>OZ057407.1:1218872-1478063 GCA_964056735.1 Allodiplogaster pararmata
ATAACCCGCACGTTTTGGGAGTTGAAGGCCTCCTCGATCGTGAACAACTTCTCGTCTGAGAAGACTATCTCGTCGGCACCAGGTGCGGCCGTGTCGCGAAGCAAGGCCCGACTTCTCTTCACGCGCTCTGCCTTGTTCTTGGCAGACAACAAGGCACCCTTGCGAGTACGATAAGGGCGCATGCCGAGGTCATCCCTGACGATGGTCTGAGCCGACCGGCGGGATATTCCGATCTCCTGGGACATCTTGTTAATGCTCCGCTTGGAGTTTCGGCGTATTCGCTTCACTGCTTTTATCTTCGCCGGCGTCCGAGCAGATCGAGGTCGGCCAGTTTTCGGACGGTCCTCGAGACTTCCGAGCTCGCGGTAACGTTTGATGGTATTCCAGACAAGATCTCGACGGACGACGAGGCGTTTCGCGATGTCGGAGTTGGAGTACCCGCGCTGGTGCAAATCGACGATAGCGGCACGCTGGAGATGGGAACCCGTCATTACCTTCAAATTTAAACAATCGTTGTCAAAATTCAACACAATGTTTGAAACACAATAAACTTCGAAAATCAAAAAAAAGGAATCGGTGCGTGCACGAAATAGTGCGTAGCACACTCCTAAACCACGGACTGCGTACTTTGTAGCCACCCTGTATATATATATATATATATATATATATATATATATATATATATATATATATATATATATATATATAAATATATAGTAAAACTGTATGTGAAAGTTGTTAGAACTTTCAGAATGAATACTCGAGGAGAGGGGAGTTGTTGTTAGTGAATAAAGAAGTATTTTATGCTTTGTCGCTTTATCAGTAGGTCAGCTTTGTCAGTCGCTTTGTCAGACGAGCATGCATTGAAATCAAAAAGAAGTTTTTTTAATGAAAGTTAGTCATTTGTCATTTTCATGTTGACCTTTCAGTCAGTCCAGAATGAGGTTTGCGTCTGGAAGTTCGGAGGCTTCGGCGAGCCTTTCCAAGGGAGTGTTGGGATGGAAGAGAAGGTTTTTGTTGGTTGGCGACTAGTGTCATCGAGGGTAGCCTTTGAGAATGTTTATTAGGGATTCTTTAGAGTTCAGAGATTTTATTTTGTCTGTATTCGCACCGCAGTTCTCCATCTTTTCTGCAAGAACTATTTGTTGACCGAAGAAAGGCCAGAGTCTTTTCTGCTGATTCCTCCACAATGTATAGGGCTGATGATTTATCAGACGGAATGCACAGGCCAGTCCGGCATCGCCCTCCGGTCGGCGGACGTGAATCTCGACTATTTCTTACGTCAAAGACGTTGAAAAATGAAATACACTTAAATGTGTTTTGAAGCTGATTCACCTTGAATATATAGGTATTTTGATCATACCATCACAAGAATAAAACTGGTCCACCGGGCGGGATCGAATCACGGTGATGGTAACGCGCTTGCTCCCGTATTGGAAAGAGATGGTTGGGTTCTATCCCACCCGGTGAACCAGTTTTTTTTCCCGTGCGGTGGTATGATCAATTTTCGTCTTAACCAAGCGTCACTGCCTTTAAACTGTGGAACTGAGCATTTGAAAATTGTAAATTCTGGAGTTATGCTCCATTCACAACGCTTTCGCTTAACGAGCATGCGTGACTTAGAGAGCAGGGAAATTGAGCCTTTCATATATAACACTATCGAACGGAATAGCTTTGTGTCACCGTGGTTTAATGGTAACGCGCTTACTCTCGGATTGAGAAGAGATGGCTGAGTTCGATCTCGCCCGTCGGACCAGTTTTTTTCCGAGCGATGGTATCATCAAATGTCGACTTGACCAAGCGTTCATGCTTCCAAACTGTGTAACAGAGATTTGAAGATTTTTATGCATATTTCATTTCATATTCATTTAATTAACTTTTATTTGACGACTAGGGTTAGTAAAAACTTAATAATTGATCCAATTAGGTTTTATAGGTTTCATGAAATTTCGTACCACGATATTTTTTATTTGTTTTTGCACCCAAAATTTTTCTCGAATTTTTTTTGTTTTTGTGTTTTAAAGATTTTTAAAACTTAGCTTTCTCCAAACGTAGGCTTAAGAAGTTTTACAACATTGTTTGCTTCTTATTTGATATAAATAATTTCTTTTCCTCTAACATTTTTGAAGCGCTGGTAGGTTTTTTTTGCGATGATGGGATGGTCCTAGCGCAAAACTTCGTGCCCAACATTCATCATCATCTTTATCTCGTAATCATTTCAGATGTTACAAACAATCACATAGTATCCTGCAAAAGGCATTGCAATCACATTGCTTTCGTATATAAATAAAATTGAATGAAATGAAATTCCAATTAAATTTGTATAACTGTAGATCTCAAAAAGAAACAAAATCTTATCTTAAATACTGACGTTTAATTATCAACAATACACGGTTAGAGAATGATTCAGAAGAAATGCTAAGATTGCTATCATCCATATTGTTGACTTTTGCATACGTACGATTAGAAAACGAATGAGCAGTAATGTTGTCACTAGCTTTAACAAGCGGAAAAAGCTTATTTGAGAGGCCACGAGTATTTGATTCTTTGATAGAGAAAAAATCAGTGATCAAAACATCGGATGAGCCGATCAAAATAGAATGTAATAATCGAAAAGTTGCTATTTTTCTTCTATCCAGTAAAGATTGCAAATCGAACATTTCACAAGCTAGTCTATAACAAGTCCATGATATATTATGTACAGCGGAAGAAAAGGCGTCTTAAAAACAGACACTGGACATTTTCTAGCATGCGCGTTTCGTATAACAAGTGTGGATCCTATACAGGGAAAGCATACTCTTAAATAGAACGTATGTAAGCTTCATAAACATGTGTCAAAACTATGGGAATACACGGTTTTATTGCTATAAAAAGAAAGTTTACACGTTTAGTTGCTTTATTAACTATGTCAGTAATATTTAATTTAATTTAAATCTTTATTATCACCGAAGGGTAACTTGTTGAGTTACCGCTTATACGGTGGTCAGGAAGAACGGGATAAAATCTTGGCATTTGGGGATCCACTCTTCAATCCGTTTTAAGATAATCCGGTAGGTCGACGACTGTGAGAAGGTTCAGTTCTTCTAGAATCTTTGCGAACTCTCGAAGCTCAGTGATGTGGTTCTGAGTATCAGCGATTCTGTTCCATAAACCGATAGCTCTTCTAAAATAGAAATTAGAGTGCTTATAATGATTTATCTGGACTAAAGTTAACCGGGAAGTCCTACCGGAGGTACGAAGATTTGTTTCCGTTCTAAGAATCATTTGGTTTTTGCATATATGACAGTCTATTTTTCCAAATAGTAACCGAAAAACAATAAATAAATCGAAGCGGGCTCTACGTTCTACAAGCGAATCTAAATTGAATAGCTTGAGACGTTGGGGATAATTTAGATTAGGGTTATTGCAGCGAGATAGTGCCCTCTTTGTTAAGATTCTTTGTGGAATGATTAGAAAAAGATGATTAGAAAAAGAAAGGTTCTCTGAAATTATCACTCCGAGATCTTTAATAAACCCGGGTGTGTGCTATGGCTGCCCTAAAAAGGTATAGGAGGTGCGTGGATTCGATTTTCCGAAATGTAATACAGCACATTTAGAAACTTTAACAGTCATTTGCCACGCAGTAAGCCAGTTTTCTAAGATTCTTAAACAATCGAAAATTTTAAAATAGGACGAATTATCATCAACGACTACCAAGAGTTTCAAGTCATCTGCAAAAATAAAAAGTGTAGCAGGTAATGAGTCAGCAATATCATTGATGAATATAAGAAAGAGAAGAGGACCAAGAACACTACCCTGGGACACTCCCGAGATAACCGGAACAGAAGGAGAAAGTGCATCGTCTAATTGTGCAATTTGCCTCTTATACCATAAGAAGATAGTTTTTGCAGAAGTTTTATATGGCTCACTGTATCGAAAGCTTTAGAAAAATCGAAATAAAGTACGTCACAGCAAACGTTTTGTGAAGTTTGTGCAAAAGATTTTGAAAAGAGAGGAGTTGGAGGACTGAGCTTCTATTTCCACGAAAACCATATTGGTACGGCGAAAGCAGAGAATTTTCGTTTAAAAATTTAGTGATTTCATGCTTAATCATCCGCTCGAGGCATTTACCAATACTACTTGTTATTGGAATGGGTCTGTAGTTTTCTGGATTGTTTTTACTGCCTTTTTTTGAATATTGGCTTGACTACTGCTTGTTTCCATGCATTGGGTAAATGTACAGTTTCGAAAGAGGCGGAGAATATTAGCGAGAGGAAATGCAAGTGATGCACTTTTTCAATAAGATGGAAGGTATTTTATCAAAGGATAGAGAAGTTTAAGGAGCCATGTTTTTGAGAAATTTTTCAACAATGAATGGGGGAAAATCTATGTTTTCACAAACACTTTTAGTTTTGTGTAACGGAGTAGTGCAATTATTATCATTCACAAAGATTGAAGAAAATTTATCAGAAAAAGTTTCAGCTTTTTCTAATGAAGAAATACTCAGGGAATTATCGTGACGTGTTGATGAAGGGATAATGATTTGTTTGTTACAGACCGAGCGCATTTCTCGTTTCTTTATTCCAAGCACATGAGATATCATGAAAACACAAACAAAAACAAAGTAAAATGCGTGGACTTTCTTCTAAGTGGCGGTGTTTAGGGGTTGCGGTATAGATGAAAAAAAGGGGGGAGGGTGATATACTTAAAATCGACAATTATCTTAGTCATGAACGAAATGTTTAGGTAATATCTTTTCAGTAGGCAGAGATAATAATTGTTTTTTGAAACTAGCAGTATTAGGTGTACTGACGATCTCAAAAGGTAATGAATTCCATACTGATAGCTGGCGAGAAACACATGTAGAAATAGAACATTTGCTAATATTATGAGGTGTTTTTAGCCTGAGCTCATGAGAATGGCGAGAAAATCTCTGTACTGCAGACAACTGAAACAAGTTCATAGTTTCAAGTTCACGTTTTTTGTGGACACATTTATGAATAAATAAAAGGTCAGATATAGCACGACGATATTCAAGAGTTTCTAGGCCTAACATGGAGATTCTTTGTGAATAGGGAAGTCTGGAATGGCCAGATCTTGCTAGGATTCTTCTCGTAAACGACCGCTGAACTTTTTCAATAGATTTTACTAAGCCGGGGGATGAGGGATTCCATAACTCACTAGCGTATTCAAGAACAGGTCTGACATAAATTTTAAAAGCTGAAGTTAAAAGAGGCGGACATGGTGACTTGAAGGCTCTTAACATCATGTTAACAAGAGCAGAGCCTTTTTTACATTTGTCTTCAACATGATTACGATAAGAGAAACGATCACATATGATTACACCAAGATCTTTGGCAACTCTACCAACTACTAGAGGTTTACTGTTCATGTAATAGACGCTGCGAGAATTGGATGATCCGAGATGAAGTACATTACACTTAGATATGGATAGGGACAAATTCCACTCTAGGCACCAATCGGTTATACGATTCAAAGCTAGTTGGATATAATTACAAGAGGTAGCGCGTCCCATTATCTTTATATCATCGGCGAATAAGCAAAATTTGATAGAATCGGGGATAGCTTCTTTAACAGAGTCGATGTACAACAAGAATAACAACGGGCCTAAAGATGATCCTTGAGGTATACCTGATTTTACGGGAATTGGGTCAGATAGACTATTATCGATCATAACTGTTTGTGAGCGGCCAACAAGATAATCGGTTAACCATTTAACGATTGGAGAAGAGATACCAAATGATCAACAGAATCAAATGCTTTACTGATATCAAGGAATATTATATCGATAGGGATGCTTTGGGATAACGAGTCAACAATGAACGAATGAGATTCAACTAAAGAGGTCACAGTAGACCTCCTAGCTCTAAAACCAGCCTGGTAGGGCGATAAAAGGTTCTCTTTTTCTAAATAGCAAGATACTTCCTTAACAATAATTTTCTCCATAACTTTTGATAAGGAACAGCATAGAGAAATAGGTCTGTAATTGGTAACTAGATTCCGGGAATTTCTCTTGTGTACTGGTTTTACTATAGATCTCTTCCATAGTAGCCAGTAAGAAGGCTATTATTAAATAGGATACATAATGGTTTAATCAGGGCAAAGCGACATTTCTTCAATACAATATTAGGAATAGAATCAGGGGACGTGTTACACTTAGATTCAAGAGAAGATAATGCTCGTATTACCATATCTTCGGTTATATAATCGAAATTGAACGGCTCAGTAACGATTGGTAATTTAATTTCAGGTAATGGACATTGAAGAGGTACAGAAAATACGGACGAGAAATAGCGAGAGAACTCATCAGCTTTCTCTGATGGGGAAAATTTTTCATTTAAATCGCTATCGATCAAAGCGAGAATAGCATTATTGGCTGTACTCGAACGGCTCCTACAAGCCGCGAAAAACGATTTCTGATTACCTCGTAATATCAGTTGAGATTCTCTTTTAATTTCAAATTCTTTGAGCTTTTGATCAAACTCGGAAGTTTTTCTAATACAGTAATCCGAATACGAAGCATTTCGAGAAATTCGTTGTAATTTAACGAACATCTTACGTAGATTTGAAGGATAGCGGGATAAATCGTCTCTAGGATCTACAGTTGGGACAAACTTATCAATTAGAGAGTTAATGAAAGAGACAAGATAATTATTAGCTGATTCGACATCTAACAAGCCAAATATTTGAGTCCAATCTTGCATAGCTATTTCATACTCAATAGCAGGCCAATTTGCTTTAGAAAACAGCTTAATAGAATGAGAAGATTTTGAAATAGTGCAGATAATGATAAACTAAATGAAACTCCGTGATGGTCTCTACCTACCATTGAATCGACCGATTACATTACAGTCAGACACAATATTCACATTGGAAAATACTAAATCGAGAATATTATCATTCCTAGTTGGAGAACATACATATTGGGTGAAAAAATTATCATTCATATATTCAAGAAACATTTCATGTTGACCGTTTCTGTTGGATATTTGCTTACACCAGTCGATATACGGAAAATTGAAGTCACCAGTAATCATTACAGGGATCCTATCAGAAGCATTTAGATTATTCAGCTCACATTCAAAGTAGTTCAATAACTTTTCTAAAGAAGCAGTGGGAGAACAAGGAGATCGATAGACACAAATACATCTTAACTTTCCTGATCTAGATGAACTTTGAAGAACATTAATAGAAACGCATTCAATACCATCTTCTGAAAAACTAGAAACAAAGGAACAGGGAACTCGAGGCGAAATCAAAAATGCTGTTCCACCACCTTTAGAGGCACTGTTTCTATCGCAACGGAACAACTGATAATTAGACATACCGGTTATTAACGAGTCACTTTCTTGGTCACTCAACCAAGTCTCACTTATAGCTATCATATCATAAATATTTGAAGCGAGCAAGTAAGAAAGGTTGTACAACTTATTTCGAATTGAACGAGCATTTATTGAAAAGCACTTGATATTGGTGAGGTCATGACTAATGATAGGGACACCGCCACTGACCTATCTTCTCTGCGTCACGTTGTTCCTCTCTGGAGCGTTGTTCCTCTCTGGAGCTCGAGGAGTCACCATCTGCGGATCCGTGATCCTCGGAGTCGCCGTTTCTTGCTGCCAAGTGGTCTGGGAGTAGTGCCGAATAGGAATCAAGGAAGTTCCGATGACCTTCCACTTTTGTCCTCCGGGGATGCCGTTCCGCTCTCGCGCCACTTTCTTCACTTCTCGTTCCAATTCAAGTCCGTCGCGAGTCAAGTCTTCTCTTATGTAGCAATGTGGATGCGGAGAAAGGCAAGACGACTTCGAATTTTCCTCAGTAGTTCAGTTCTCAATGTTGGTGACTGGAGGAAGATTTTGAGAACTCGACGCTTCTTCACGGGGTCGCCGAATCGTTTGAACCTTGCACTTGCAAGTTCTGGGCAGCCGAGGTCGAGGGAAAGGGCCTTGAGAAAGGATTGGTCCGAACTGTCCATGGCTTCGTCACTGGGCTGCTCAGGAAGTCCAACACAAACTAGGTTCTGTGCTTTCTCTTCGATGAGGTTCTTGTCGACAGTGATTGCACGCACGGCAGCTTGGTAGGCGAGCATATGAGGTGGGATGGAGAGAAGGGAAGGGATTGTGGGGGTCTGGGGCTGAGGAGTCGAGAAGGGGGGAGAAGTATGAAGAGTGGAAAGACGAGAGACGAGGTCTTCGACGATTGTCTCCAGTCTTGAGATTTTGTTCATCATATCTTCAAATTTCTTCTCATATTCTGGGCAACGCGTGCACTGTGGAGGGGAAAGGGGGGTGCGCTTGCCAGGCATTTTCGGAAGCAAACGAGTCAATATGAGACGTGGTAGATCACCGACTGCTCAGTGTGAGCAAAGAAAAGGGAATGAGATATGTTTGAAAATTCCATATGTTTGAAAATTCCATTTGCACCTTTAACAAACAATTTTTTTCTTTATCTCGCGCCTGATTGCACGTCGTAGTTTTTAAATGTTTTTGAGTAATCCGAAAGGTTTGAAGTATATGCTCCAGCTTTCCATAAAATAGCTTTCTCTTCATCAATTTTTTAACTTGTGAATAGTGAGTTTTTATTGAAAAGTTGACTAGCGGAACGCATGAATCAATTACTGTGTGAATAGCATTGAGGAAGCGATCATACATGTTATGGAGCGTTAGAATTCAACTTTTCACTTTGCAAAGTAATTTTCTGCAAAGTGATCCCGTTGAATGTTCCAATGTCTCACCACGAATTACCGTGAAAAGAAAAAATGGACTACGGTAAAAAGAAAGAACACATGCATTCTAAGACAAAGCGACGATTTTTCTGTAAAATTCATAAAAAAATTACGCCCAACGGTAAAAGTCATTATAAACGGAATACCGTAGTCCATTTTTCTTTTCATGGTAATTGGTGGTGAGACAATGGAGCGTTCAAAGGGATCACTCCAAAAAATTACTTTGCAAAGTGAAAAGTTGAATTCTAACGCCCCATTAGTTACATTGTCTCCTAAGCCGAGTGCTTTGACCCAATCTATGCTAGCTATCATAATATTGGCAGTTACGTAATCTCCTCTGTTCCATGAACGTGCTAGAGTTTTTCTGTCTCTTCCAACATTAGAAGAAATGGAAAGAGAAAGATATACGTCAGCATGATCAGCTAGGCCTGATTTTACTTCACAATGAGAGACAAGAGATGAGTCACTAACAAACATGAGATCTAAGAGATTAGAGCCGCGAGTGAGACTTGAAACGTATTGAGAAAGGTCGTGAGAGATTGCAAAGTGCAAAAAGGTTTCGGCATTGAAGGCATGCAGTCTTGAGAGAAAGAGTGTACCAGTCGATATGCGGGCAGTTAAAGTCCCCGGATATGATACAAGGCAAAGAAGAAGAAGAAATGAATTGAGAGAGACACTGGAGCAATTCCAAGTTACTCGAACTGTGATTAGCATGATAAATAGAAACAAAGCGAATAGCAATAGGAATAGAAGTTTCAATGGCTAATATTTCTAGTTTTTCATGAAAGGGAATTCGAGAACAGTGAATTTCTGCAAACATGACATTTTTATGGAGATAAATAGAATTTTTCTGTCTCTTCCAACATTATAAGAAAGAGAAAGATAGACGTCAGCATGATCAGCTAGGCCTGCTTTTACTTCACAATCAGAGACAAGAGATGAGTCACTAACAAACATGAGATCTAAGAGATTAGAGCCGCGAGTGGGACTTGAAACGCATTGAGAAAGGCCGTGAGAGATTGCAAAGTGCAAAAGGTTTCGGCATTGAATGCATGCAGTCTTGAGAGAAAGAGTGTACCAGTCGATATGCGAGCAGTTAAAGTCCCCAGATACAAGGCAGAGAAGAAGAAGAAATAAATTCAGAAAGACACCTGAGCAATTTCAAATTACTTGAACTGTGATTAGCATGATAAATAGAAACAAAGCGAATAGCAATAGGAATAGAAGTTTCAATGGCTAATATTTCAAGTTTTTCATGAAAGTGAATTCGAGAACAGGGAATTTCTGCAAACATGACATTTTTATGGAGATAAATAGCAACACCTCCTTCTTTGATTTTGCGATCACTTCTAATAATGGAATAATTATTCGAAGAAACAAACAAGTCAGGAACAATATCAGAGAGCCATGTTTCACATACTGAAGCTATATGAAGATTTTGCTGATATAGTGAACAAAGAAAATGAGAAATTTTGTTACGGATAGATTGAAAATTTGCTTGTAATATAACAAACTGTTCCAATAAAGGATGGGAGCTTCTTTCTGTCTGGATTTGATGATGTCTCTCGTTCGTTCTTCTTTCTTCCAGTCTTCTCTCTTCGTCGGCAGCTGGATCAGTCGCAGATTGGGGAAAAATTATTGGTCCACCATTTAAAAAGAAGTGTCACCAAATAAAATAGTAACGTACACCAAATAAAATGGTACCATCCACCAAATAAATGCTACCATCCACCAATTAAAATGCTTACCTCCACCAAATTTTGTGGGCACGTCCACCAATTTTTTTTCTTGTGAACTTCACCACGGTATTTTTTTCTCACCTGACACCAACCTGTATGGTTTTTTTTCCATCAAATTTAAAGTCCACCAACAAATTTTTTTCGTGAATTTCACCACGGAATTTATTTCTCACCTGACACTGTGCTACACCAATTTAAGCGTCGCTGCACTCTCCAGGTTACGAAACTTTATTCTTTAAAAATTTTTTTGATGGAAAAAACCATACAGGTTGGTGTCAGGTGAAAAAAAAATGTCGTGGTGAAGTTCACAAGAAAAAATTTGGTGGACGTGCCCAAAAAATTTGGTGGAGGTAAGCATTTTAATTGGTGGAGGTAAGCATTTTATTTGGTGGAGGTAAGCATTTTATTTGGTGGATGTTAGCATTTTATTTGGTGGATGGTACCATTTTATTTGGTGTACGTTACTATTTTATTTGGTGACACTTCTTTTTAAATGGTGGACCAATAATTCATGCCCTCGCAGATTCCTCACAGTGAATATCCTTTTCCCTGCTTCGTCGTTTCGATGGATGGCTTCCACCCAAGCTTGTTTGTGGACTAGATCGGCTACATTATAGTCTGGTCGAGCAGTAATTGCTGTGGAGTGCTCTCGACGATGAATGTGGAACTTCTGCAGGAAATTGAGTGCACTCTCGCAAGAGTGGAACACCACTATGAGGGGTCTCGGCTCCGCATCTCCTTGTCTCTCCTTTCCGATCCGAAAAGTTTTGACTGTCTGGTCAGCATTGCAGCTGGCAATCATGTTTGACACAGCTTCAGTGTCGTTTCCCTCAGGAACTTTTCTGAGAAAAATTCTTCTTTGACGCTCGGAATCGTAGTCACGCTCACGGAATACCTCCCGAACTGCTGTTTTGACAGGGTTCCATGATTAAGGTGCACTAGCTGGAAGAGGAGTTTGCTCAGCAAGGACGTCTAATTTGTCCTCCAAGTCTCGAATGGTCAAGTGAAGCTTATCGTTGTCTTCCATGAGTCTCTCAATTTTGAGAGAGAGACGGACCAGAATGTTCTGCAGGTCATCGTGAACAGTAGCAAGTTCGAAATTGGTAGTTGTAGGGAACTTCTTAGTTTTTCGGTCGAGAAGAATAACTTTGCTCCATGTGGAACACTTGTAATTTACCGGGGTTGAGAAGGGGACTTGTGAAGATCATTGGTTGAGATAAGAGAACTATGGGAATCTCTGCCACTCATTGTGATAGAAATATTTAAAAAAAATTCTCTACGTTTTTATTATTAACTTATTTTTTTGAAGCCTAGGCTGGCGAGATTTTACAAGATTATTTGTTGCTTTGTTAATGAACATGTGTTTTAAAGTTTGCTATTCTAAATAACCTTATTATAACTTTTTTCTGAAAAGTAGTTATTAAAAATTAAAAAAAGATATTCTTTTTTAAAAAATCAAAAAGAAAACACTTCGAAAAAAAGCGAAATGTTGATTACGAAATGTCGTGTTACCAATTCATTCATCATAAATAGGACAATAAGCTATGAAGATGCTCAAAATGAAACCGAATCAAGACATACTAAACTACATACATCCTTGTTGGAGGAGGGCGCAGCTCAGTGAAGGGAGTCATTCCCTGCGGCTTAGAACTGAGTGGATGATTCTTCGACCAGTCGAATTTCATGACAAGGGAAAAATTCCTAAAATCTCATACGATATGCAAATGATATGAGCATTCGTTTTAGGTTATTGAAATGCGATGCCAGTGGTAAAGAGCGCAAGTTACTAAGCTAATAAGGGAATGGTGCAAGAATTAAAACAATGGCAATATTTTTAATTATGGTTTTTCTTTACTTGTATAATTAATTGTCTGAAATAACTTGTTTTCGATTTTCTTTTCAAAGTTGAGAAACTAAGAAAATAGAATCATGAAACCTCAGCAAAGTACTTATGTAGCGATAAACTCGATGGTCATTGTGGCGAAGTAAATATAAATTGACCAAAAGTTTTCAAGTGCATGAAAGAGTCTATTGGGTGAGACTCTCTGAACTATTTAATTATTTTCAATTGTTTTGATAATCAAAACGAACATGTGTTAGAACTTGCAGCGGAAGAGTCTGCTGCAGCTTAGTTAGTGAGTTGCCTTGCAGCAGGATTTAGAAGACATGGCTTCACTCGTGCGCACGCTCTACAACCCCCACTCCGAGCTGTGGTTCTCTAAGTTCAATCTCGATCCGCGAAGAAAAGTTGGTATTCCAATTCTTGAAAGAAAATTTTTCTACTCCCAAGCTCTTGTCAGGCTAGGAAGCAGCTTATCCCATATATATAGGCAGCTCACTCAATGATAGCAGAATGGTTGTAAATCACTGGAAATGCGACAGTACTGTTCATGGGCCGGTTTATCGCACAAAAAAAGAGAACTCATTGTAGGTCTTCAGATAAACCTATAATGAACATGAAAAAGTGAGTTCACAATCATGCAGTCCTAAGTGATATAATGGGAGAAAGTTTCCTTTACAAGTTGAGAAGATTCATCTCCGCGCACTATCTCATATGATTTTGCATATAAGAGTTGAATCAGACCTCAACCACTCCTCGTATTCACATTCAGTGAGAGAGCTCTGCTTGAAGGTGATTGTGGCGGGCAACTCCATTGGCGAATTGAGATTTTACCGAACGGATCGCTTGGGTGAAAAGCCGACTGATTCGCTGTTGACCAAGTCAGTCACTTTCATGTATGTCTCATCGACAATAGACAGAGTGCGTTAGAGAGGCACACATAAATAATTAGTGGAGATGATACTGCAAAAAGTAGTACGGTTTCAGATAGTGGGACTGGAAAAAAGTTTTTCAAAGGACACAAAAAAGTAACTGAGAGTACAGATGGAAAAAGGGCATGGTTGTTGATAGGCCAAAAAGATTTAACCAGAGGTGTTAAGAAGAAGAATCAGGAATTTTGAGAGTTTTTGAATGGGAAGTTATTTGTACTCCTTGAGTCACAAATTCCTTCAGTCATTTTCAAATAACCTTTATTCGACTAACGACTCTAATTTTCGCATGAAGATGCAAAGACTTGCGTCGAGACCGAATCCTCTATGTATATAAGGCCCCATTCCGCTCGTTCTTTTCTAACGTCCCTTCTTTTGCACTTCTTCTATTGTGGCGCCTTCTTCCAAAGAATGCGACGCCCCACCTTTCCTCAACTGATGTGAAATTATCCGTGCCACTCCCGCATCGCTGTACGCCATTTTTAACTCCGCCCTCGCCGACGAGATCACAGATGCCTACCCGAAGAGAATGAAGGGAAAAGATGTGAATCTTCATAGATGCGAGGCTCGCTCTGTATTTGTACCATAAAATTCGACCTGCTGAGCTTTGCCTCGCTGCCACAAATGTCTTTCGTATTTCCCGTAACTGATCTGTCTTAGACCGGCGTACCGTCACTTCCAACTCTTCCTCACTGTCTACAACGTCTCCTCTCTTAAAACTCGGTCTCGGCAGAACGTGGCAACGCCGCAAAAGTCAGTGCTGTGAAGACACCGACTCTCCAATCTTCATGCCGTGCATTCTCTCGTAGCGCCCATTCTTCGATCTTCTCAACGTCTTCTTTTCTGCCCTTGGGGTTATGCTTCACGGGCTTCGTGCGTGCTGCGGCGGCTCTCGCTAAGTGAACCACTGCTCCCTGGTCAGATAGTTATACCCCTGTACCAAACTCGAAACTTGTAGTAGAAACATCGCTTCTACCGTAGCACTCCAGGCAGGTTATCAGGAAAGACACATCTACAAATTCCAGAGCCACTTTCTAGGGATATGAAAAAAGCGCGGGTGGGTTGTTGTTGTTGTTGCCGGCAAGCATCCCGCATCGAAGACTTGGTTA
Source organism: Allodiplogaster pararmata (assembly GCA_964056735.1). NCBI lineage: Eukaryota > Metazoa > Nematoda > Chromadorea > Rhabditida > Diplogasteridae > Allodiplogaster > Allodiplogaster pararmata. The sequence goes on from OZ057407.1 coordinate 1,233,215, forward strand.
TGAACACTCTCTTTAATGAGATAAGTTCTCGTGTTCTTCGGACAAGATGCGTCCGGAGAAGGGTTTTGATGTCCTTTGCAGTCCTGAGACTGTCATGCTGCACCTTGTGAAGGCGGACATCGTTGTAGCAACCTGTTCATGCTATAGGCCTTGTGAGTGGGTGGTCAAGCCGGCCTAGCATCGTTTTGGGTGGGAGTAGAGACGTCTCGCCTGTCGTTGACCGGAGATAGGCAAGAGGCTATTTGACTGGCGCCTCGACTCGCCATTGAAAAGTATAGCGGAGTATCGGCTGATGTTTTGTCCGGTGGCATGCCCAGGCCGGTCCGGCATCGCCCTCCTTTGACGAGCTATACTACCCAGTTTTGGTCCGCGGCGGGATTTCTCCCGCTACCTCCCAGCACGAATTCTTCGTAGGGAGGCATCCCTCTATCCGCCACCTGAGGTCGCGCTCGATTCTGGACTGGATGATCCGGCTCCATCCGTGACAAGCTCTTGAGGCTGTAGAGTCACGAATGGCCACTGTTGCCAGTGTGTTCCGAGTGCGACCGGTTGGGTTGAGACAAGCCGCGGGGTGGGTTGAGACAAGCCGCTTTAACGAGATAAAACAATCATCTATATTGAACGAAAAATCATAAATTACTTGAATATTCCTAGATTTCCCGCGCTTTGATGCAAGCGCAACGCTACCGCAGCGTGTAAAATATTGGGTCAACACCTAAAACAGAGCTCTTTCAAACAACCATTATGTTAGTTGAAGTTCTGTCAAAGTTAGGACGTAGGAGAAAAAGCTAAAATTTATGGAAAGCCTTGCAGGCATCACAAGATCCGAGTCAGCCACGCATGCATACGTGATGTTAGTCCAATTATTTCTTACACGCACAAGGAATAGGGGATCATCTATATTCGTCAAATGAAGGGAACGAAGAATCGTATCCGAGAGATTTCAGTGGAGTGGTGTGTATTTTACAACCTATAATAAAAAACCAAAGGAATTTTTTACAGCTATCAATAATCACAAAATTTCATTCTCCAAAGTGTCACTTGAAAAAACCTGATTATCAAGATTACTAAATGTGAAGCGAGATGCTTTTGAGCAAGGTAAAGGAAGTGTCGTTCTGAACCCTTTCTGCTTATCCTCGCAAGCAAGGTAAAAGGAAGTGTCGTTTTGAACCCTTTCTGCTTACCCTCACAAGCAAGGTAAAGGAAGTGTCGTTCTGAATCCTTTCTGCTTACCCTCACAAGCGAGGTAAAGGAAGTGTCGTTCTGAACCCTTTCTGCTTACCCTCACAAGCAAGGTAAAGGAAGTGTCGTTCTGAATCCTTTCTGCTTACCCTCACAAGCAAGGTAAAGGAAGTGTCGTTCTGAACCCTTTCTGCTTACCCTCACAAGCAAGGTAAAGGAAGTGTCGTTCTGTTCTGCTTACCCTCACAAGCAAAGTAAAGGAAGTCTCGTTCTGAACCCTTTCTGCTTACCCTCACAAGCAAGGTAAAGGAAGTGTCGTTCTGAATCCTTTCTGCTTACCCTCACAAGCAAGGTAAAGGAAGTGTCGTTCTGAACCCTTTCTGCTTACCCTCACAAGCAAGGTAAAGGAAGTGTCGTTCTGAACCCTTTCTGCTTACCCTCACAAGCAAGGTAAAGGAAGTGTCGTTCTGAACCCTTTCTGCTTACCCTCACAAGCAAGGTAAAGGAAGTGTCGTTCTGAATCCTTTCTGCTTACCCTCACAAGCAAGGTAAAGGAAGTGTCGTTCTGAACCCTTTCTGCTTACCCTCACAAGCAAGGTAAAGGAAGTGTCGTTCTGAATCCTTTCTGCTTACCCTCACAAGCAAGGTAAAGGAAGTGTCGTTCTGAACCCTTTCTGCTTACCCTCACAAGCAAGGTAAAGGAAGTGTCGTTCTGTTCTGCTTACCCTCACAAGCAAAGTAAAGGAAGTCTCGTTCTGAACCATTTCTGCTTACCCTCACAAGCAAGGTAAAGGAAGTGTCGTTCTGAATCCTTTCTGCTTACCCTCACAAGCAAGGTAAAGGAAGTGTCGTTCTGAACCCTTTCTGCTTACCCTCACAAGCACTCGAAACACACTGGCAACAGTGGCCATTCGTGACTCTACAGCCTTAAGAGCCTGTCACGGATGGAGCCGGATCATCCAGTCCAGAATCGAGCGCGACCTCAGGTGGCGGATAGAGGGACGCCTCCCTACGAAGAATTCGTGCTGGGAGGTAGCGGGAGAAATCCCGCCGCGGACCAAAACTGGGTAGTATAGCTCGTCAAAGGAGGGCGATGCCGGACCGGCCTGGGCATGCCACCGGACAAAACATCAGCCGATACTCCGCTATACTTTTGAATGGCGAGTCGAGGCGCCAGTAAAATAACCTCTTGCCCTTCTCCGGTTAACGAATGGGTCTCGCCAAGAGGATCGCCGACTGCGGTGCGAGTGTAGACGTAGAAAATCTCTCCGGACTCAAAAGGATCCTCACCACCAACCTATCCCAAAAGGACTCCCCTCGACAGGACCTATGGGCAAGACAACAACAACAACTCACAAGCAAGGTAAAGGAAGTGTCGTTCTGTTCTGCTTACCCTCACAAGCAAAGTAAAGGAAGTCTCGTTCTGAACCCTTTCTGCTTACCCTCACAAGCAAGGTAAAGGAAGTGTCGTTCTGAATCCTTTCTGCTTACCCTCACAAGCAAGGTAAAGGAAGTGTCGTTCTGAACCCTTTCTGCTTACCCTCACAAGCAAGGTAAAGGAAGTGTCGTTCTGAATCCTTTCTGCTTACCCTCACAAGCAAGGTAAAGGAAGTGTCGTTCTGTTCTGCTTACCCTCACAAGCAAAGTAAAGGAAGTCTCGTTCTGAACCCTTTCTGCTTACCCTCACAAGCAAGGTAAAGGAAGTGTCGTTCTGAATCCTTTCTGCTTACCCTCACAAGCAAGGTAAAGGAAGTGTCGTTCTGAACCCTTTCTGCTTACCCTCACAAGCAAGGTAAAGGAAGTGTCGTTCTGAACCCTTTCTGCTTACCCTCACAAGCAAGGTAAAGGAAGTGTCGTTCTGAATCCTTTCTGCTTACCCTCACAAGCAAGGTAAAGGAAGTGTCGTTCTGAACCCTTTCTGCTTACCCTCTTAAGCAAGGTAAAGGAAGTGTCGTTCTGTTCTGCTTACCCTCACAAGCAAAGTAAAGGTAGTCTCGTTCTGAACCCTTTCTGCTTACCCTCACAAGCAAGGTAAAGGAAGTGTCGTTCTGAACCCTTTCTGCTTACCCTCACAAGCAAGGTAAAGGAAGTGTCGTTCTGAACCCTTTCTGCTTACCCTCACAAGCAAGGTAAAGGAAGTGTCGTTCTGAATCCTTTCTGCTTACCCTCACAAGCGAGGTAAAGGAAGTGTCGTTCTGAACCCTTTCTGCTTACCCTCACAAGCAAGGTAAAGGAAGTGTCGTTCTGAATCCTTTCTGCTTACCCTCACAAGCAAGGTAAAGGAAGTGTCGTTCTGAATCCTTTCTGCTTACCCTCACAAGCGAGGTAAAGGAAGTGTCGTTCTGAACCCTTTCTGCTTACCCTCACAAGCAAGGTAAAGGAAGTGTCGTTCTGAATCCTTTCTGCTTACCCTCACAAGCAAGGTAAAGGAAGTGTCGTTCTGAACCCTTTCTGCTTACCCTCACAAGCAAGGTAAAGGAAGTGTCGTTCTGTTCTGCTTACCCTCACAAGCAAAGTAAAGGAAGTGTCGTTCTGAACCCTTTCTGCTTACCCTCACAAGCAAGGTAAAGGAAGTGTCGTTCTGAATCCTTTCTGCTTACCCTCACAAGCAAGGTAAAGGAAGTGTCGTTCTGAACCCTTTCTGCTTACCCTCACAAGCAAGGTAAAGGAAGTGTCGTTCTGAACCCTTTCTGCTTACCCTCACAAGCAAGGTAAAGGAAGTGTCGTTCTGAACCCTTTCTGCTTACCCTCACAAGCAAGGTAAAGGAAGTGTCGTTCTGAATCCTTTCTGCTTACCCTCACAAGCAAGGTAAAGGAAGTGTCGTTCTGAACCCTTTCTGCTTACCCTACCAAGCAAGGTAAAGGAAGTGTCGTTCTGAATCCTTTCTGCTTACCCTCACAAGCAAGGTAAAGGAAGTGTCGTTCTGAACCCTTTCTGCTTACCCTCACAAGCAAGGTAAAGGAAGTGTCGTTCTGTTCTGCTTACCCTCACAAGCAAAGTAAAGGAAGTCTCGTTCTAAACCCTTTCTGCTTACGCTCACAAGCAAGGTAAAGGAAGTGTCGTTCTGAATCCTTTCTGCTTACCCTCACAAGCAAGGTAAAGGAAGTGTCGTTCTGAACCCTTTCTGCTTACCCTCACAAGCAAGGTAAAGGAAGTGTCGTTCTGTTCTGCTTACCCTCACAAGCAAAGTAAAGGAAGTCTCGTTCTGAACCCTTTCTGCTTACCCTCACAAAAACTCTACTTACAAACTATTTTTTTCGCAGTAAATATGGAAGGAAATTGCAAAGTTTGAGCAAAAATACAAACTTTTTCTATTCCGTTCACATGCATCACCTCTTCCCCTTCCTCTTTCACCGCGTTTCACTTGCAGTGTGATTTAGTGAAACACATTGTATGAAGTCTCTCTCTCTCTCTCTCTCTCTTTCTCTCCCTCTCTCTCTCTCTTTCTTTCTACATATCTTCCTCTCCCTAACCCCTCTCTTTCTTCAGGTTGCTTTCGAGTCGCTCGGGCGTATGTTGGTTGCGGTGGCGGACGATGGGAGTGTCTCGCGTTTGGATCGCTTTGAGGTGGGCAAGCAGCCGCCAGCGCAGGAAGAGAAGCTGCGGCCTCTGAAGCCAAGTCAGGTGGAAGCGCTGTTGAGGAAGGCTCCCGCTTGGAAGATTCATGGAAAAACCCCCAAGAAAGTGTGCGTCTTTCCTTCAATTTCTCTTGCAAATATCTTTTTTTCCCGTATATCAGAAGTTGGAACGTTTTGTGTCGATTATGTAAAAGAAAGTTCTTGATTGGAATTAATTCGATAGAGTTGCTGATTAGTATATCAAAAACATGTATGTATGGAAGATATACTTGAGGTGTTGACTCTTCTCTAGAAGATAGAGCATCATTCAGGCAGAACACTGACGTCTTCACCACAGCGGCGCTTTATGAAAAATACTTTTTCAGTGAATTGCCGTCCAATGCAAACGAAGTGGTTCGTTTTTATCACCTTCCATTCATTATCAGTTACTTCACTAATTTGTACAATTCACTCCTTGAAAGGACTCCAATACTGATTGATTTGCTGGTGGAATGTTCTAGAAAGAAGTGGTACGGAAGAGCCTACTTCAAGCAGCTCCGGACTGCAAGAGTCTGCAACAAGAAGCTACAGCAGAGGAAATTATTTTTCAAAGCACTCAGCGGCAGAAAAGCCAGCTTCGAGCAGCGGCGGAACAGAAAAAGAGGGGGGCTCTCAGAGCAGAGCGTACCCGGCTCAAGAAAACATCCACTGTTAGTTCGAGAACGAGAACGCCTTTGATCTTGTTGTTAAAAATCCGGAGGGTCATTCTTCAAATAAGAGTTTGTTTTTTAAAAAAATAATTTGATGAATATCCTTTTTGGCCTGAGAAACTTACTTTGTATAAAGTCGCTTCTTGTCTGGCATTTAGCGTGTCTTCATCTGACGAAATGAGAATGCTTTTTCGCATTCGTAAAAAGGGAATAGGCAGTTTGCTCTACATAGTTTATCTCAACTGGGATTCTTGTTTTTTCGCAATGTCTAAGATGATTACATGGTTTTTTTCCTGTAAGGACCATTCATTTCGTCCAAAGATTGTATTTGTGTACAATCTTTGGTTGCCTGATCCAACGAGAAAACTTTAATGCTGACGCGATCTTCGCTTTGTGATTGTGAGTCAAGGCGCTGCTGGGATATTTCTTCTTTTTTCTCTGGCGACTGAATAGGACTCGCCAAGAGGATGGGTTTGATGTCTAAGGAAAAAAAGCTCTCTTCCTTCTTCTTCTTTTTAGAGCTGTCCCGCCCGCGATGGCGGAGTCCGCTTCTCAGATGATTGCTCTCTATTTAATGTAGTGGCACCACGAGGAGGACTCCCTCCTCTTATTCTATCTTCTCTATTTAATGGAGTGGCACCACGAGGAGGACTCCCTCCTCTTATTCTATCTTCTCTATTTAATGGAGTGGCACCACGAGGAGGACTCCCTCCTCTTATTCTATCTTCTCTATTTAATGGAGTGGCACCACGAGGAGGACTCCCTCCTCTTATTCTATCTTCTATATTTAATGGAGTGGCACCACGAGGAGGACTCCCTCCTCTTATTCTATCTTCTCTATTTAATGGAGTGGCACCACGAGGAGGACCCCCTCCTCTTATTCTATCTTCTCTATTTAATGTAGTGGCACCACGAGGAGGACTCCCTCCTCTTATTCTATCTTCTCTATTTAATGGAGTGGCACCACGAGGAGGACTCCCTCCTCTTATTCTATCTTCTCTATTTAATGGAGTGGCACCACGAGGAGGACTCCCTCCTCTTATTCTATCTTCTCTATTTAATGGAGTGGCACCACGAGGAGGACTCCCTCCTCTTATTCTATCTTCTCTATTTAATGGAGTGGCACCACGAGGAGGACTCCCTCCTCTTATTCTATCTTCTCTATTTAATGGAGTGGCACCACGAGGAGGACTCCCTCCTCTTATTCTATCTTCTATATTTAATGGAGTGGCACCACGAGGAGGACTCCCTCCTCTTATTCTATCTTCTCTATTTAATGGAGTGGCACCACGAGGAGGACTCCCTCCTCTTATTCTATCTTCTCTATTTAATGTAGTGGCACCACGAGGAGGACTCCCTCCTCTTATTCTATCTTCTCTATTTAATGGAGTGGCACCACGAGGAGGACTCCCTCCTCTTATTCTATCTTCTCTATTTAATGGAGTGGCACCACGAGGAGGACTCCCTCCTCTTATTCTATCTTCTATAATTAATGGAGTGGCACCACGAGGAGGACTCCCTCCTCTTATTCTATCTTCTCTATTTAATGGAGTGGCACCACGAGGAGGACTCCCTCCTCTTATTCTATCTTCTCTATTTAATGTAGTGGCACCACGAGGAGGACTCCCTCCTCTTATTCTATCTTCTCTATTTAATGGAGTGGCACCACGAGGAGGACTCCCTCCTCTTATTCTATCTTCTCTATTTAATGGAGTGGCACCACGAGGAGGACTCCCTCCTCTTATTCTATCTTCTCTATTTAATGGAGTGGCACCACGAGGAGGACTCCCTCCTCTTATTCTATCTTCTCTATTTAATGGAGTGGCACCACGAGGAGGACTCCCTCCTCTTATTCTATCTTCTCTATTTAATGGAGTGGCACCACGAGGAGGACTCCCTCCTCTTATTCTATCTTCTATATTTAATGGAGTGGCACCACGAGGAGGACTCCCTCCTCTTATTCTATCTTCTCTATTTAATGGAGTGGCACCACGAGGAGGACTCCCTCCTCTTATTCTATCTTCTCTATTTAATGTAGTGGCACCACGAGGAGGACTCCCTCCTCTTATTCTATCTTCTCTATTTAATGGAGTGGCACCACGAGGAGGACTCCCTCCTCTTATTCTATCTTCTCTATTTAATGGAGTGGCACCACGAGGAGGACTCCCTCCTCTTATTCTATCTTCTATAATTAATGGAGTGGCACCACGAGGAGGACTCCCTCCTCTTATTCTATCTTCTCTATTTAATGTAGTGGCACCACGAGGAGGACTCCCTCCTCTTATTCTATCTTCTCTATTTAATGTAGTGGCACCACGAGGAGGACTCCCTCCTCTTATTCTATCTTCTCTATTTAATGGAGTGGCACCACGAGGAGGACTCCCTCCTCTTATTCTATCTTCTCTATTTAATGGAGTGGCACCACGAGGAGGACTCCCTCCTCTTATTCTATCTTCTCTATTTAATGGAGTGGCACCACGAGGAGGACTCCCTCCTCTTATTCTATCTTCTATATTTAATGGAGTGGCACCACGAGGAGGACTCCCTCCTCTTATTCTATCTTCTCTATTTAATGGAGTGGCACCACGAGGAGGACCCCCTCCTCTTATTCTATCTTCTCTATTTAATGTAGTGGCACCACGAGGAGGACTCCCTCCTCTTATTCTATCTTCTCTATTTAATGGAGTGGCACCACGAGGAGGACTCCCTCCTCTTATTCTATCTTCTCTATTTAATGGAGTGGCACCACGAGGAGGACTCCCTCCTCTTATTCTATCTTCTCTATTTAATGGAGTGGCACCACGAGGAGGACTCCCTCCTCTTATTCTATCTTCTCTATTTAATGGAGTGGCACCACGAGGAGGACTCCCTCCTCTTATTCTATCTTCTCTATTTAATGGAGTGGCACCACGAGGAGGACTCCCTCCTCTTATTCTATCTTCTATATTTAATGGAGTGGCACCACGAGGAGGACTCCCTCCTCTTATTCTATCTTCTCTATTTAATGGAGTGGCACCACGAGGAGGACTCCCTCCTCTTATTCTATCTTCTCTATTTAATGTAGTGGCACCACGAGGAGGACTCCCTCCTCTTATTCTATCTTCTCTATTTAATGGAGTGGCACCACGAGGAGGACTCCCTCCTCTTATTCTATCTTCTCTATTTAATGGAGTGGCACCACGAGGAGGACTCCCTCCTCTTATTCTATCTTCTATATTTAATGGAGTGGCACCACGAGGAGGACTCCCTCCTCTTATTCTATCTTCTCTATTTAATGGAGTGGCACCACGAGGAGGACTCCCTCCTCTTATTCTATCTTCTCTATTTAATGGAGTGGCACCACGAGGAGGACTCCCTCCTCTTATTCTATCTTCTATATTTAATGGAGTGGCACCACGAGGAGGACTCCCTCCTCTTATTCTATCTTCTCTATTTAATGGAGTGGCACCACGAGGAGGACCCCCTCCTCTTATTCTATCTTCTCTATTTAATGTAGTGGCACCACGAGGAGGACTCCCTCCTCTTATTCTATCTTCTCTATTTAATGGAGTGGCACCACGTGGAGGACTCCCTCCTCTTATTCTATCTTCTCTATTTAATGGAGTGGCACCACGAGGAGGACTCCCTCCTCTTATTCTATCTTCTCTATTTAATGGAGTGGCACCACGAGGAGGACTCCCTCCTCTTATTCTATCTTCTCTATTTAATGGAGTGGCACCACGAGGAGGACTCCCTCCTCTTATTCTATCTTCTCTATTTAATGGAGTGGCACCACGAGGAGGACTCCCTCCTCTTATTCTATCTTCTATATTTAATGGAGTGGCACCACGAGGAGGACTCCCTCCTCTTATTCTATCTTCTCTATTTAATGGAGTGGCACCACGAGGAGGACTCCCTCCTCTTATTCTATCTTCTCTATTTAATGTAGTGGCACCACGAGGAGGACTCCCTCCTCTTATTCTATCTTCTCTATTTAATGGAGTGGCACCACGAGGAGGACTCCCTCCTCTTATTCTATCTTCTCTATTTAATGGAGTGGCACCACGAGGAGGACTCCCTCCTCTTATTCTATCTTCTATAATTAATGGAGTGGCACCACGAGGAGGACTCCCTCCTCTTATTCTATCTTCTCTATTTAATGGAGTGGCACCACGAGGAGGACTCCCTCCTCTTATTCTATCTTCTCTTTTTATTGTAGTGGCACCACGAGGAGGACTCCCTCCTCTTATTCTATCTTCTCTATTTAATGGAGTGGCACCACGAGGAGGACTCCCTACTCTTATTCTATCTTCTCTATTTAATGGAGTGGCACCACGAGGAGGACTCCCTCCTCTTATTCTATCTTCTCTATTTAATGGAGTGGCACCACGAGGAGGACTCCCTCCTCTTATTCTATCTTCTATATTTAATGGAGTGGCACCACGAGGAGGACTCCCTCCTCTTATTCTATCTTCTCTATTTAATGGAGTGGCACCACGAGGAGGACCCCCTCCTCTTATTCTATCTTCTCTATTTAATGTAGTGGCACCACGAGGAGGACTCCCTCCTCTTATTCTATCTTCTCTATTTAATGGAGTGGCACCACGAGGAGGACTCCCTCCTCTTATTCTATCTTCTCTATTTAATGGAGTGGCACCACGAGGAGGACTCCCTCCTCTTATTCTATCTTCTCTATTTAATGGAGTGGCACCACGAGGAGGACTCCCTCCTCTTATTCTATCTTCTCTATTTAATGGAGTGGCACCACGAGGAGGACTCCCTCCTCTTATTCTATCTTCTCTATTTAATGGAGTGGCACCACGAGGAGGACTCCCTCCTCTTATTCTATCTTCTATATTTAATGGAGTGGCACCACGAGGAGGACTCCCTCCTCTTATTCTATCTTCTCTATTTAATGGAGTGGCACCACGAGGAGGACTCCCTCCTCTTATTCTATCTTCTCTATTTAATGTAGTGGCACCACGAGGAGGACTCCCTCCTCTTATTCTATCTTCTCTATTTAATGGAGTGGCACCACGAGGAGGACTCCCTCCTCTTATTCTATCTTCTCTATTTAATGGAGTGGCACCACGAGGAGGACTCCCTCCTCTTATTCTATCTTCTATATTTAATGGAGTGGCACCACGAGGAGGACTCCCTCCTCTTATTCTATCTTCTCTATTTAATGGAGTGGCACCACGAGGAGGACTCCCTCCTCTTATTCTATCTTCTCTATTTAATGTAGTGGCACCACGAGGAGGACTCCCTCCTCTTATTCTATCTTCTCTATTTAATGGAGTGGCACCACGAGGAGGACTCCCTCCTCTTATTCTATCTTCTCTATTTAATGGAGTGGCACCACGAGGAGGACTCCCTCCTCTTATTCTATCTTCTCTATTTAATGGAGTGGCACCACGAGGAGGACTCCCTCCTCTTATTCTATCTTCTATATTTAATGGAGTGGCACCACGAGGAGGACTCCCTCCTCTTATTCTATCTTCTCTATTTAATGGAGTGGCACCACGAGGAGGACTCCTCTCTACTCTCTTCTCTCCCCCGTCGCAAAAGTGATTGAACGCCTACTCCTCAACACTATCCAGTCCCATATACCACCGGCGGAACACTAACACGGATTCACGGCGGGCCGCTCAACCACTTCGGCACTCCTGAAGCTCACTAAGATCATCGCTGACGGTTTCAATGAGAAAAGACCAGCGAAGCGCACAGTCTTTATGGCGATCGACATGTCCAAAGCCTTCGACAGCATCGACATCACCAAGCTTATCGACCTCCTCATGATCACAAGCGTGCCCAACTACATCAAGAAATGGCTCTCTTCGTATCTGAGAGGACGCACACTCTTCCGCAACACCTTTTCGAGCTCCCGGCTGATCAGAAACGGAGTCCCACAAGGAAGCGCACTCTCGCCCACGCTGTTCAACCTCTATCTACGCGACCTCCCATCCGATAGCTCTCACACCAACGTAATAACTTACGCAGACGATATTACCATATGGGCCTCCAACTCGAACATCAACACCGCCTCGGAGTACGTACGTATCGCAATACCTGGGATCGAAAGCTTCTTGAACAATCGCTCCCTCACCATCTCTCCGGCCAAAAGTCAACTCATGCTCCTCACGCCTTTCAGCAAAGAATACAACACGGTCCTGGACGTATCCATCGGAGGAACCACCGTCCCAACAGTCAAGCTCGCAAAGATCCTCGGCGTAACTTTCGACACCATGTGTCGAAAGTTACGCCGAGGATTTTTTTTCAGCCATTACGCCAGAGACATCGCAGCCCGCATGACACAGAGAAACAACGTCCTGAAGGCCCTCGCCGGTAGCACCTGGGGCAACCAGAAGGAATTCTTACGGACAACCTTCAAAGCTATCTCGCAAGCAATCTCCAGTTACGCCGCCCCCGCATGGTCCACTTTCTTATCCGCTTCGGCCCTCGAAAGAATCCAACGCGCCCAGAATGCCGGTCTCCGCGTAGTCACGGGAAATCATCAGATGGCAGACACCGATCACTTACACAGAGAGTCCAAGGTCATGCGCACAAAGTCACACCTTCACATGCTCTCCGCTCAATACCTCGCCAGGACAATGGATCCAGCTCACAACCATCACGGCCTCTTGGAAAGTCATTCTCCACCACGCACATGAAAAACGACCTCATCATGAGTTGCAAGCACACGGTCGAGTCCGCAGCCTCCATGTAGTAGTAGTAGATTGCCCGCCGTAGGTCTCCGGCTGGGTAGACGAGGTCTTCTTTGACATGGCTCAGAAAACAATAACCTTACTTACATCATTTATCTAATTACATTATTTCTCTTTCTCTCTCGGGGTTTATTTTTATTTTTTTATTTTTTTTTTATTTTTTTATTTTTTTTTTTATTTTTATTTTTTTTTTTATTTTTATTTTTATTTTTTATTTTTTTTAATTATTATTTTATTTATTTATTTTTTTTTCCCTTTTTTTTTTTTTTTTTTTTTTGAGAGAGAGAAAGGAATCACTGGTATAAGAACTTAACAACAGACGTCGGGCTATTCCACAAATCTATACTTCTTAAAAGTGTGTGGTCACAGCGACACGAGAATAAATGACTAGTTGTATGTGGCTCTTCTAAACATTTTGGGCAAAGAGGTGATAGGGCAGCTCCTATTCTGTGTAGGTAGCTGTTAAGGGAACTTGCATAGCCACTACGTAGTTGCGATAATGTTATTTGTTGTTCCCTGGGAAGTTGATTCGTTGATTTATGGATTCTGGGAGGTTTCTTACCTAGAACTGGGTTAGGTGAGCAAGATCTAATGAAATTTCTAACAGTTTCAGTATGTATTCTTTTAAGTGCGGCTTTCTGATCACTGTCTACTAGCATAATTTCTAAGTCCTTGGCATGTTTACGAATAGTTCTAGGTGGTTTGGGTTCCATGCATCGACGATGGGAGGGGTGGTTTGGGAGGAGTCTTGCTCTTGCAACGAATTGCTTGGTAAGCATCGTGTTGTGCTCCTTTATGGGTAACATTTCGCTTTCTAGAGCTAAGTGCTCTGTGCCGGCCATTGCTAGGTTTCCTGTTGCTATCCGAATTGCTCTATTTTGGTTTGCCTGTAGTTTTTTCCAGTTCGTCTCGGCCAATTGAGGGGAGTAAATTGGTGCGGCGTAGTTGAGAACGGATCTGGTCATTGTTTTGTAGGTTGCAAGAAGGGTGTTTTTCTGTTGGCCCCATGTTCTTCCTCCGAGGGCACGTAGTATATTCAGTCTTTTGGCCGTTCTCTGTTTAAGGTATTCTGCATGTTGTCGGAAGGTGCCGAGTTGGTCTAAGACGACACCGAGTATTTTGGGTGTTTTAGTTGTCGGCAGAAGGGTTCCGTGGATTTCTACCTTGGGTTCTTTTTTACATTCGCCTGTATGGGTTGTGAAAAGGGTGACCGTAGTCTTTTCCTTGGATATGATCATTTTACGTTGTTCCAATTCTTCTACGAGTTTCGGTAGGAAGTGGTTGATCTGATCTTCACAGGTTTCAATACAGGGGCTTGAGGAGAGAATTGATATGTCGTCGGCGTAGGCTGTCATCTGCGTGTTTCCTGTGGGTTGCGGGAGGTTGTTTATGTAGAGATTGAATAAGAGGGGGCTGAGCACTGCTCCTTGTGGGACACCAGATCTGCATGTGAGACGTCGACTGCTTTTTCCTTGGAAATCTACCTTGATTGTACGGCCTCTTAGGTAGCTGGACATCCATCGGACGATGGCTCTTGGCATATTCGTTTCAGTGAGTTTCTTGCAGAGAAGGGATATGTTCACTAAGTCATATGCTGCAGTGAGGTCAAGGGCGACCATGAGAGTGCGGTCCGGGGGTGGTTTCCGATTGAAGCCGTTTGTTATTTTCCCGGTTATTTCCAGGAGTGCGGTAGTAGTCGAGTGCTCTTTGCGGAATCCATGTTGCCAGTCAGCGATTTGAAAGCCTTCCGCCAGGAATGGTAATAAGACCCGTTCGAATGTTTTGGCTATAGGGGATAGTATTGATATTGGTCTATAGCCGTTCAGGTTGCTGGAGTCCTTTCCTGGTTTAGGTAACATTATCACTCTTGCATCTTTCCATCTGGACGGGATAATACCTGTCTGCAGCGTGTTATTGAAGAGGATGCAGAGGCATTTTCTGAAGTTTTCACCGGCCATTTTGAGTAGTAGAGGGCAGATGCCTTCACCGTCCGGGCATTTGGAACCTTTGGTTTTCTTGATTGCTTCTTCGATCTGTGCCAGGGAAATTTGGGGAGCGTCTGTCCGTTTGAGGCCTTTAATTAGTCGTGTTGTGCTTCTTGCTGATTTGTCGACCTCTTTAGGGGCTTGTTTAGCTAATTTTCTGGCAAAAGCGTTTGAGGCAGATGTTGGGCATAGACTTTTCCCGTCGTGACTGATGGTCAAGTGCGTCGGTTTAATTGATTTGCCGTCGATAGCCTTTATCGTTTTCCAGAGTTTGTTGCCCGGTTCGTTGTGGCTAATTTCAGATATGTACTTTTCCCAAGCCTTCCTCTTTTCGAGGTTGATGCGGAAGGAGATTTCGGCCATTATTGAGGGGAGTGAGGGGTCCGTAGGATTGTCCCTCCTCATTTGGTCCCGTTCTGCAATCAGCTTCTTCACATCTTCACTCAAGTGAGGCGTGTATTTTGGCACCTTTCCACGGGGAATGTTGTTCTTAGCCGCTTTGGTCAAGGTGGTGGTCAGGAATTTGTGCATCTGAACTGAATTGCCGGCGAATGGGAAATCCATGAGAATCTTGTTGATGTCCCTTTCGAAGCCTTCCCAATTCGCTTTGTTGTAATTTGTATAACAACGTGCGTTTGAGATGCTGGATGGCTGTGTTTCGACGTCAATCAGGCATGGGAGGTGGTCAGAGTTCATTCTGTTGATTGTTGACCAGTTGCAGTCGATGGCTATGTCGTTCGAGGCGAGAGTGATGTCTGGTGATGCTTTTTGTCTTGTGGGCATCTTTGAGTTGTTGAGACATACAAGATCGCTGTCGTCAATGAAGTCGCATAGTTCATCTCCTCTGCTATCCTCCGTACCTTCACTCCAAACTTTATTGTGTGCGTTGAAGTCTCCACCGACAATGAATGGTTTCTTCTGTGTTAGGAGTCGGTTGAAGTTCGGCGCGTATGTGTTGGGGCATGACGATCGAGGTGGGATGTAAATGTTGCAGATTCTTATGGTTCCTTGGTCGGTTGGCACGTCCACGCTGAGTGTTTCGGCTGTCTGGTCCGTTGTTGGGGAGGTCACGTTAGCATAGCGAATATTCTCTTTGACTAGTATCGCAAGTCCGCCTCCAAAGTTGGAGCGGTCTTTTCTTATGATCGTGTAACCTACGATATTCGGAGATGGAATATTAGCATCCATTTTGGTTTCTTGGATGAGTGCTACGTGAACATTCAACTCATGTAAAAGGTCCTCTAGCTCGGTTAGTCGGGCTCTCAGTCCATTAGCGTTCCATTGGATTATCCTCAGGTTAGCTACCGTCTGGGAGGCAGTCTGCTGGATCGGGGCTCTCTCACAAATTCTACATCTCCATTGGGGGTTCCAATCATTAAGATTGTTAAGGTTGGAACAGCGGAAATGTACCCATTTCTTACATTTGCTACAATTAACACAATTCGAAGGCGCGTTAAGAGAGCATACAGAACAAGGCCATCTTGGGCCTGGGTTAGTCTCGATACCAGCGATTTGGAGGAGTGTTCGGATCAGAGACGCTGGGTCTTTCTGATCCGTGTTAGAAAAAAATGAGGTTTCGGGGGAAGCCGTCCTCGTTGTCCCTTGCGGGAGATTCCATTGGGAAGTTTTGTTTGGAGGTCCATTGGGTCCGACGCCATGTAGCGTCGTCCACAGTCGCACCGCGTGTAGGTGACCTCCGTCGCGACCAATGCCTCCATAGCAACAGACCCTCTCAACGGGAAACTCGTAGCAAACGCCATACACACAATGATGGTCTCCAGCGAACTTCAATCAATGAAAGGCACCGTCATTCTCGGAGGTAGACCCCTGCCCGACATCAACGTGGAATAATATGACCTTCCCCGCAGCACAAGATGTACACTCTCCCAGCTTCGATCCGGATTCAGCAGATTCACAAACTCGTATCTACACCGTATCGATGAGTCCATCCCAGACGTCTGCCCAACATGCTCATCCACACCTCGTGACGTCGCACACCTTTTCGATTGCATTGGCGACCCCACGACACTCTCACTCACCGACTTATGGGAGAAACCACGAGAAATGGCAAACTTCTTGAAGATGTCTATTTAAAAAAAATAAAAAATTGACGATTTATACACAACGAAAGACGAAGCGAAAAAAACATATCACGTGGGCCTCACTCTTCGATGACGGCTACAACCGGCAACAACGAGGAGGACTCCCTCCTCTCATTCTATCTTCACATATATAAAAATAAGGCGAATTTTAGTTGATTTTCTCGCATATAGATGAGGCATCGTGGTTGGCTGATCCGAGCGATCGGAGAGATTGGCAACGTCGTGCCGTTTTCTCTATGCCTGGTCCTTCTTCTCCGGGAGAACACCCACCAACTGATGGCTAAAGACAGACAACATCCGGGCCATTACTGAACCACGCCCCTCACGCCCGTTCAATTCAATTTCAATTCAATTCTTTATTTCCATGTACACAAAAACAGTTTCACTTCAACATTTAATGATCACAAATTAAACATGGATTATGATTCTTTTAGAAAAGAATTGTATTACAGTGGCAGTGTGTCTATAATTGTATTACAGTGGCAGTGTGTCTATAAAAAGTGTTATTCCTAGTTTAACTTAGTCGCAGACAATTGGCTCGGGTAAAATACAATTTATCGGTAGTTTTCTGAGTTTATTCATAAATACTTCGGTGGAATGATTACATACTACTTCGCTAGGTAAGGAATTCCAAATATTGATCGACCTAGAAGCACACGTAGAAAACCTAAAGTTCATTACTAAACCACGCCACTGCGCGGGAAAGAGAGATGTTTGACGCACTATTATGTTTTTTTTATACGGTCTCGCTGTCCAAAGCTGTACGGCCTCGTTAGCGTGAACTTTTGCCTAAGCCTAAGCAGAAAAAGCATGAAAAACTAAATAAAGCGCATGGGGCGAAGTAAAGAATTTTCCCGCGCAGTGGCGTGGATTAGTAATTAACGGGCGTGGTTTAGTAATAGCCAACATCCGAAAAGATTTCGGTTTAACTCACCATCTTTTCTATCGTAGAGCGGATCTCACCGGCGACGCTGCTCCAGATTCTGCTTATTATAGCTGATGTGAAGCAGAACCCA
This sequence comes from Allodiplogaster pararmata, assembly GCA_964056735.1. Lineage (NCBI taxonomy): Eukaryota > Metazoa > Nematoda > Chromadorea > Rhabditida > Diplogasteridae > Allodiplogaster > Allodiplogaster pararmata. The sequence goes on from OZ057407.1 coordinate 1,250,472, forward strand.
GGTCACCCGAAAACCTGCTACTGTAATGTGTGAACCAGAAGAATGGCGAAGTCAAAGGGCATGGTGAGATGCGCTAACTGTAACATATGGCTTTATACATATACACGTGTACTACCTTGCACTGATCAGTTCGAGCGACTGGTGGAACTACATTGGAAAATGTTGTGGTACTGGGATTACAATAGCAGCAGTACCAACAATAGCCCCCACCTCAAACATTGCCTCGAATATCACCGCAGACACCTTCAATATCTTGGAACGAAAAGCGAATGGACTTGGAGGGAAGATGTGGGAATTGACGAAAGACGATTTTTACAGATAGAGCGATACTTCCCAAGATAGACAATTTCATTTTCATCGGACAGATGACGCAGCAAAAGAGGCGCTCTCATGTTCATGCTCCATTAATCTGTGGCCTTCCGTATCATAGATCTTAATTACATCCAATAACCATGAGCATAAATCTATTAATGTAGTCCCCTTACCTTCATCCAAAGTAACTTGGAATGAATGAAATGAAAATGATCACATGGAAATAATGGCCAATAATGTTAGAGCTTCGTTTTCTGCAGATGAGGATGTGACGTCAATCAATATATGCGTTCCTCCTTCTATTATCGACGCGACGTGATTGCAGATTGCTTCTAAAGTTGAAAGAGAATAATTCCTGTCTAATAACCCTTCTAACCAGCTAAGTCTGCTGCTGCAAGCAGACTGTTCTTACCATCCACCAGACAAGTTTGTAGATCAACAAGACTAATCATAAGGGAACGAAAGAGACCGACAGCGTGTCTAAAGTATAAAGAATGCTAACAAACAGAGAATTAAATTCCCTAGACTTTTTTGGATAGCGCATAGATTTGTGCATAGATTTTAACCACATTGTGAATAAGAGAAATATTTTAAGTTCAGTTTTTATCGTTAATATTTAGTCGGAATCGGAAATTGTTTCCAACGATTCATCTTTTTTTGTGAAATCGTTATCGATGAAACATCGTGCAAAAGATGTGAGTACTCAGAGATCGAAACCGCGACCTTACGTTTACAAGTGGAGAGCACAACCGATGCAGCTACCGACGCATTGAAGCATGTGCACCTGGGATCTCCTAATAAGATTTTGAAAGATAAAAATGTGATTACTGTGTGGATTCATGAACAAAGGAAAATCATTGAAGAAAGCGGGAGAAGCAGAAGAGTCCATCTCAGTGGAAGAAACGCGCGAGAAGGCGAAGGAGGCGCGTCTTCTTCGCATTGAAGCGAGGCACTCACGAAGATTCCCGGTACTTCCTTCTTTTTAAATATAGAGCACGGGAGTCTCTTTTTCATCATTCGTAGTACTTGAGTATTAGCAGATGACACTAACTGAATAAATTCTGATTCAAGCATTCTTGTTTATCATATCATTTGAAAACAAACTTGTAGACGTTTTCTCATGCAGTTGGATGTAGAAAGAAGATCCTATTTGAGGAATGGGAGCAACCATTAAATGAGTCTGATGGCTAGGGAGGTGACCACAAATGAGGAGGACTTGGAATAGGGGAAATTGAGATCGGAAAATGAAGCATTTAGCCGCATCTCTACAAACAACATTCATTTATTTGGAATATGATCTGTTCACCCATCTCAATTACCATCCAAGTTCCCTGAGGTTCATCAACACTCAAGAAAACCTTTTTGTTACCCAATCTTTAACAGGAATCCTCGCTTTCAAACGAATTTTTTTATTTAGAATGAGGGTTGGATTCTGACTTGGAGAATATTGTTTGATCAATGTAAAACTGAATACGAGAATGATGTTATATGGATTTGTTTTCTCTTTTCTTGGACGCGGTAGCAAATGTCTTTCTTCTAACCCCTTATGTTATACCTTCTTCTAACCCCTTATGTTATACCTCTCATATTTTAAAATATTTTCCTCTGCGTTTACTATTTCTGTTATTCTTTTTCATGTTAAAAACTTTTCCGAGTTTCTTGTAAATAAAACTGTTGTTGTTTGATGACTCAGTCTTGTGATTTTTGCGAATCTTCTGCTCCCTAAAGGTCACAATAGCCAGGCAGACAATTATTGCGCCTTTTCTTCTCAACTGTGCTATCGAATTCGAAAGAACAAGCGATTGTGATTAATATAAATTTATTACAATTTATGAGGAATACAAAAGTTATATAAGGAATAAACGTATGAAAGAACAACAAGTGAAATTCGATTAAAATTTATGAAGATGTAGCGAATTGCATTTGATATTTTACAACACAACCTTGAAAGTTCACCAAGTTACTTCCCCTCACGAAACACTCAATCCACTTTCCACTCAGAGTTCTAGCGATTACTCCGCCGTCTCTTCTCCGAATTGTCTAACCAACTCTTCTTCTTTTCATTCAACAAGTTCCAGCTGGATGGGCTGCCCGGCCTCTTGGTAAAGTTGAATGGCTTGCGACCGCAGAGTTTCGCCGACCTTTGCAGCAAGCTGCAAGAAGATGATCACGTCGCATACCAAATGCTCGTCTCCCTTCAAATCCTTACTCCACTGTGCACCCACATCAGCCAAATTTTTATGCATAGTACATATCTATTATCTTATCTTTTCGGCTGACCAGTTGCAAGTGCTGCTCACCCAATGGTTCTCAAAGTCGATGACTGAGTAAAAGCTACGACAGTCAGTTTCCACGCATCTAAAGTACCTTGTCTGAAGCACCAAATTAGATTCTGCTCTCTCTAGTACCTCCTGAATAGCCGCTTCCGTCTTGGCTTTGACGCAGTCGCCCTTCTTGAGGTGCCGACAAGCGAGTATCAATCCTCCAGCTCTGAGCTCAACTCGCTGCTCCCAGCCCTTCAGAATTGGAAAATTGAGCAAGGTTGAGGTTAGATTACAGTATCGGATAATGGGAACCTTGTCGTCTTGACTCAAGTTATATATTATATGAATATATCCCTGAATCAGAAACTAATCAGCTGATAATAAGTGAAAACTAAGTTGTAACTAGACTGTCAACTTATTCTTATAATTCAAAAAAGGGAATAATTTCTATTATCGGTTTTTGCAATGGATATCAGAAAGCTCCACTTTTATGCAATGTCTTCTTCAGTAAAACATTATCCTTTTCCAATCCAGGATAACATCGGTCACATTTACTCAATCTATTTGAGTTTGAGGAGATGTTGTCTCTCTCTAAGAATCTGATGCTCTATTTTTTTCCTTATTGATCTATATGTTGTTTTCCTCCGTTTCTCATTTCTTTCTACCTTCTCCCCTTATCCTTTTCTCAAGTTATGAATTGACAGCTTGTGGTAAAGTGATCAATTGAAGCAGTCGGCGACTGCAGAACCTTCAACTGAGTTGTCTCCAAGGAACACGAAAGATTAACTCGTTCCAGTGCACTTTGCAACGTCGCTCTTGTGAGAGTCACTGCAAAGCAAAAGCTTAATTCTTCTCTCTTTACGTAGTATGATTTACTCTCACTCTGGTTACTTATCTCTATATCTATTTTTCAATCCGACTATTGCAATCAATCAAATCTAACGATCTAGGTTTCTTTCTCTCATTCTTGCCTGCTGGCAGATGCTTTGCAGCCTTCAAAAGATTTCGTCTGAGTGAGTCTTCATAGGTGTGTTCCGGACCACGGCCGGAGAATAAAACCCGGTGAGCAGCTTCTGAGTCGATAGTGACCGGGCCCCCTTCCAAGAAGGCATCCACAACTGCATTCACTGCAGCTTCCTGCAATACTCATTAATTCTTTTCTTGATTTGCTTATTAAAAACACCATCGAGTCTCTACATACGCTCAAATTTTTACTTGGATTTTATGAGAGAAGATAAAATTGATGGGGAATCACCCAATCATCATTTCAACTTATCACATTCTCAACCTGCAACATCAACTTGTTCCAAACTTAACGCTTTCGATTTCTCCGCGCAAACTGCACAAATTTACCGACCTTGAAAACAAATATATTATTACTCAAGAGTATTTTAAAGTTTCATTCAAAGAGAAAAAAGCGAACAGACACCTTAATAGCGGCCTTGTCCTTGATGGCAAAAGGATGGGTCAACACCAAGACACCGTCGAACTCGATTCTCGTCGCTTCTCCTTGATCGCGGATGCGCCAACTGATACCCAGCCTGTTGGTCGCGCCGTTGAGCATCGTTTGCCCCGTTGCGTACCTGATCCCATCATTTTCTGGTTTTTTTTCTGGTCCTCTGTAAATCTCTTATTTTCTTGAAGGAAACTTTATTGGATCTTGTACAGGAAATTATTATGTGTTCAATAATAGATATTTTGACAAGAGTACATGGGTTACACCTGAGGTCATCCCCTATAAATATATGTAAATAGAGGCCCGCAATATGAAGAAAGGAATTAAAAATTCAAGCCTTTATAGTGGAGTGAGTAGGAACCTGTCAGCCACTAGCAACTGTTGCTTCATGTCTCCAATCTTGGACAAGATCGTGGTGACTTCTCTAGGCTTCTTCGCAATTGGAAGATAACCTGGTAAGCAAAGCCTCGTTAACATCAGGACCTCGTTTACACTTATCAAGACCTAATCAACCCTTATAGAACCGAACCCACTTTGATAGACTTACATAAATTAATGTAAGGATTTATACATAAATTAATGTAAGGTTTTTTAATGTAAGGTTTTCCCGTGAAAACCAGTTCATACAAAATTCTTATGGGCTTTTCAAAAAGTTTCATGCTGCGGAAAAGAAGGTATTACTGGCTGTGACACTCAATCCAACAGGCAGCGAGCAGCCATGGTAGTCGATTTCGATTTGTGGGAGAGGCCCAATCAGTGAAGAGCTCTATATGTAAAGGGCGAGTTCATTCATCACAATTTCTCCTTCTTTCATCCAAAAACAGCTCGCATCGGAAAAAGAAAAAAAAGAAAAGACCGCAAGTTCTCAAACAGAGACGTCATCGAAATGAACCTGTTTTTTTGAAAAAGACTAGCAAGGATTAGATCACGACACTCAGCATTGATAGATGCATACCTATAACATCAATTTTCTAATCCTCAACGATGAAGACAGTGTCCGTAGACAACAAGAACCCTGATCCCCAAAAACGAGAACCTTGATTATTTAAGAAACGAACCCGATTCTTAATTGGTAAGACGTCTGATCCTAAGCTTTAAAAAACTTGATCTTCAATTATGAGAAACCTGATTTTAACAACGCTAGCCTCCAACAAACTTACTACACTACAAAAACCTCTCCATGGGCTGATTTTAGCCGCATTGAGTATGAAATAGATGCAGAAATTCTTTTTTACGGCTAAAAGGTTCAAAAAATTCTATTTTGAAGTTATTCCAATGTCTCTGCTAATTCAGCCACAGTTTTGATACCTCCGCCTTCCTCTTCTGTAGAAAGTGAGGATCATTCTGCTTTTGACGAGTTCCCGAAAACTCTCTATCGATCTAGGCTGTAGTCTGTAGTCTTGGGTTACAAAACTTTTGGAAAGTTTCAAAATCTTGAGCTTTTTTAGCTGAATATAATTTCTAGCTGAGAATGTAACAATTCTATTGTATTTTTATCAGGTTTCCTTAATTTCAGATCTATAGAGATTTGCGGTTGGATAGTGACCGGACCAGCTATTTTAGCGCATACATCTTCGTGCCAAAAATGATCTACATTCTATTCTTTGTTTTATTTTGCTTTTCTGTAAACTCCTCTCCGTTCCTTTTAGCCTTCCCTTATCGATTTTCGAACTCGCTTGGCGCGTATAAACATTTCTTAGACCGTCCTCAGGGATGTTCTTTTAGTTGTGTATTACATTTGCGTGAGTTTTTAGCGAGTGACATATTATCTGCTTCCAACTCAGAGTGTTTGTTTCAGCTTCACTGGGAGTGATATCATCTATATGCTATCCGTAATTTGGCTATTTAGCAGTTTTTCGTTGCACCTTACGCACTAACTGTCTCTCTCCTGAACGCGTCATTTTTTTTCGAAACATTCAAATGATCTGAAAAGTTTTTCTACGGTCAAATAGTGTCTGCCAAATATCACATTCTTCGCTCGCCCAAACTTTTCGAAGATAAAGAAGTTAATAAGATACCCGCAGGTAAATAATTCTCTTCTTCGGCTCCTCAATTCTTAATCTCTTGTCTCTCTCGCCCATTAACCTTTCACTGAACTCCTCCGCCTGTGTTCCTCAACTTTTGGCCAGGGAAGATTACCTTCATTTTCTCTCTTATGGATGTTTTTTTTAAAAAATATTTATACTTTTGCATCGACAAAACCTCTCAAGTTTCTTTATCTTCGGAAGCTGATCGAAAGAAAGAAGCAAATAATGTGAGAGGTCTCAGTTTGTGCAAAATATGATGTATCCAAAGGGAACATAATAACAAGATGAGTGCAGATTATAACAACGTTCACTTCAAACACATTTCATATTTTGAACGAAAAAAATCCGATTTTTTTTCAACTAAAGAATCTTTCAACTTTTCAACTAAAATTCTCGAAAATTGAGATTGAATTGATAACTGAACAATATGAAATAAGATGACGGTGAAAGAAAACGCATCTTATCATTATCATCATGAGATGCGAGCAGAAGAAACTAAATCAGTGGATAATCAGAGTTCAACGGAACATTCTCAATCGATCAACATCACTTTGTAAAACTTGGCATTTAGCAAATTAGCCTGACACCCTCAACACCTGTATTGCACTGAAATCGTCAACGACGTTTTTGCCCACCTCCTGCGTTGCCTCCGTTCCCCGTCTCTTCCCGCTTTCTGGTGTTATTTGCGTGTGCGCGACCTTTGGAAGCAAGAACCAGCGAGCGCCTTTCCGAAAGTTGCACCGAGTCCTGTAATGATGATAACACTTGAGTAGATGCATCTACAGTACCGGATAGCACACACAATTTAAAGCATAACAGAAGCCAGCTCCATAGCTCTCTTTTGTGCTCAATGCAAATGCTCAATTTACCAAAACCTTGTTCTTTTTTTAGATTGGCGAGTAGATAAAAGCAAGCCTAAAGCGCCCTGCCCTTTCCACAGGAAAATGTTTTTTTAACTTAGAAGTCTTACTTATGAGCAGTGGATATGAGCCGCCTTTAATCTACCGGATAATGTTTCACGAAGTAATGTCTATCTAGCAAAACACATTCTTCTCATTACGGTCAGCAGAACATGGAGCAGTCATTCTAGGAAGCGCCTTGAATATGAACCTCTTTCACGTCCCCTGCCATGGACTCAATTCGATCCATCACTTCCTTCGGATAAACACACCCCAGAGTTGCGATGTTTGCATAAACCTAGGCACAAATTCGTCAATGGTTAGGGAGATCTCTAATTAATTTGATAAATTCTTGGGTTTCACTCGGAACCTAGGTGTGGTCTGCGTCTCTAGCCTTTGGCAAGATGTCAAAAACTGGAAACGCGCAGTTACCATCTTTCATAAGGTCTCGTTCCTATGCCGTAGGGCCTCGCTAGCGAAACCTTTCCCTAAGCCTAACGAGATAAAAACACGAAGAGTACCTGAAAAACTTTTAATTCCTAAGTTTGTGATTAAATTGTAAGGCTGACTTGTACAAAATTTTGTGATTTCATCAACGAAAATAGCAGAAAATCTGAAAAGAGCATACAAGCAGAAGAGCATCAGAGTTTAGATTTCACGAACAGACAGCAGAAAACTCTGCAGTCTGACGCTGCACCCCACCTAGGTTCCAAGCAGAGCGAAACCTTGTGTAGTTCAAATGACGAATCATTATAATTCACTCAGAATTTTAATATCTACAAAAATTTGATTGTGTGGCTCATAATGAAATAATCCAGACAAAACAAATTTATTTCAAATTTATTATACTGTTTTCTTCTTCTTTCATCTGGAAAGCTTGGTTGAGCTTTACCCCACGCCAGACTGCGTCTCTGACTTGTTGTTGTTGTTGTCTTGCCCATAGGTCCTGTCGAGGGGAGTCCTTTTGGGATAGGTTGGTGGTGAGGATCCTTTTGAGTCCGGAGATATTTTTTCCGTCTACACTCGCACCGCAGTCGGCGATCCTCTTGGCGAGACCCATTCGTTAACCGGAGAAGGGCAAGAGGTTATTTTACTGGCGCCTCGACTCGCCATTGAAAAGTATAGCGGAGTATCGGCTGATGTTTTGTCCGGTGGCATGCCCAGGCCGGTCCGGCATCGCCCTCCTTTGACGAGCTATACCACTCTCTGACTCTCTGACTTCCTAGGTAGAGTGCAACAAGCAATGTCAAACATTTAAATTTACTCAAATTGTCTGCAGTTTTTTCGTACTATCTTTTCTCTAATTTTTCTCTGCTTGTCAGCTATCATCTTACGCTTTGATGAGTCAGTGTGCAGTGTCAGACAGTGCAGAGTTTGATTAACTCAAGCATTTAATTCACAAGCTTAGGCATAGGCATATGTTACGCTATCGAGGTCATACGGTTTAGGAGCGAGACCATACGGCTTAAGAACGAGACCGTACGGCTTAGTAACGAGACAGTTAAAAAAATCAGAGACGCAGTCCAGCGTGATGTAAAACAAATCTAGAAAGCTTTGCAAGTTTCATGCTTGCAATTCCAAATGAATTCAATATTTGCTGTATATAACGCTCAAATCTGAAAAAATGATTTACATTTTTCCGACCAGTTAGGCTGGGCCATTCAATTTAAACTGCAGAGAGGCCCAAACTGTTCTGGAAACAAACGATTTTCAAGATCGGTTAAATTAAGGCACTTTTTTACTTAATCGGGTACTCGCGTCGCGGCCCCAAAACAATGGGTCAACTTAAAAACGGATTTACCCCAAAACGGATTTACCCCAAACTCAAATTACATTTTCGTGCCCCGAAAACAATTTGTCGTATAAATTCATTCGCAATAAGATCTGCTCGTCTGTTTACTGAATTAAATTCAAGTGTTTAGTATTTATAATATTGTTCCGCTCAATGTGTTCATGTGTTCAGTTGTAATGTTTATGATCTAATGTTTGGTTTGTTCCTTTAATGCTTATTATCTTCCAACTTGTTGGAATCACTATAACCCACATGATGTTTGTGTACTATCATTGTATATTATATGAACAACATGTAATAAATAAATAAATAAATAAAAACTTGGGTAATTAAACCGGATTGAACCGTAGAATTAAACCGTGGAAGAGTGCGCGCAGCAGACTAATGTGTGCGACATACATGTAGCAGCTCTTGGGCAAGACAACAACAACATACATGTAGCGGGTTTACGAGATGAAGTTCGTTATAAAAGCAAAAACATTATGATTTCTTTATTATTTTTTCTCTTTCTTTTCTTTTCTTTTTTTAAAAATTATATTAATAAATTTCGTTATATAATAAGTATCACTTGATATTGACATTTTATGTTCACGTTTTCATTAATGTTTCAAATCAACAAAAAACCATACGGGTGCGTTTGTCTCGGGAAGAGATTTTGTTCATGAAAACTCCCTTCCCCCTTTCTCCTTAGGCCCCCTTTCTCCTTAGGCCCCCCTTCCCCCCTTTAGCCCCCCCCCTTCCCCCTTGCTTAGGTAGGGCCCTCTTCCTCCCCCTTCTCCCTTTAGGGCCCCCTCCCTTCCCTGCTTAGGTAAACCCCCCTCCCCCTCCCCCTTTCTTTTCCCCAGAATTTATAAAGATAATTTAAAAAGAAAGGAAAGGAAAAGAGAAAAAAATAATAAAGAAATCATGTTTTTGCTTTTATAATGAACTTCATCTCGTAAACCCGCTACATGTATGTCGCACACATTAGTCTGGTGCGCGCACTCTTCCACCGTTTAATTCCACGGTTCAATCCGGTTTAATTACCCAAGTTTGGGGTAAATCCGTTTTCAAGTTGACCCATTGTTTTGAAGCCGCGACGCGAAGGGGGCCGCGACGCGAGTACCCGATTAAGTAAAAAAAAAAAAGGTACCTAAATTAAAAGATCAGAAAAAAGAGGGGCCGCATCAATGAAACAAAGTTCTCAACAAAATACCTGAGCGAGAGCCGGCAGCTGTGCCTCGTTGTCGACTCTGCCCTTAAAGGCGCGCATGAAGGCGATCCGCTTACGCGCCGAGATTGCACTCTCACCCAATTGTTGCTCCTCCAAGGACATCTTTGGCGCGCTCTGCGTGTATACCAATAAGAAAATACAATAGTTGAATGTAGTTGGACATCAGGGAAATTAGCACGGAATACATGAAACTCTAATAGCCTTCCACAACAGCTCTAAACTAGAATAAAGTAGGCCTTCAACAAAGTTAGCCACTGTTTGCGTTTAACCACCACCCCCCTACCAGAGGTTCAATTGGGTCAGATGTTTAACCACCACCCCCCTACCAGAGGTTCAATTGGGTCAGATCAAAGTGGCATTTTTTAGGGGAAATAATAAACGTCTACCTATTTTAGTGAAACGTCTACGTAAATAAAAAAAACACGTCAGCCTAATTTCGTGCAACTTCTACCTATTTTCTCAAACACGTCAACCTATTTTAGTGAAACGTCTACCTATTTTAGTGAAACGTCCACCTATTTTAGTGACACGTCTACCTATTTTGACAAACACGTCTACCTGTTTTGACAAACTTGTTTACCTATTTTGGAAAAAAACACGCCTTCCTATTTAGACAAACTTGTTTTTTTGACATTTTGATTTCGTGAGACGTCAACCTTTTTTCGGGCAACGTCAACCTATGACTTTTTCTTGTCTCTGTTGACTTTCCGCTGTATGTAATGACTTTTTGCTGTTTTTTTTATGATGAGAAAGAGATTTTATTCATGGAAACTTTCTTCCCCCCTTTCTCCTTAGGCCCCCCTTCCCCCTTTTTTAATGTAATTTTTTTTTTAATTTGAAAATAATTCTTTGTGAATGTAAGTCAGACGTATGACCCATGGAAGCTCTGGTAGGGGGGGTGGTTAAACGTAAACAGTGCTCAAAGTTATCTCTTGTTAGCTCTTCCGTCAAACTTCTCATACCGTAATCAGCTCACCGATATGCAATTTTTCAGTCCCGTCACAAATTGTTTGATACGGCATCTTTATCGTAAACTATTACTAAGCCTAAGCGTATTTAAATATAACAAAATTACATGAATTCAACAACATACGAAGTTTTACGGAAGAGCGACCAAACTAGTAAATTGCATTTCGGTGAGCAGATTCCGGTATGAGAAGTTTGACGGGAGAAACAAGAGCGAACAAGAGATAACTTTGTTAACGGCCAATAAAGAAGAGCTCATACATTGACTCTGGCTTGATACTGACCGTCTCTTCTCATCAATGTTCCGTTCCCGCGCACCCTTACTTGACTGTGCTTCTCCAACTCTCGCATATACATCACCAAAAACGCTACATCACCAAAAAGACGTGGATACGTTCTCTTTTTAATCCCTGTCTTACCTATAATTCGAGGGCTCTTATATACTCACGGGCACACCCTGCGTCTTATCTTGCAGACATTGGAAAACTAGACGAAAAATTGGCTTTAAACGCTACGATTTCGAAAATTTTCTTCATAGGTGATCATTTTGAGCATCAGAGACGCCACAATTCGCGAAAAAATTTTTTTTCGTAAAATCGAAAAAGTTTTACATCAAAAAAGGATTTTTACATGTGTCTGGTGTCTAGTATGCCCGTGAGTATATAAGAGCCAATTAGAATTTCTCAATACAAAAAAGACCCTCAAGTGTATTGAATTGTTGGAAATCTATGGTTGGGATGGCTAAAAAAATATATCAATAATTCTGAGGTCGCTTCAAACGATTTGATTTCCTTTTCAGATAAGACAGTTATCGATTTATCAAAAGACACATATCATAAGGTCAATCAAAGATTAAACAATTGAACTTACAATCAAATGAATAACTAAAAAGGCATATTTAGTATGATGCTGAAGCCATTATCCTCTATCCTAAATCATTCCTAATAAAGTTCGGAAAGAATGAAATGAACAAAAAATTTACAGCTGATATGTTCTGTCATCCAAAGCCGTTTACATTAATAATATCATAAAGCAACCAATGCGTAAAAGTCTCAAAAAGATAACAACTCGTTCCACTACCTTAGCAATGATCCGCCATGGTTTAGATTACCAGGTGATTGAAACTACGAACTACAATCCATACGAATAGAGATATGTGAGATAAGCGATAAGAAAGACAGCGGCTGGATAGTATAAGAAGGTGAAGAAGCAGAGAGATGCGGTTGTGAGGAGCGCTCGCTTAACTCCGGGTCTCAGGGTAGTCGGAAGAACATCGCAGCCCTGCAAAGAGGAGGACACTTATCTTTGTCGTACTCAACAAGAAATAACTATGACTATTTTGCCTGAAGAGGCACGTATACTACTTTAGAGTGCATGAACTACTGCAGAACCTTCTCTGATATGCCACTCTATCCCTTATCCTTAGATCTCCACCCATCACCTTAGTTGAGTTAAGGGAAGGCGGCCAGAGTCGTCGATAAGCCGGGACTGGGACAATGGGGCGACGCGGTGTGTAGAAGATGTTAGAGAAGAGACGACTAGCGAAGGGAGACAAGGTCCTCTGAACGGCTTCCACTGTGGGGGAAGGAGTCGCGATGGCCGCGGCACGTGAAAAGTCGAAAGAGCGCTCGCCTGAGCGAACCTGCAGCACATACACAATGGTTTTCTGGGCAACTCCCGCCGTCTCCATTTGCCACTCATAACTTTACTTTTCTCCGGATTATAGATACTTAAAGCACATTAAGGTAACTTGATAACACTGAGATTCGAATAACAAATTTACATCATTTGCTAACATTTGTTAACTATGTGTTATATCCACCCCTTCGTGAACCATTCGTGTACTATATATATCACTCTACTTCCAGAAATAGATGATAAAAGAAAGAATGAACAAACCAGCGTTCCTTTAAATAAATAAAAAAATCTAGGCATAATGTTACACCCATCGAATGGTTTCCAGGAGTTAAATAGTCATGTCCGACCTTCTGTCGGCGGGCCTCTGTTTTTCAAAATCATGAGGGGGAACCCTTACATGAAACAAAAAAAATTTCGCGGGTCTCTGTATTTTTTTTTCATATAAGGGGGACCCTTATATGAAAAAAAACTTTTTGCCTTCGGCGGGTGTCTGTACCTTTTTCTTGCACACTAAAAAATCCCTGATGGTTTCTCCAAAGAGTAATTCCAGTAACTTTCTGGAATTATACCTTTGAAAATTACGAATGGACCTGTTTTCTGCCGGAATCCGTCAAAATTTTTAGGCCCGTCTTCCTGTCTACAAAGTGATCAGGCTCGTTCGGAGTCTCTGGAAACGAAGGTCGAGTTTTCAGAGAAGGCATCGTATACTGAAAAAGAGCTATTTCACATCTTGTAAGTTTAAGAATACATAGGTCCTTTTAGACATTCCGAGATGAGAAAATATGATTTATTAGGTTGATGCGAGAATCGTGCGTCATTGCCACTTATAAAACTTTAAATTTAAAAATTCCAGTGAAATCTTTTCCAAACGTTGTTGTATCGTACATCCTTGAAAATTTTCTTGCTAAGACCTTTTTTTACCTAAGCCAGAACGTCTTCAACCCTTTGCCTGCGAGGCCCTGGTTGCTGGCACCTGTAAGTCAACTCGAGGAAAAGAACCTCAAGACACGAGGAAGACGCCTCTGTCAGCAATGCTGTGAAGTCCGATCGGAGGGCTGTGAATCGTGACATCAACGATGAAGAACTTCTGTTGGCATCACCCTAAAAAACATTATTTCTTTCACTTTCATTAGATTTTTTTTGTTATGAATCCGTGCAGATCACGCAAATACATATAATTTCATGAAGAAATTAATAATCAGGTTAGGAAGTAATTGACATAAGCTATGGACTGCCCTCAAGCGACTCATCACCATGCTCTTCAAGCACTGCTTTAATCGAATTCATGCTCTGATTGAGATTTCTAGCCTGGTTTAGGGCGTCGTTCTGATCGGGCGGAGTCTGGCAAACTCTGGCGACGACATCCAGGAGCCGCGTGACTGCTGGCCGCGCGTCTACCTCCAGGAATTCAAGTATGTCCGCGATGCCGGGTCGCTTGTACGATGACTCCACCACGTCGCGCACCACATACGATGTCTCCGGGGTGAACTGCAGCTCGCGCAGTCTGCGAGAGACCGAGACCTTCTATCAACTATTCACTTGACCTAACTAAACTCGGATCAAATATGTAATGACTTTTTTGCCCCAATCTACAGAGTTAAGCAGAATTATTGCAATAGATGTCCGACCTCATGAGCGCTACAATTGGACTCAAAGAATCTTTAAACTGGTGAATCATTTTGAAGAAACGTCTTATATCAACAAATGTTAATTTGTATATGTATGGTAGAAGCGAATAAGCAGGATACTTCTATTCGCGACATGTTCAACGGGGATACATGCAGGCAAAGGTTACTGGTAAAGTACACCGCAGTTTTGATGCCATGTTCAATAAATCTGCTTAACCCTCATAAGCTAAACTTAACATAAGGTGGAATGCGATAGTTTCACAGGACCTGGCTGAGTTAAGAAGCTCAGCTTTATTATAGATATATTCTCTCATTCGAAAAGTTGACCTTTCGAGAACAACCGCTTGAGAAACGATTATTATTATAGTACTACAACCGTTAAATGATGAGTCGATCTTCTAAAATATTTTTTTCCAGACACATTAAGGCGCAGCAGAGAGAGAATTGATGGATCACTGAAAATGAGATGAAAAAATCGATTGATTATGATCGCTAACTTTCTGAGAATCTTCCCGTATATTATCGTGTAGAAGCGTTTGTGTGCGATGAAAAAGGGCTGGAATCGACGCAGCAAATCGGAGTCTGAGAAACGATTAATTCACATGATGAAAAAACATTCATATCGTATCTCTCTCTCTTACCTATCCCATCATTGTTTCTCCACTGCTCTATTTAACCTTTTTTTGAATCTCTTCCATAATTGATGTTGTTTGCCCGTTGAAGATCTCTGGTCCGGTAGACGAGGTCTTACTAGTAATGGCTCAGAAAACGTTGGGCCTTACTCACAACACTTATCTAATTACATTTATTTCTCCTTCTCTCTATGAATTCTTCTGCTACGGAGAAAATTCATTCTTCCCTTTCCTTTCCTCAAGAAACGGCTGCTACGGAGCGGCTCTCCTTCTTACCTCTCCCCTCTTCAATGAAGCCTCTCTGACCCCTTCGTCGTAGTATTCATCCTTCTCCCTCTCATCTCCAATGGCTGCTTTCGAACGGCTATCAATGATCTTCTCACCATTTTTCTGCTCCTACTTACCATCGAAAGCTCCTTAGCCTTTTTGAACCATGTTTTCTTCCCTTCACCTTCTTATACATACATCCCATCAAGTACCATCAATTTTTCACGTGATACATATATGAGGCTGCCGTTTTGATTTTTTGCCATAAATGTACTTTTCGATGATTTTTATTTGTTTTATGGCAGATTCTAGCAAAATAGCTTTATTTTATGGCGCTGCCATCAAAATAGCCTTATTTTATTGCGCTGCCATCAAAAATCAATTATTTTATGGCACTGCCATCAAAATAACTGATTTTATGGTGAATGGCACAATTTCATTGAAAAGTTCCTTCATCAGTCCCCTCCCACTACACTAAAAGATCCCACTACACTATTTCGTCTATTTCGTGGCTATTCACCAAATTTGAAAACAGAATCATATATGCACAAACAGAGCAACCAATACGGACCGGGTTTGCACGAACGCTATACTATTTTCGATTCGCGATAGAGAAAATAGTACAGCGTTCGTGCAAACCCGGTCCGTACTGGTTGCTCGCTTTGTGGATATATGATTCTGTTATTGAATTTGGTGAAAAGCCACGAAATAGATGAAATAGTGTAGTGGGATCTTTTAGTGTAGTGGGAGTGGACTGTTGAAGGAACTTTTCAATGATATTGTGCCATTCACCATAAAATCAATTATTTTGATGGCAGCGCCATAAAATAATTGATTTTTGATGGCAGCGCCTTAAATAAGGCTATTTTGCTAGAATCTGCCATAAAACAAATAAAAATCATCGGAAAGTACATTTATGGCAAAAAATCAAAACGGCAGCGTCATATATGCTTCGCGTAATAAAAAAGTTCAAAGTTCAATTTTTTCCGGATTTTACTTCCTTTTTGAGAAGAAAGAAGGGAATCACTGATATAAGAACTCAACTACACACGGCGGACTATTCCACTAATCTATTGTTCTTGAAAGCGTCTGGTCACAGCGGTATGAGAATATATGGTTAATTGTATGCGGCTCTTTTAGATATTTTGGGCATACAGTGTAGGAAGTGTAGGTAGCTGTTTAGAAAGCTTGAATAACCCCTACGAAGCTGCCATAATGTTATTTGCAGTTCCCTGAGAAGTAGAGCCGCTGATTTATGAATTCTGGGTGCCCTCTTACCTAGAACGGGATTTGGCGGGCAGGAGCTAATGAATTGTCCAACAATCTCAGTATGTATTCTTCAAATTGCGGCTTTCTGATTTCCGTCTTCTAACACTAGTTCTAATTCCTTGGGGTGTTTACGTATCGTTCTAGGTGGTTTCAAATCCGTAAATCGGTGCTGTGGGGGTGGTTTGATTAGAGTCTTGCTCTTGTGATTAATTGCTTGGTTAGCATCGTATTGCGCTCCTTTATAAGTAGAATTTCGCTTTCGAATGGAAATTTTCAGGGCCGTGCACAGAATTCCAGTTACTATGCGAATCGCCTTTTTTGATTTGCCCGCAGTTTTTTTCCAGTTCGTCTCGGCCAATTGAGGGGAGTATATTGGTGCAACGTAGTTTAGCACGGATCTGGTCATTGTATTGTATGTTGCAAGAAGAATGCTTTCATGTTGGCTCCAAGTTCTTTCTCCGAGGGGACGAAGTGAGTTTAGTCTTTTTGATGTCCTTCGTTTTAAGTCGTCTGCATGTTGTTGGAAGGTACCAAGTTGATCTAGGACGACACCGATTATCCTATATTTTTTCGTGGTCGGCAACGTGGTTCCATGGATAGAGACTTTCGGCTCTTTTTTGCATTCACCTGTTTGAGTCGTGAATAGAGTAGCCACCGTTTTTCATGTCTTCTACGAGTGTGGGTATTTAACGGTTGATCTAATCTTCACAAACTTGAATACAGGGGCTTGATGAGAGGACCGTGATGTCGTAGGCGTAGGCTTTCATCTGCGTATTTCCTGTTGGTTGTGAGATGTTAGTTATGTAGAGATTGAACAAGAGGGGACTGAGTCAGTCCCGCTCCTTGAGGGACTTCCGATCTCCATGTGAAACGTCCATTGCTTTTCCCTTGAAAATCTAAACTGATTGTGCGGTCTCTCAAGTCGCTGGACATCTACCGAACGATGGCTCTAAGCAAAATGGTTTCTGTGAGCTTCTTGCATAGAAGTGATATATTCACTAAATCATAATATTTTTTCCCGCAAATTGTCTCACAAGGGGAGGCTGCTCATCCCTTTGCTCTACTTTAAATTGTCTTTTATTTGGAAAGTTCTCTAATCACTGTTCCTGTTGCGTGCCAGATTCAGCCTGTGCAGCCACAACTCTGTACTTTCATCTACTCGCAGCCAAGTTCATTTACCATCTGCTGCTTTACGTGATTGTGATCAGAAGTAAAAGAATAGTGATTCGAGAATATAAAGCCAGCTAAAAGAGACTTTTGCGGCGTAGCTTTACAGCTACTCAGCCCATTCGAGCACTGTCTGTTTTCTGTGTTCCGTGTGTGTGTCGTTTAACCATTTTCAGGTTTCTAAGATGGCACTCCTTTCCAATCTATCGAGTGAAGGAGTTGCTATTCTTCAGCATATCACATCCCTAGTCGAAAAGAGTCTTTCTTACAATACTCAGACAATCGATGCTTTGAAAGGCATGATCAGCGCTCAGAGCGAGTTGACCCAGCAACTACTCTCCACTGTATCCACTCTTGTCCAATCTGTCAATACTCTTATCTCTCAATCTTCTCTCTCTCCAACATTCACGGCCTCTAACTCTCCTTCAGCTCCCAAGATGACTTTCAATGCGGTGGCATGCGCGGTCACTCGCTGTCTGGCCGAGGACGGAGAGCTCAAAGAAAAATCTACTAGAGCGGTCCTAATGAACTTTGAAGAAGGAGAAGTCGACCAGGAGACCAAAGAGCAGGTCGAAAGTTTGATTACGCGCATAATCAGGCCAGCCAATAACAAAATCCTTGATAGCCTCATGACGCCTCATGACTTACTAGACACTAAAAATATCCAGGTTTATCGACATTCAGGAGTAAAATATTCTCCAGAGAGAGCCAGGCACAGACCTCGACCGATTAAAATCCAGTTTTCTAATAAAGAAATAAGAGATGAATTCCTCAAATTCGCGAGAAACTCGCGATGAATTCCTAAACTGAGTGGAAACGTTCACTGCTACGCTAGACCAGATTACCTGAAACACCAGATTCAATACGATGCGGAATTGCGGAAAGAAAAACGAAGCAGAAGGTGCGTTAACTTTCGTAGTTAGGGACATTGGGAAAGGTCCAGAAATCTTCCGTCTCGCTAATCCTAGGGAGTTACCTAAACGAAGAGTACCCGAACAGGCTGAAAAGGTTAATGTTGTTTCTGGTCCTATTTCCGTTTCCCAGCCACAGCAGCAGACACAACCAAGCGAAAAGCCGAAAAAACTCGTACGACTAGCGGGAACGTCGTAACAAGAAGCGGAAGAAGAGCTCTCGATGCAGCAGCAGCTGAAACAGGTGAAAAGAAAAATGAAGAGGAAGAGCAAATGGAACTTCGCCCTCGCAGCAAAGAACAACCGCTGAACTCCTACTCTAAAGCGGTAAAAAATGGAATTTCATCGAAATAGGATAAAAGCGAAAAAGATCAAAACTTGAATTGCTTTCTTGTTAACATTCGTTCTATTTCCTATGAAATTAATATCTTAGAAGCCCTAGCTATCGAGTACAAAGCAAGTATAATGGCAATAACAGAGACATGGGCTAGTTTCACGACAATACATGATTCTATGCTTTCTTGCAACCAAACTTATGCAGTCTACCGTAGCGATAGGGACGGTCATGGGGGTGGCGTAGCTATACTCGTTGAAAAGTCCATAGCATCTTCACTCATTTTATCTGAAAGCCATTCTACTCAATGTCAATACGTAGCCGTCAAACTCCACAATAAACGTAGTCATGATACAATACTACATTGTGTTTACAGGAGCCCCAGCACTACATTCATCGAATTTTCAAATGCTCTTACTTCCATTGAGAACATATTCTTAGCGAACGACTGCGAACATGTTCTTGTCGGCGATTTCAACTGCCCAGAAATATCATGGCCCGATGGCTGGACTCCTCCTTCACTCTCACTCGATCATCACTCTCGCTCTCTTTCTGGATTTGTCTCGTACCACTCTCTCACACAACATGTCAGTTCTCCCACAAGACTCGGGAACACTCTTGACCTGGTGTTTTCTTCTTCACCTAGAAGAATATCAGACTGTTTCGTAGCTCCTCCTCCTCTATCATGTGACCACAACATAGTTCTTTTCAGAATAGCCTTCCAACAACTCAGAATAACTAGAACACCTCATATGTACAACTATAAGAGAGCCAATTTCTCGCTCGCAAACTACCTGATAGATAGGACTGATTGGTTTACTCTGTTCAACTCATGCGAAGATTCAAATGAGGTATATGAGACATTCTCATCTACAATCCATAGAATCATATCAGAATGCGTTCCGCTTATTAATATGTCTAAAATAATCGGTAAACCTCCTCATATCATATCTCAAATCAGTCGTCGCGTGGCTAGACTTTATAAGAAAAGAGAAACTATTAGACTATCCCCCTTTCTCCGTATCAACCGTAAGCTGAGAAAAGCCTATGACGCTCATCGGAGAAATAAGGAGAAGGCTCTTCTAAAAAACGGAAATCTGCCAAAACTGTATCGCTACACTAATGTGAACATATAGGAAGACACCGGGATTGGTCCAATAACTGAAGAAAATGGTGCAGTTATAACCGAAGATTTCAGAAAAAGCCTCTTTTTTGCGAAGTACTTTCATTCTCTATATGGAGATCTGAAAGAGGTTAGTGAATCTAGAAAGGAATTATCCAGACTTCCGATCCCGTCCTTCTCCATCGATTTCGTTCAAATACCCACGCATCTGGTATATTCTCATCTGAAGCGACTCAAATCGAGAAACAACACATCTCCTGACAATATTCCTTATATATTCATCAAGTATACACTCTATCGATGTGTGTTCCTCTCTCACTCATGTTTGAACGTTTTCTACTTCATTGAGATTGCCCTTCAGTATGGCTAACGGCTACCGTTAGACCAGTATTCAAGAAAAAAAGGTGAGAAAACCGATGTCAAAAATTACAGACCGATTTGCCTTACTCCTTCTACTTCAAGCACAGATTCTTACTTCATAAATTGCGTTCGGTAGGAATAAAGTCATCGTTACTACCTCTGATCGAATTCTTTCTTGATAATCGTACTTCGAAAGTTCAGATTGATTCTTGTTTCTCAAATACTAAACTCTACAGCACAGGAGATCCCCAGGAAAGCAACCTGGGCCCGCTTTTCTTCTCTATATTTATTAATGATATTGCAAACATCATTCCACCCGCTGTTGAATGCTTCTTATACGCTGATGATCTCAAACTCTTCTCAGATAACCCTGTTCTTCTACAATCAACTCTCAACGAAGTTTCCAATTATGCTGTATCTTGGTCACTATCTATCTCAGTCTCTAAATGTTATTTGATACATATGTTGACTTGAAAAATTTATTTAGACTATCAATGATTCAATAGTACCACCCAAAGATTTTGTGAAAGATCTAGGTATTAGTTTCCACAAAACTCTTCTCTTTGGATATTACATAAATAGAACTATCACCAAATCAGTTAAATGTATTAAGATTATCTTCCACTCTCTTAAGACATCCTCTCTAACAGTTTTGATGCGAGCATACAAGACATACATTCGACCTTTGCTTGAGTACGGTACAAAAATATGGTCTCCTAGTACCATCGGCTTGATCAATGACGTAGAAAGGGTACAGAGGAGTTTTACTCGAAGAATTCTTACCCGTGCTAGTCACCTAAATCTTTCTTGCATTGATCGAATGAACTTCCTCGGCATAGTTTCATTAGAATACAGAATAGCCATTACTGATTCGTGTTCTCTTCACAAATGCATTCATGGAACATTAAAATTAGACTACTCTTCTCTTTATGTATTATCAGTCCCTCACCCTACACCCAAAGAGTATCTCATTCACTCAGGCTTATTTTGCCATATAAAATACAAGATTCGCAAACAACGTGTGCCTCTCGAATGATAGATATTTGGAATTGTTTACCTTATGAAATTGTTGTCTTAGCATCTTCATATTAAAAAAGCTATTGTCTCTTCCCTTCGATCGCATTTTTCCATTCTCCAAAATTCATCATTAATTCTCCACTATTCTTATCAGAACTCAAACTCTACATACATATACTATTTTCATGAAGAAAGTAAAGATACAATAGCTATTTTCAGAATTGCGTATTCAAGGTGTTTTACTCTCTTCAATCCCGTTTTATTCACTTGTTCTGTTCTGAATTTACTGTATTCGTTCTATGAATACCTACAGAATGATTTACTTCTATTTAACCACTGAAACCACTGGTCAGTCATCCGTTTTCACAACTATGCGAACATGTTTAACTGGACTAAACGAATTTAGTTGAATTGAATTCCCCAGGAAATTTTGCGGTCTGCGGGGTCTGCCTACCCTTGTCGTCTGGAGGCTGTCATTCGCAAAAGAGGAGGTCATTTTAAGTGAAAGTTATAGATTATTATCATATGACAGATAATGAAATTTTTTGATCAGAAAGTGGAATTTCGCTCACATTAAAGGAAAATATGCGGTAAAATCCGTGTCACCAAACAAGATGTTCACCCTGTAGAAGCATTTTCTGAAACCTTCACTGGCTATTTGAAATAGTAGCGGGCAAATTCCTTCACTGCCTGTAAATTTGGAGCTTTTGTTTTTTTAAGGTCTTCTTAAATCTGCACCAAGAAGATTAGGGAAGCGTCTGTCCGCTTGACGCCTTTTGTTAGTAGTATTATGCTTCTTTTTTTCTGTCGACTTCCTTCGGAGCTTGCTTTGCCAGCTTTCTAGCAAAAGCTTTTGGCGCTTCTGTTGTGGACAGGCCTTTACCGTCGATGATGGTTATTGCGTCGCTTCTGTTGTGCACAGGCCTTTACCGTCGATGATGGTTATTGCGTCGCTTCTGTTGTGCACAGGCCTTTACCGTCGATGATGGTTATTGCGTCGCTTCTGTTGTGCACAGGCCTTTACCGTCGATGATGGTTATTGCGTCGCTTCTGTTGTGCACAGGCCTTTACCGTCGATGATGGTTATTGCGTCGCTTCTGTTGTGCACAGGCCTTTACCGTCGATGATGGTTATTGCGTCGCTTCTGTTGTGCACAGGCCTTTACCGTCGATGATGGTTATTGCGTCGCTTCTGTTGTGCACAGGCCTTTACCGTCGATGATGGTTATTGCATCGCTTCTGTTGTGCACAGGCCTTTACCGTCGATGATGGTTATTGCATCGCTTCTGTTGTGGACAGGCCTTTACCGTCGATGATGGTTATTGCATCGCTTCTGTTGTGGACAGGCCTTTACCGTCGATGATGGTTATTGCATCGCTTCTGTTGTGGACAGGCCTTTACCGTCGATGATGGTTATTGCGTCGCTTCTGTTGTGCACAGGCCTTTACCGTCGATGATGGTTATTGCGTCGCTTCTGTTGTGCACAGGCCTTTACCGTCGATGATGGTTATTGCGTCGCTTCTGTTGTGCACAGGCCTTTACCGTCGATGATGGTTATTGCGTCGCTTCTGTTGTGCACAGGCCTTTACCGTCGATGATGGTTATTGCGTCGCTTCTGTTGTGCACAGGCCTTTACCGTCGATGATGGTTATTGCGTCGCTTCTGTTGTGCACAGGCCTTTACCGTCGATGATGGTTATTGCGTCGCTTCTGTTGTGCACAGGCCTTTACCGTCGATGATGGTTATTGCGTCGGTTTAGTCGATTTGCCGTCGACAGCCTTTATCGTTTTCAAGGGTTTATTGGCCGGTTCATTGTGACTCAAGTGTGATATTTACTTTTTGCAAACCTTCTTTTCAACATTTATACGGAACGAAATTTCGGCCATGAGTGAGGTAAGTGAGGGGTCGAGGGGTTGTCTTTTCGCAGCTAGGCCCGTTTTTTGATCAACTCTTCCACATCTTCGCTCAAGTGTGGCGTGTATCTGGGCACCTTTCAACAACGGAAGTTGGTTTTTGCCGCTTTGGTTGGGTGATGATCAGAAACTTGTTCATTTGAACTGAATCGCCAGGGTATGGAAAATCCACGAGTATCTTGTTGATATTCGTTTAGTACCATTCCAGTTTGCTTTATTGTAATTTGTGAAGCAGTGTGCGTTTGAGATGGATAGCTGTATCTCACCGTCAATTGGACAAGGCCGATGGTCAGAATTAATTCTGTTGATTGTTGACCAGTTGCAATCGATGGCTATGTCGTTCGGAGCGAAAGTGATGTCCGGTGAGGCTTTTTGTCTTGTTGGCATGTTCGACATACAATTATGTTAGAAGTTGTCTTGTTGGCTTTTAAGACATATAGTTCATCTCCTCTGCTGTCTCCCGTCCCTTCGCTCCAAACTAAATCGATGAACGGTTTCTTCGGTGTGGGCAGTCTATTGAAGTTCAGCGTGTATGTTTTGGGGGAGGAAGATCGAAGCGGGATAAAAATGTTGCAGATTCAGATGACCTCTTGGTTAGTTGATACGTCTATACAAAGTGTTTCGGGCGTCTCATCTATTGTTGATGTCATGTTAGCATATCGAATGTTTGGCAAGACTTGCTCCAGAGTTAGAGCGGTCTTTATTAGGCAAGGGGGCGCTATCGTTCATCTTGGTTTCTTATATTAGGCGAGGGGGCACTATCGTTCATCTTGGTTTCTTATATCAGGCGAGGGGGCGCTATCGTTCATCTTGGTTTCTTATATTAGGCGAGGGGGCGCTATCGTTCATCTTGGTTTCTTATATTAGGCGAGGGGCGCTATCGTTCATCTTGGTTTCTTATATTAGGCGAGGGGGCGCTATCGTTCATCTTGGTTTCTTATATTAGGCGAGGGGCGCTATCGTTCACCTTGGTTTCTTATATTAGGTGAGGGGCGCTATCGTTCATCTTGGTTTCTTATATTAGGCGAGGGACGCTATCGTTCATCTTGGTTTCTTATATTAGGCGAGGGGCGCTATCGTCCATCTTGGTTTCTTGTATTAGGCGAGGGACGCTATCGTTCATCTTGGTTTCTTATATTAGGCGAGGGGGCGCTATCGTTCATCTTGGTTTCTTATATTAGGCGAGGGGGCGCTATCGTTCATCTTGGTTTCTTATATTAGGCGAGGGGGCGCTATCGTTCATCTTGGTTTCTTATATTAGGCGAGGGACGCTATCGTTCATCTTGGTTTCTTATATTAGGCGAGGGGGCGCTATCGTTCATCTTGGTTTCTTGTATTAGGCGAGGGACGCTATCGTTCATCTTGGTTTCTTATATTAGGCGAGGGGGCGCTATCGTTCATCTTGGTTTCTTATATTAGGCGAGGGGGCGCTAGCGTTCATCTTGGTTTCTTATATTAGGCGAGGGGCGCTATCGTCCATCTTGGTTTCTTGTATTAGGCGAGGGACGCTATCGTTCATCTTGGTTTCTTATATTAGGCGAGGGGGCGCTATCGTTCATCTTGGTTTCTTATATTAGGCGAGGGGGCGCTATCGTTCATCTTGGTTTCTTATATTAGGCGAGGGGGCGCTATCGTTCATCTTGGTTTCTTATATTAGGCGAGGGACGCTATCGTTCATCTTGGTTTCTTATATTAGGCGAGGGGGCGCTATCGTTCATCTTGGTTTCTTGTATTAGGCGAGGGACGCTATCGTTCATCTTGGTTTCTTATATTAGGCGAGGGGGCGCTATCGTTCATCTTGGTTTCTTATATTAGGCGAGGAAGCGCTATCGTTCATCTTGGTTTCTTATATTAGGCGAGGGGGCGCTATCGTTCATCTTGGTTTCTTATATTAGGCGAGGGGGCGCTATCGTTCATCTTGGTTCCTTGAATGAGTGCGATATGAATATTCAACTCGCGCAATAGATCTTCTAGCTGTTCATAAATGCTCGCGATGAACCGCTCCGATTATCATACTTCTTTCCCTCTACAACTTCTCTTCACTATGACCAATAATTTTTAACAC
Source organism: Allodiplogaster pararmata (assembly GCA_964056735.1). Lineage (NCBI taxonomy): Eukaryota > Metazoa > Nematoda > Chromadorea > Rhabditida > Diplogasteridae > Allodiplogaster > Allodiplogaster pararmata. Next base: position 1,275,724 of record OZ057407.1, read on the forward strand.
TCGTTCTTTCATCATTTTTGCTTTTCGATAGTTGGTTGTTTCCTCAAGAAATTTCATGTAGCAAAATACTAAAGTGTATTTTTCTTGCGAAAACGTTTGTTGCTACGCGACAATACATGGAATATGAAAAAATTTACTCATTGAACTCATCTTTTTCAAAATTCTAGAATTGTGATTAACTTCGAACTTTCTCACCAAACGCTGAGGTGATCTTTTCGAGACCGGTTACGGTGATCGGCGATTGATTGTTCCTTTGGGAGAAGCCCGTGTACCCGGAGTCGGGAGAAACTGAATTGCCGCTGCTGCTGGTGGTCTCCTTTGGCAGATACCTCCATGGTCGAGCGAATGTGTGCCAAACCTCTGCCAATAGATCACTTCTTTTTCAAGCAATACATCAATCTCTGATCAATAACTTTCTTTTTTCTATATCTTTCTCTTGATGTCTCATATTTATTTCATAAACATCTCTTCTCTCTCTTTTTCTGGTAGAGAGGATTTTTTTTATTTCTTTTTTTCTAATGCATTGAAATATAAATGTGTCTCACCTTATTGTGATGACCTTTTTATCGAAACTAACCTTCATGTTTTCAATGACTAACTAACCTTCATGTTTTCAATGACTAACTAACCTTCATGTTTTCAATGACTAACTAACCTTCATTTTTTCAATGACTAACTAACCTTCATGTTTTCAATGACTATTATTGGTAGGACTATGAATGAAATAGGTTCCAAGACTACACTTTGTGTAACTATAAACATTGAAAATTGGATATCCTAGCTAAGCAAAGCTTCGCTTGTAATATTCAACAACAAAAAACTGGAGTCTACAGAAAAACAACTTAAAACTTGCAATAATATATATATATATAAAAGTGGAATATTTTCTAACGGAATATGGCATAGAAGCTGTGTATAGAAGGGCATTGCTCCAAGCTGCAGTGGAGAAAGGAGTATAGAGATGACGAGAAAGAAGGCCGCAACAGCATGCATTTCTCAACACTCACCCGTAAACATTCATAATCTTCCTCGCGCTTGTTCCCGCCTCACAGCAGGGCATATATATCTCAACTCCCCTGAGGTGAGATATAGACCTATCGGCACTTTGTTACTTGGGGGGTTTTTACACTTTACTTGGGGGGGCGCACTTTACTTGGCATGGGTGCACTTTACTTGGCGGGGGTGCAATTCATTCGGCGGGGGTGCACTTTACTTGGCGGGAGCGCAGTTTACTTGGCGGGTGCGCACTTTACTTGGCGGGGACGCACTTTACTTGGCGGGGGCGCACTTTACTTTGCGGGGGCTCACTTTAATTTGGGGGGGGCAGGATACTTTTCACCCATTTTTCCGCTTAGGCTTAGTTAAATGTATGCTAACGAGGCCGTACGGCTTAGGAACGACAAAGTTATCAGTTGGCAGTTTACTTGGGCACGACCGTTCCAACTGTCAACGTCACCAATATTCTAGGCGTGACAATGTTCACGTTCAGCCATCGCACCACAAACGTCCCAGCACTCATGTCCCAACGCAACGATTTCTTGAAAGCTCTTGCCGGAAACACATGGGATAACCAGAAGAAATCCCTACGACTGACTTTCAAAGCGATCTCAGAAGCAATCTGCAGCCTGGTCCTCTACTATCCGCTTCTGCCCTCAAAAACATTTAATGCTCCCAGTAGGTGGTCGGCCTTCGCGTTTTCACAGGATACCATATAATGGCAGACATTGATCACATGCACAGAGAAATCAAGGTCCTTCGCTCAACGCCTCATCTTTACATACTCTCCGCACAATACCTGGACAGGTACATGGATTCTTTCACTACTACGCCGGTCATTAGGAGAGCAACACCTCAGCACGAACCCTTATGAACGACCTGGTCTTGAGAGGCGAGAATCTGGTCACGAACCCTTATGAACGACCTGGTCTTGAGAGGCGAGAATCTGGTCACGAACCCTTATGAACGACCTGGTCTTGAGAGGAGAGCAACACCCCAGCACGAACCCTTATGAACGACCTGGTCTTGAGAGGAGAGCAACACCCCAGCACGAACCCTTATGAACGACCTGGTCTTGAGAGGAGAGCAACACCCCAGCACGAACCCTTATGAACGACCTGGTCTTGAGAGGAGGGAATCTGGTCACGACTGCGATTTCCACAGTCAAAGACCCGCTAAACTGGAGAGTGAACGCAGACACTCAGAAGGTCTCAAACGAACTTTGCTCATAAAAAACGCCGTCATTCTCGGCACAAAAGACATTCGCCTGATAACAAGGAAAGAGTGATAAACCCTGTACCTCGCAGCACACGATGCACTCGTTCAACTTCGATCTGGCTTCAGCAAATTCACGGAATCCTATCTGCAGCGTATCGACGAGTTCATCCCAAACGTTTATTGCTGCTCATTTCCTCCATATGATGTCTCACAACTATTCAACTGCATTGGAGACCCGACGACTCTATCCCTCACCTAGGAGTTTGGATTCAGCCTATAGAAAAAGATATGAACATGTATAGAGTCAATGAATTTTTTTAAGAAGAAAAATGTAAACATCGAAGAGAGAGAGAGAGAGAGAGAGAGAGAAAGAGAGAGAAAGAGAGAGAGGAGAAGACCATATAAGTTGGATCTCGTTTTCAGAAAATTTCTTCAGCCGGCAACAACAAAGACATAACCAACATACATATAACCTGCAGCCACTTTTAGAGTGATAAGAACGGTGGAATCAGTAGGCTAATTTTTTCTCATTTTTTTCTAAACTTTTTTTAAAAACTTACCGTATTACTAGTGCTCGTATCCTATGACTATACTTACCGTATTACTAGTGCTCGTATCCTATGACTATACTTACCGTATTACTAGTGCTCGTATCCTATGACTATACTTACCGTATTACTAGTGCTCGTATCCTATGACTATACTTACCGTATTACTAGTGCTCGTATCCTATGACTATACTTACCGTATTACTAGTGCTCGTATCCTATGACTATACTTACCGTATTACTAGTGCTCGTATCCTATGACTATACTTACCGTATTACTAGTGCTCGTATCCTATGACTATACTCCTCGCGATCGAGAAAAGCTATTTGGAGAAGTTTCTTCAAGTACCTCATACTTAATTTCCAGTTCTTAGTTATGCTTCTGTTCTTAATGATCTCTGCCTCTTAAACTCCAAGCGGGAAAGGATATAAAAGTTGTTTACCTTGAGAGTTATCACATGGGAATCTCCTTCCTCTCGCAGGCAAAACATGTGGATGTGTTTAAGAAGGAATCTGCAATATTAAATGTAGTTTTTTTTATTCGATTTTCTATAATTAAGTTTTTAGATGGAGTTTCAGGCTTTTACACCAATCTTCTGCATCAAGATGAGCGCAATAATCTTCAGCTCTCAAAAGGACGGCCTTCTATTCATCTCATGAGTTTGACTCCGGAGAGAGCAGCCTCCAATGCTTAGTCAGTTTCCTCTCATAGTTTAGTCGACTGCTTTCATCTTCGTAAGAAAAAAAGAATACAAAAGAATAAATCAGAACGAGCACTCGATTGAAAAAATAGGCATCGCGCCATTCATAAAGCGCAGTTGTCTCAAATAGAATTGTTTTTTCGGTAGTGCATCGGTTGTTGTTGATGTTGTCGGTGACACGCTGGCTTATTGTCAGAGAGAGATGGAGAGGGGGTGAGATAGAAAGAGATCTAGAGATTGAGATAGAGTGAGAAAGAGAGAGGTTCTACTGGGTATGAACCCACTACATATATCATATATGTTAACGTGTGCTTATTAACCATAGTTCGTCCTTGGCAGACGTCATCTGATTCAACTGACTGAAAAGGTGAGCATCTTGCGAAGCAGGCGAACTTTCCCCGAGAGACCAACCTTAGCAAAACCATTCGATTGATGGTTGGGAACTGCTGGGAGTCGGCAAGGGCAGTGACCAGTTGTGAGATGAGATGAGAACCTTTGGTGAGACTCGTCTCCTCCTTTTCCTGTGGGGGGACAGAGAATAGGAAGGAAGACTCCGGAAGGAAGAGCTCCAGTGGAGTACGTAGTGGAGGAGAGGACACCGATGTGATCGAGCAGGGAGGCGGCTGATGAAAAGAGGTACTCATGGGGAGAGAGAGCGAGGGAGACAAGAGAGAATAAGGATGCAGAATTAGATAGGAGAGAGGAGAAGATGAGAAGAGGAAGAGAGAGAGGGAGAGAGAATAAGGTGATTGCGAAAGGCGAGTGTTTTGAGTGCAACGCGAACTTTTTGCAGAAAGAACTGATTTGAACTGTAATAGTGACTTAGAACGTACGATAAGGGGCAGCAGAGATTGGGCCCACTCGACAAAAACATTCGCTAGAAGACTCCGGCGCCAATCGGATGAGGGACTTTGGTCCGCGTGCATTCGAATTGCTGCGAAAATCAATTTAAAACCTTATTTCTTTTCTGTTGCTAAAAATTTTTCGAACATTTTTGTCTTAAGCTTTCATAAGCCGCGAACAGACCAAGATGCATTCCGAGCGTATTTTAACTTTTTAACTTTAACTTTATTTTAACGTACTTTAACCTCCTCCCTTATTTTCGAATTGTTTCTACTCTCGATTATGGCGGATGTCTACAATCACGCTTTGGAGGTGTCTGATGAATATCACTTCTGGCTTCTCTTAGTGGTCTCTCTTGAGTGTTATGTTTGTTCACCAAACATATGCAACAAAAATGAGATGTTGCAAAGTACTCACCGGAAAAGAAAGCGGCTGCAACCACGCTGTCATCCCACACCACACCCAGCAGCACTGACTGCGCCCCGATCAGAAGACGGAGTTGGCAGCAGAGCGGGACATGCTCCGGCACCGACTCGTACAAACTCAGCAAGTCGTGCTGCAAGTTCAAGCGCTGTTTCACAACTCTCTAACAGCTTTTTTTAGCCTGTCATGTTCGATGCAGGATTCTAGTTTGGTCGGGAGTCCTGGGTAAGAAGTGGAAAAAGAACCTCTTGGTTCATAAAGACTTCCTGCAAGACCAAGTGGGCAAATGCTGGCGGCTGTGTGTGCGGCGGCTGTATTGAAAGAAGTTCGCCGCACACTTTACTCAGTGAAGCCATCGATGGATCCAGAGCGCTCTTGTACTGCTGAATACCAGTCATGACCGTAAGGATGGAGTTTCAAAGTTACAGTGTACTATACAAGGACGGTAAAAACTCGCCTGAAGGTACGGTAGCTTCTGCTGCACATATTCACCGTCCGACTGCCATCCATCGTTTAGCATCTTATCCAAAGGCAAACACCGGTTCACTAACAAACCCCAATAACAGATTGTTGGAAGCTCGGTGACCAAAAAACCTTTGCTAAATTCGGAGTATGGAAATATCAGAGTTGAACCGAAATACTGTTGTTTTTGATAGATGCTGTGTGTTTAACCGTAATACAGTAGTTTTACAGTTGAACCGTCATTAAACAGTCATCTTCCAAACATTATGACCTTTTTTATTACAAAAAAAATAGTAGAAGAATAAAAAGTAGAAGGATGGTGTTTATAAGGAAGGCCAAATGAGTGTTGCCATGAAGGAGGCAATTACAACACCTCTTCTATCAAAGCGGGGTTTACATACAATTCTTTAACTATCGGTTTACATGATGTAAATAACAGATGCAGTATTATTTTAAGATTCAAAAGTATTAAGCTTTTCCAAAGACAACTGTGACGATCAATATCCGTCCAAGTGCGATCATTCATCACCTGGTTCACAGTATATTTCATCGGATGCTAACCATGCGATCTTTCAACTTGGGCAAATTTTCAACTAAAAAACCTTTATTTTGAATTTTTAAATCGCCCGATAAAAAAACTCAACGTGATTCCTTTAAAAAAACAAAAATAAGTTAGATGAACTATAAAGAAATAAAAGCGAAGAGGTTACGCAACCAAGGGCTCATTGTAAAACGTACGAGTCCCATGGATCTTTTATTGCACTCGAAACTACTGGATTGACAAAAAGGCTTCACTCAAACATATCCTTTTCTCAACTACCTCTTTAGACTTAACTCTTTGTTGAACTACAAAAAGTTGAACGAAATCATTTACTGAGCGAGTAATCGATTTAACCTGAGAGGCCTTCCTTGCGAGAATAAACATACTCATCGATGATTCCCTTCAAGTCTTCACAACTTAACAACTGGACCACTCGCTATTTATGAATTTTTCATCCAACTTTCAGTGCTGCTCAGACAAAGCTGTCTCTAAATTGATACGGTAAGTTAGTTTTTTGACCCTTCACATCCGCGCCAGTTTTCGTTCTCTCTTCCGCATCTTCTTCTCTTCCGCGACTGTGTCTTCATCAGCCGGCGATGCCGTTGCCCATGGTATAATGAGAGAGACCGTCAGCTTGTACAGACCGTACACTGAAAACAGATATTATACATAGTCTCTTTAACGTTATTTGGGTTGAAGACACTGTCGTCAAAAAACCTAGTCATGAACAGGGGTCGAACCGAAAACTCAGTTTGACCCCATGAACGGGTTATGAAATGTTTACAGTGCTCATGCATGAATCTGACTCTCCTAACGGCTGCTTTGAACTTTAGCTAGCGGACAGCCACTGGTTCTAGCAGGATTAGTCTGTCCCGCATTCCGGTTGAGCGCGTCGCCTGCCTCGAGGCGGGAACAAACGCGAGGAAGATTATTACTGTATTCAAGGCGAGAAGAGTGTCATTAGAAAATCAAATATAAAAAAAATTCAACGATTATACCTACCCGTTTTCTCTATGTTCTGCTCTCATTGGACTCTTGAAAAATAGATTACCAGAATTAGCAACAAAAAGGGAATATGGTAGTAAGCAGTGCATAGTGATTCGAAGAATGAAAACCACCCACAAGGGGCTAAGAGTAGCAAGAAGAAAGAGTATGTAGAGAGAAGAGCCAACAGTTGCGAGCCTGTCGAGAGTATTATGATATCCTGTAAAAAAAACTGTGTAAATAAGAGTATACCTTACTCCTCGTTGATCTCAAGCGATGGATTTTTATACCGAGAAGAGGAGGGGATTGTTCGCAGAAACTTTTGCAAAAATCGTGTGGTGTGACGGGAACTGAACCCGTGACCTTTCGCATTCCGGGCGAAGGCTCTTCCCACTGAGCTACACATGCACACATGATAATGCCCATTTTAAGGCCCATACAGCAACTGTACATCTTTTTTTCATTTGTAGACAGGGGTTAAATACTTCTGCCTCACTTTTTGTGGGGGCACCTCTGTTCCGAGCTTCTGCGAGTCTCTAATTCTAACTCGAGAGCACCCGTTTTAAAAAAGTAAATAAAAGATTTTTATTGTAATCGTGGTTCTCCGGTTAAACGAATTATTTGCTTTTGGCGGACCTAGGCGTCCACACACACGCAATCTTGGATCCTTCACCGGGGCTTTCGAAACATTCAATTTTAACGCCCAAGAGCTGTCCTCACTTGACGGGTTACACCTATATTCTAACACTAACATTTATTGTCCAGTTTTTCATTGAGAGTCATAACCGAAAAGCTGGTAGACTGTATGAAGAAAGCTATGGTGAGAAGATGAACCTTGCAGGGTTCTCCCATTGCAGAGGCATCATTCAAATCCATCCCTGCATCCACCACATGCCGTTTCTCGTCTAGCTTTACAAAAGAGATGCATCGCATGATTAGCCAGGCTGAGAACTGCAAAGCGACCGTGCTCCTCTTCATATAGGACTCTGAATATACTCACCGTCTCATAATTCAGCTCACAGAATAGGTCTTATTTTTTACCTCAATTTAGCTTTTGTCATCTGCATGGCCGAAGTTAACCACCACATTATAGTTCATCAATCGCAGCACTATTTCGATGGATGGTGTTTTACATATGGGCCCTTGTGATTCCCATCCTTTGCTGGCTCGCTCTCTCTGCATTGTCTCTTACTCCTTTCCACTTCCAATCTCTCGTTCCTGTTAGGTCTGCTCTCCAAACTCTAGCTCGAATTGTTATCTTCACCCTCAATATTTTTTTGAACTATACGAGTCAACAAAGTCTCGAACTCAAAAAAGACCTCTTACCTGCGCCGTGGTGGCCACCACCCAGCCAACCCAGCCTCCCCGGCCGACCTCCCAAAGCAGCAGAGCTCCCATCAAATACATCATCGAGGAGAGAAGTGCAGCCACTCCAAATTGTCGCAGCGTCTCGCTGTTAGCCTCACTTATCTCGCGCTGACCCTTTGTGGCGACTTTCACCATTCCTGCTGGAACTGTTTTCTTTTATTTTCTTAATTTCACACTGTCTTCCTTCCCATTAAAGTAAATACAGAATTCCCTTGACTTCTGTGTTATTGGAATCACTCAGAAACACCTTTCCGTCTCAGGCGATCAATATATATATATATATATATACAGTACCGTGCAGAAGTATACCAAAAAGTATATTTCACAGTGTTTCTCTGCAGTGAATGCGAATTAAAGGCTCAAATTTTTATTAGATAATCTTCAAGTACTTCGAAACACTATTTCAACATAACTTTTGAGATGCCCGTTAACTGTGAACAAAAACAGCATAAAATATGAAATTCAAGAAAAACACAATTTGAGCACACATTCTTCAGTAACCTATGACATCTTCGCTAACAACTTAACCGTCCAATTTTACCCGAAACTTTATTACCCCAGTCTAATACTTCGTCGTCATACCCCTAGCGTCAATGACTGCCTTGCATCTTTGTGGCATAGAGGCCACCAAGTTGGCGAGGGTTGAAACCGGGAGGACGTGCCAGGCCTGCTCGAGTTGGAGGAAATTCTTCGCCGCATTCCGAGCAGTCTTGACCTGGACGGCCTTACCTAGCTCCCCCCACACGTGCTCTATCGGATTTAGGTCCAGTGACTGGCTCGGCCAGTCCATGAGGGTCACTCGACGCTGACCAAACCAGTCTTGGACCGCACGCGAAGCGTGCTTTGGATCATTGTCCTGCTGGTATATCCAGCCCCGGGGCATGTTTGAGCGCGCATAGGGCAGCATGACGTTCGAGAGTATTTCTATGTAATCTTCCTTCCTCATAATACCCTCTACCCTGTGCAGAGGCCCGACCCCACCCCCGTGGAACGCTCCCCACACCTTCACTGAACCTCCCCCATGCTTACAGGTCGGAACCTGATACCTAGCATTGAACCTAGAGCCTACAGGCCGCCTCACATGGCTAATTCCGTCTGTCCCGAAAAGCATAAACTTGCTCTCATCAGACCAGAGCACCTGATTCCATTCCTGCACTGTCCAACACTGATGGTCCTTTGCCCACTGCAATCGCCTCTGCCGGTTCTTCTCCGAGATCATCGGCTTCTTCACCGGGCGACGTCCGAAGAGGCCGGCGGTGCGCAGACGCCTCTTTACCGTATCGACGGAGATCTGAAAACCAATTTTTGCTCAAGAAAAAAATTATCATGCCAAAAAAACACAAATTACTTTAACATTGAAGTGCTGCAGCAGTTCCTTGTGAATTTCAACCGCGTTTCTCCGGGGGTTGGCTTTGCTTATCCTAGTGATGACACGGTTGATGCTGGGAGAAGTTAGGGAAAGCCTTCCACGTGATTTCGTCCGAATTGGCGTCTTCGCGGAGCGAGAGATCGTGCCGACATCAGTCTTGAATTGGCGCGCCAGATCGGCCAAACTCATGCCCATTGCCCACCCACTTGCAATGGTCTGCCGGTCCTTTTCACTTAAATTCTTAGAGCTTTTGGGTCGACCCATTATCTGAAAATGCTAGAATTTTTTATATGATCATTGCAATAAACAGAAACAAATAAACAAGAACATATGTCAAAAATCTCGAAAAAGACTATTTTCAGAAAAAAATTGCTGAGCTGTTCTGCTTTTTCAGAAACCGCTTCATTATATTACAGTATAACGTAAATCACGAGCCACACAACATATAAAAAAATTGCGCTAGTGGGCGCAAAAACACAAAAGTTATGAGATAAAATATACTTTTTGGTATACTTCTGTACTGTGTATATATATATATATATATATATATATATATATATATATATATATATATATATATATATATATATATATATATATATATATATATATATATATATTACTCACCCACAAACTCCGGGCACCACTGGTGCATAGGTCAGTGTATCAGCTTCCTAGAGACAAACAGATAACTTTAACACAACTCCGCAACGGACACTCTATTATGTTACCTTCATAGGTGCATAGGTCAGTGTATCAGCTTCCTAGAGACAAACAGATAACTTTAACACAACTCCGCAACGGACACTATATTATTTTACCTTCATAGGATAGGAGTCTAACCATCACCGATGTGTCCGAAATTTAATAAGGGACATCACACGGTAGCTCATATTTTTGATGGTATTTTCAATCGTACTATGTTAAAGCCCATAGACCTTTGGTATAGACCACTTGATGTTGTGAACTTTCTTGATGCGTGATTTTATCAATATTCAGATGAGGTTGGGCCGAAAAAAACAACAGAGAGAGAAAGGAAAAAAAGAATGCAAAAGCAGATAGATAGAGAATTCGAGATAACAGGATGCATGAAGAGCCATGCAGTAGGATATCGAACGTCTACTTTCAAATAATGGCGATCAAAGGACAAAAAAAACCACAACAACAACCCACAAACTCCAGCTTCTCTAGTCCCATCCCATTCCAAATAAATCGTACCGATTTCAAACGTCAGTCAATTTTCGCAGACATAAGACTTTCGAACACTATAAGCTTTATCGAACAGACATATCTCAAAATGAAACTCGCATCAAATATAAATTGATCTTTCAAATATTTTTCCGCTTTTACTCAAACTGGTAACAAAAAATAAGAGAAATAAAGGGCAGGAAGAGAGCGCAATAAATACACCCAACAAAGCAAATAAAATGAAGGAAACCTTCTCAAGATGAGCAGACTAAGTCAAAAAACGGCTCTGAAAACATCCCGACAATGTTCCTTCCTAACACACGTGTATTACATGGCGAGCGAAAGAAGCTCACGCGGATAACAATAGAGACCGCGCGAAGAGTAACTGAAAAACTGGAATTTGAAATTACGCCTAATCTCCGACTACATATTATGCAAGACGAGCCGGAATATCTCATTGCCGATGAAGAATGAGCCTACGTTGTTGGGGCGCAAGATAAATAGTTGGTTGTAAGACTGGATTGGGTCCTCGTCTGTCTTCAGTTGTCCCAGAACTGCCACCAGAATAGAGCCGTCGTAGAGCGGCTGAGCATCTGACTTCGTAATCGCCCGCTGGATCGTTTGGAACGTCAGACTCTGAAAAGCTTGTATTCAGGCCGATAGAATGAAGAACTTCATACCCTCGCAATGAACAGAGAGCGATAAATTTGTGAATGAGGTATGATCTACATCTCATTTATGAAAGAAGCTCCTTCTCTGCTTGAGGACGAGCAAGCGAGTGAGATAAAACAAAAAAGATGTTCAGATGAAATTGAAATGAAAAATACTACATGAAAGACACAAAAAATCAATAGGATAATGGTCGAGTTTACGCTGAAGTGAAGAAAGATACCCCTACGGATGTTCCAACTTACCAGAGTAAAATGCCTGATGTTTAGTCAAGAATTTGAAGAACGTAAGTTTATTCTAATAAAAACTCTAACAAGTTATATGATTAGCGAATTCTCTCGTGAGAAATTCTCTATTCAAAAGTCCAAGTAATCGGTTTTTGCTATCTCTGTAGTATGAACTGTATGTATTTAAATGGGATGGAATCATCTTCTATTGCACTTCATGTAAAGCCTCTCCATATAATATATTATCAATACACGCTTATCATCATATTGTCGTGAGCCTTCAAAAGTATTTCCAATACAATTCAAATCTCGAGACATCTTTCTTTGAAGATTGTTCATAGTTATTGACTTGAGTCATATTTGTTAGCAGGGGATAGATATGCTAAGTACCAAATAAAACCATATATCGGAGTGGATACCTGATATATAAAATCTCTCTCCTAACTGTTCATCATATCTCGATTGCTTTAGCATATTCTAGGTTACAAGGTCTTATGAGGAGTCCTCTTCAAGTCTTTTAACAAGTGTGGTTGTGATGTGCTGTGCTATAATATATCATTATTATACGCGTTATGCGAGTTTCAGCTGAGAAGAATTTTCTTAGAGTAAAACGTTTTACCTTCAATTTGTTGCTCACGCTCAAGTAAAAATAAATACTTGGTGCCAGGTATAATATAGTGACTTGCCCCTCCTATGCGGCGGAAACGTACATGCGAGGGAAAAAAAGGAAAAAAAGACTGGAAAAAGAAAGTACTCGAACTGAAAAAAAATCAGTTCGGTGTGTCCCTTTCTTTCGAGATTTCGTTGCGCGCGTTCTTAAAAAAGACCTTTTTCACAACAAAAAAATTACGGCTCAAACGTGCTATCTATTCAGAAACAACTAAAACATGAACTGAAAAAACCATATCCTGCTACAGTGAGTTTGAAGCTCGTATGCACGTCCACGCCATTGACTTTTTTTTGGGAGGACAAAAGAGAAAGCTCGAACAAAAAATTTTTGATTTTTTTTTGGTGCTGAAGTCATTTAAACTTCCCACGTGCGCGCAAACGCCCGTTGTTGTTTGCCCATAGGTCCTGTCGAGGGGAGTCCTTTGGGATACGTTAGTGAGGATCCTTCTGAGTCCGGAGAAATTTTCTCCGTCTACACTCGCACCGCAGTCGGCGATCCTCTTCGCGAGACCCATTCGTTAACCGGAGAAGGGCAAGAGGTTATTTTACTGGCGCCTCGACTCGTCATTACGAAATAAAGGGGAGTATCGGCTGATGTTTTATCCGATGGCATGCCCAGGCCAGTCCGGCATCACCCTCCTTTGAAGAACTATATACTATCCAATTTTGGCCCGCGAAGGGCAAGCCCACTATCTCTAATGCAATTGTGCAGAGACTTCCCTCTATCCGCCAGGTAGTATAGCTCGTCAAAGGAGGGTGATGCCGGACCGGCCTGGGCATGCCACCGGACAAAACATCAGCCGATACTCCGCTATACTTTTCAATGGCGAGTCGAGGCGCCAGTCAAATAGCCTCTTGCCTATCTCCGGTCAACGACAGGCGAGACGTCTCTACTCCCACCCAAAACGATGCTAGGCCGGCTTGACCACCCACTCACAAGGCCTATAGCATGAACAGGTTGCTACAACGATGTCCGCCTTCACAAGGTGCAGCATGACAGTCTCAGGACTGCAAAGGACATCAAAACCCTTCTCCGGACGCATCTTGTCCGAAGAACACGAGAACTTCTCTCATTAAAGAGAGTGTTCATAACCAAGTCTTCGATGCGGGATGCTTGCCGGCAACAACAACAACATCCGCCACCTGAGGACGCGCTCGATACCTGTGAGGATGAACCGGTCCCTTGCGATGGTGTGAACTTGTGGGCTGTAGTACCATCGCAAACGCTCTGTTGAAGTATCGCACCAGCGGTTTACACTAACATGTAAAACAATTTTTTGGCGTTCATCCAAGTGGAAAACATGTCCTTGCAGAGTTCCTCCCACTTTTCTAAGACTGACATGAATTTGACCCGTTTGAAAAGGTACAGTATCATGAGAGAGAACCCACACTCTTTTTTTTCCTGTGTGATAGCACAAGCCTTTCTGCTGTGATTTTTTGATGCTTTTCGGAACCTTCCGTTCTGTGAGATTTTCTCGTTCTTCTTCTGGGATTCGGTTTTAGTTAAACCTCGAGGTAAATTCTTTTTTCGGGGTTGAGTGGCTGATAGTTACATACATTCATTTGGAAAGACACATAATATCCCTGCTTGGTGCCGACTGTGTATTGAGTAAAGTAAGAATGAATACTAGGTGCCGACTGTGTAGTGAGTCAAGTAAGAATGAATACTAGGTGCCGACTGTGTAGTGAGTCAAGTAAGAATGAATACTTGGTGCCGACTGGGTTGTGAGTCAAGTAAGAATAAATACTTGGTGCCGACTGTGTAGTGAGCCAAGTAAGAATGAATACTTGGTGCCGACTGGGTTGTGAGTCAAGTAAGAATGATTACTTGGTGCCGACTGTGTAGTGAGTCAAGTAAGACTGAATACTTGGTGCCGACTGTGTAGTGAGTCAAGTAAGAATGAATACTTGGTGCCGACTGTGTAGTGAGTCAAGAAAGAATGAATACTTGGTGCCGACTGGGTTGTGAGTCAAGAAAGAATGAATACTTGGTGCCGACTGTGTAGTGAGTCAAGTAAGAATGGATACTTGGTGCCGACTGGGTTGTGAGTCAAGTGAGAATGAATACTTGGTGCCGACTGGGTTGTGAGTCAAGTAAGAATGAATACTTGGTGCCGACTGTGTAGTGAGTCAAGTAAGAATGAATACTTGGTGCCGACTGTGTAGTGAGTCAAGTAAGAATGGATACTTGGTGCCGACTGTGTAGTGAGTCAAGTAAGAATGGATACTTGGTGCCGACTGTGTAGTGAGTCAAGTAAGAATGGATACTTGGTGCCGACTGTGTAGTGAGTCAAGTAAGAATGGATACTTGGTGCCGACTGTGTAGTGAGTCAAGTAAGAATGAATACTTGGTGCCGACTGTGTAGTGAGTCAAGTAAGAATGAATACTTGGTGCCGACTGGGTTGTGAGTCAAGTAAGAATGAATACTTGGTGCCGACTGGGTTGTGAGTCAAGTAAGAATGAATACTTGGTGCCGACTGTGTAGTGAGTCAAGTAAGAATGAATACTAGGTGCCAACTGGGTTGTGAGTCAAGTAAGAATGAATACTTGGTGCCGACTGGGTTGTGAGTCAAGTAAGAATGAATACTTGGTCCCGACTGTGTAGTGAGTCAAGTAAGAATGGATACTTGGTGCCGACTGTGTAGTGAGTCAAGTAAGAATGGATACTTGGTGCCGACTGTGTAGTGAGTCAAGTAAGAATGGATACTTGGTGCCGACTGTGTAGTGAGTCAAGTAAGAATGAATACTTGGTGCCGACTGTGTAGTGAGTCAAGTAAGAATGAATACTTGGTGCCGACTGGGTTGTGAGTCAAGTAAGAATGAATACTTGGTGCCGACTGGGTTGTGAGTCAAGTAAGAATGAATACTTGGTGCCGACTGTGTAGTGAGTCAAGTAAGAATGAATACTTGGTGCCGACTGGGTTGTGAGTCAAGTAAGAATGAATACTTGGTGCCGACTGGGTTGTGAGTCAAGTGAGAATGAATACTTGGTGCCGACTGGGTTGTGATTCAAGTAAGAATGAATACTTGGTGCCGACTGTGTAGTGAGTCAAGTAAGAATGGATACTTGGTGCCGACTGTGTAGTGAGTCAAGTAAGAATGAATACTTGGTGCCGACTGGGTTGTGAGTCAAGTGAGAATGAATACTTGGTACCGACTGGGTTGTGAGTCAAGTAAGAATGAATACTTGGTGCCGAATGTGTAGTGAGTCAAGTAATAATGGATACTTGGTGCCGACTGTGTAGTGAGTCAAGTAAGAATGAATACTTGGTGCCGACTGGGTTGTGAGTCAAGTGAGAATGAATACTTGGTGCCGACTGGGTTGTGAGTCAAGTAAGAATGAATACTTGGTGCCGACTGTGTAGTGAGTCAAGTAAGAATGAATACTTGGTGCCGACTGTGTAGTGAGTCAAGTAAGAATGAATACTTGGTGCCGACTGGGTTGTGAGTCAAGTAAGAATGAATACTTGGTGCCGACTGTGTAGTGAGTCAAGTAAGAATGAATACTTGGTGCCGACTGGGTTGTGAGTCAAGTGAGAATGAATACTTGGTGCCGACTGGGTTGTGATTCAAGTAAGAATGAATACTTGGTGCCGACTGTGTAGGGAGTCAAGTAAGAATGGATACTTGGTGCCGACTGTGTAGTGAGTCAAGTAAGAATGAATACTTGGTGCCGACTGGGTTGTGAGTCAAGTGAGAATGAATACTTGGTGCCGACTGGGTTGTGAGTCAAGTAAGAATGAATACTTGGTGCCGAATGTGTAGTGAGTCAAGTAAGAATGGATACTTGGTGCCGACTGTGTAGTGAGTCAACTAAGAATGAATACTTGGTGCCGACTGGGTTGTGAGTCAAGTGAGAATGAATACTTGGTGCCGACTGGGTTGTGAGTCAAGTAAGAATGAATACTTGGTGCCGACTGTGTAGTGAGTCAAGTAAGAATGAATACTTGGTGCCGACTGTGTAGTGAGTCAAGTAAGAATGAATACTTGGTGCCGACTGGGTTGTGAGTCAAGTAAGAATGAATACTTGGTGCCGACTGTGTAGTGAGTCAAGTAAGAATGAATACTTGGTGCCGACTGGGTTGTGAGTCAAGTGAGAATGAATACTTGGTGCCGACTGTGTAGTGAGTCCTTCGCCATTCTTTATGGAACTTTATCGGCTAAGCGCTCTCTCTCACATAATTTTCAATACTTTTTCAGGCAAACGGAAGAAGATGTTTTTTTAAAATTATCATTGTGTCAAACTAGAGAACTAACTGAGAACTTGGTGAGAATAGCATCTCTTCCTTTCGCCTGGACACCCTCGAAGGTCATGTAAGAGTTCTCCGGATCATAGAGATCACTGAGGCCAGCAGCCCTGGCCGCAGGGTCTCCTACATCGAACTTGCTGCAAGAAAAATAATGTAATATTTAAGCTAAGAACATTAAACTGTTCAAAAATTATTATCATTTTGTGCTATTGTTATTCAGTAATGGTTTTATGGTCGAATCACGTGAAAAGACGAGTCACATTATTAGTGAAAAAAGTATATTTCTTACTTTTCTTATTAATTTTCTAGCTCTCAACATGTTTCACTTACAATTTTTAAAAAAAGGGTCTGCTCGGAACCTAGGTGGGGTGCAGCGTCAGACTGCCGACTTTTCTGTGATTTTCTGCTGTCTCTTCGTCAAATCTAAACTCTTATGCTCTTCTGCTTGTATGCTATCACCTCAGGCTCTCTTCAGACTTACTGGTATTTTCGTTGATGAAATAATTCACAAAGCTTTGTACAAGTCAGCCTTACAATTGAATCACAAATTCATTAATAAAAGTTTTTCAGATACTTTAAATATTTTTTTCTGCTTAGGCAAAGGTTACGCTAGCTGGGCCTTACGGCTTAGGAACGAGACCTTATGAAAGATGGTAATTGTGGGTTTTTAGTTTTTGGAATTTTGTCACGCAAACCACACCTAGGCTCCGACTTGAGGCAGAAAAAAAACTAAACCTGTAATAATGTGCAACAAAAGCGTTTCCTATGGTCTCAAAGTCCATGTTGAAAGTCATGACTTCTGCTTCAACAAGCGACTCTGACTCTGTAAACGATCAAGAATTAATTATTAATCTAAAAATGAAGGTTTTTGAAGGAAATACTAAACTGTTAAAAGTTTGACCCAACCGACTCACTTTGACATTGTAAAAAAGGCAATTGACAAATAAAGTGTAAGTGACTACAATATTCAGGGTAAGTTGTATATTGTGTCACACACTTAACACATAGTGGTCTCGTTCTTAGGCCATACGGCCTCGTCAGCATAACTTTTACCTCAGCCTGAGCGAGAAAAAAGTCAACAAAAAGCATGAATTAGAGCGAAAAAACAGTTGAAAAACTTAAATCTAATCTAAATTTCAAAAACCAGAAAATTCAAAAAAGTTGCTTGAATACTCTGGTTTTTTACCCTTTATTTACAAATAGCCTTGAAATAAGGCCTTTAACAAAGTGTACGCTTGGTTCCCTTTCCCGGTTCCCGTTGGCACACCCCGTCACACAATGGAGGAAGGAGGAATTAAGTTTGCACGCAATTTTTATTACTTCAAACGATCCCGCCTTAAAGTAGCTAAAAAGGCGGCGGATTTGAAAATAATTTTGAAACACGCTGCGCGTGCGCAGCGCTTTTCAAAAAAAATTCGATAAGGGCCGTTTTTTCACTTTTTTGTTTGCGGTTCGCAATGCATATGCATATTCCATATGCATATGCATTGGGCAAGTACCATTTTATGCTCGTTAAATTGAGTGTTTGACCCATGGAAGGAAGGTGACTCTCGAATGGCTCTCGAGTGGAAGAGCCACGCGACGCGAGCGAGAGGCGCGTCGCGTGGGGAGGGAGAGGATATGAAATTTGGGGAAAATTTCATCATTCTAGACTTTGAGGGCGTAGCAGGAAGACGGTGTTTGTCTTCCTGGGTGATTAAAAAACTTTAATCAACGGTTTTTTCGCTTGGCGTTATTTTCCAAGTTTGGTGTGTAAATGTTATGTTAATCAACGGTTTCGACTAGCGTTTTTTCGCAATTTTGACGTGTAAGACTGCGCGAGTCACAATTTTTGTTCCATTGATGTGGGCCAAAAGCCCGTCTATTATCTGATTGCAGCTAGAATGGAGTCAGATGGCAGCGCAGGAACAAATTTGGCAGCTCTGGCAGAATTGTTGAGGCCCCTTCTCGTGCAGCAAGAGCCAACGGTGACCCACGTGGAGCAGAAAGTCAACACGACTTCGCATCAGAAACAAATCAGTTTTAATGTGACAATCCTCAATCTGTTGGAGGTCGGGAAAAAAGAGCCGGCTAAGATACAGGAGGCGATCGAAGCTCTCACAGGCCGGAACGCCCTCCTCGTGGCTGCAGACTCGTCCCCAGAGGTCTTCAAAATCCACGACCGAATGAAGGCTCTTCAGCAGCTGGGAACTGCGACAGACGCATCAGCCTTGGCGGCGGCCATGGTGATGGCAGAGCCACCGTCAAAACGCAAGAGGGAGTGGCAGCCCTTTCGTGGGCCGACCGGTGGTAGAGGAGAGGCCGCCGATCGGAGCAGCATCATCCGAGAAGGCGACTACCGAGGGCAGACGGGACGAAGAACCGAAGGGCCGTGCTTTGGCTGCGGCCAGTGCGGCCATATGCGTGCGCAATGCCGTCAAAGCGGCGGAAGAGTGCAAAGGTCAGACCCAGGGTCTAAGGTTGCGGGGCCCAGGGCCGGAGCAACGTCCACTGAGAGTGGAAGTAGAGCAGCGTTTGTGGGCGTTGCGAAAGCCGTGGGCTTCTGGGAAAGTATAGGTGCTTCGCCGTTTGTTCTGAGTGTCATAAGAGAGAGGTATAAGCTGTGTATACCGGAAGAGCTGAATACAACTGTTTTCAAATTCTCAGGAAATAACGGGTCTGCCATGAGACAGGCGGACACGGTCGCTGAGCAACTTTTGCTGTGGCTGAAGGAAGGAGCAGTAGAGAGGGCCGAGGAAGCAGGTACGGCTTTCTTCCCTTTGTCAGTGGTGAAGAATGGGCTTAAGATGAGAGTGGTACACGACCTCAGTAAACTCAATCAGTATTTGAGCAAAACTCAGTTTCGGTTGGAAGACATGGCTTCTATATGGCATATATTAATATATATCGATCTCCTAGCTGTGGAGTAGAAAATACAAAGGATCTCTGCTCGTTTATCACCTCTCATGTTACTGAAGTATTTCCCACCATTCTGTGCGGAGACATGAACCTCCCCAAGATAGACTGGGCAAATCTCACCGCTCCCACTACATGTAGTATGTCTCTTGCATTCTTAAACATGACATGCGACAACAATCTTAAACAACTCGTACTTTCTCCCACTAGACTTCAAAATACACTCGATTGCCTGCTCTGTAATTCAAATATCATAAAAGACTGTATTGTCAGGCCTCCCTTCTCCACCAGCGATCATGCCTCAATATACTTTGAAATCAGAGATAGAGCCAAGCGTATTATCACAAGCACCAGCTCATCGTTAGACTGGAAAAAGGCAGATTGGGAAATAATCAACTCAGACCTCTTTAGCATCGACTGGACTTACATGCTCTCAAACCTAACTATTGACGAAAGTGTCGATAAATTAACCAACATCATCCAATTCATAATGGATAATAGGATTCCAAAAAATAAGAATGTCAAAACACATTTGAAATATCCCCCCAAGATAAGAAGATTATACAGCTTCCTACAGAGAAGTAACAAACGAAACCCTCTCTCCATTACGTCATTACGCACATCCAAGAAACTTCACAAAGAACTAGTCAAATTCGAGGTTCTTAGGGAAGACAAGCTTAAGTTCCCGAGAAACTATAAGGTATTCTTCAGAACTATATCCAACCGCATTAAAAGCAACACATCTATTCCTGCTCTCATAGTGAACAATAAACCAACTACTATCCCCTTCGAACAAGCAACTCACTTCGCCGAGTATTTTGATAAGTTACAACCCTTACCAATCAGTGGACCCCTTCAGATCTCTCGCCCGAATTTTCACCTCGACCACATTAATGACATCTCCCCTTTTGAGGTGAACTCCATTCTGAAACGAATAGCTCCGAAACTGAACTCTTCCCCTGACTTTATTCCAAGTAGACTACTCAAAAATTGTCTGGACTCACTGGCCATACCTCTCTCAATCATTTTCACCAACTCACTAACCTTAGGGCACTACCCTCTGGCCTGGAAAAAAGGAATAATCAAACCAGTTCATAAAAAAGGGCCCCGCTCTCAGATCGAAAATTATCGTCCTATCACTATGGTGTGCTCTATGTCAAAGGTATTCGAGAAACTGATCTTCAATATAACTTATCAATATCTGGAAACCAATGGCATACTACATCCCAAACAACATGGTTTCCGTCGGAGACGGTCCACGGTAACATCCCTGGTAGAGGCTCATTCCATTTACCTCACGCTTCAGAATAAAAAAAATAGACTTTGACATCTGTCTAGTCGACTTTTCACGGGCTTTCGACTCTGTAAACATAAGATTTCTTGTTCACAAACTTGAAAAAGTGGGAATAACGGGCAACCTCCTCTATCTTATCCGTTCTTTTCTCACGAGCAGGTCCTCGAAAGTCTCAATCGGAGAAACATTATCAGGCCCTAAAGTATACAACAGTGGTGTTCCCCAGGGGAGTTGCCTTGGACCCCTCCTCTTTTCAATATTTATAAATGATATCATGGAGCACATAGAGCCAGATGTCCATGGTTTTCTATATGCCGATGACCTCAAAATTTTTTCCAAGAACAGAGACTCTCTTCAGAAAAGTCTGGATTCCATTTCCGATTACTCACTGACTTGGGGACTTGTGATATCAACTCAAAAATGCTTTATCATGCACTGTGGTCCTAGGAATCCAAAAGTAACATATAACCTAGAAGACAATATCATACCAACTACTTCATTAGTGAAAGATCTTGGCATTACATTTCAGGAAGATATCACATTCTCTAAACATATTGAACTAACCTCCCTAAAGTCCCAAAAATGTATAAACATGATCTTCAGAGCCTTTAAAACCAAATCAATTAAAGTTCTGCTCAGAATATACACCACATACATAAGACCCCTTATTGAATATGGGAGTGAGGTATGGTCCCCAGTAACTATCGGTCTCGTTAACTGCATAGAAAAAGTGCAAAGATCATTTACACGAAGGTTACTACAAAGGGCCGGATTACCCAAAATGAGTTATGTTGCTAGACTGAATTTTCTTTCCATCTCCTCGCTTGAATATAGAAGAAATGTGGCCGATCTTGTGTTCATCCATAAATGTCTGCACGGAAATATTCAAGTAGATTACTCAAATATGTTTAAACTTTGCCCATCGCCTTATTCGCTGAGAGAGTCGAATAACTACAGAATATGCTTGCCGTGTAAATATCAAAGCAGAACAAGCACTTGTGCCTCAAGAATGATTAATGTCTGGAATAAGTTACCTTGTTCTTTGGTTTCTACAAGCTCTTCTAGCATTTTTAGAAATGAACTTATCAAGCTTGATTGTGAGACCATTGTCACCAACTCTAGAATACATTTTTAATTCAAGTGCTTTGTTTCTTCAAATGTTTTGTTTCTGTTTCTCCTCTTTTTTTTTCAATTTTATTTGTGTTCTCAGTTAGCTCTCGAATGATAAAGAGTGAGTTGAATTTTTGGAATTTCAAGTTATTATTGCGGATGAATAGTTCTTAATTGCTGATGAATAGTTCATAACTGAAGATACAAGCTTTGCTTTCTTTGCTTTTTTTGTGTGCTTTCCTATTTTCCTAAAATGAAATGTTCCTCATTGTTCTTGTCATATTTAGATCTCACTTTTCATAACCTTCACTGAATTCACTTTTCTTGTGACAGTGTCATCTGTTTCGTCACTTAACATTATGTTTTGTTTCAAGCGGAATAAAGAATTGAATTATATTGCCGTTAGGTGGTTTCATGGCAACTTTCGATTTCAAGTCAGGATATCATCATGTGGCCATCGCGGAGGAAGACAGAAAGTTTTTTGGGGTTAAATGGGACTTCGGAAGAGGAATAGAGTGTATGAGATTTGCGGCCATGCCGTTCGGACTCAGTCCAGACCCTTGGGTGTTCACGAAATTGTTTGGACCCCTGGTGAGAAAATGGAGACAAGCTGGAATCCTTTGTGCGTTATATATTGACGATGGAGTAATATTAGCAAGCACGTTGGAAGAATGTAGGGCAGCTGTAGAACTGGTCCGAAGTGATCTGAGAAAAGCGGGAGTAACAGAGGCAACGGAAAAGTGCAAATGGGAGCCCCATCAAGAAGGAGAATGGCTAGGTTACTCTATTGATTTGAGAGGAGGTACGGTAAGATTGTCAGATAAGAGAATTGAAAAAGCCAAAGAACGGGTCTGGAGTCTGTTGGAAACAGAAAGGCCAACATTGAAGGAGAGACAAAAAGTGCTGGGTACACTGGCATCTATGTCATTGATTGCAGGTGATAAGGCATCGTTGAGAGCAAGAGCTATCCAGACCGCAGCCATACAGCAAGAAGAACAGGGAGCGCAAAGACTCAGTCTGGGAGTAGAAGAGAGACGTGAGTTAGCGTTTTGGACAGAGTATTTGAACCAAAATCAAGAAGTTGTATTTATGGAGGAGGTTTGGGAACCGGATTGGGTAATAGAAACAGACGCTTCAGCGCTGGCCTTAGGGGCGGTACTAAAAAAGAGGGATGTCATTCGAGGCAAGGGAGCACGGAACCTAAGCGAGATGGAAAAAGAGCTCTCAAGCACACATAGAGAGATTATGGGAGTGGAGTATGGTTTGAAATGTTTTCAAAAAACATTGTGTTCCAATAAGGCTTTGATCAGATGTGACAATCAAAGCGCAGTAATCATCCTAAAAAAGGGCAGTCTTAAAAGGCATTTGCATGAAGTGGCTCTGGAGGTTCATAGATGGGCAGAAGAAAATGAAGTAGACTGGAAGGTGGAATGGGTGCCCAGGGAGGAGAATGGGGACGCGGATGAAGTGAGTAGATGGGTGGATAGTGATGACTGGGGAATAAGAAAGGAAGTCTTTGACATGTGTGCCAGAAAGTGGGGAAGGCCGACAGTGGACATGTTCGCGGACGAACGGAATACGCAATGCAAGAAGTTTTATTCCAGAACTCATTGTCCGGGGACATCCGGGGTCGATGCATTCAGTGAGAGAGAGGCCTGGAGGTCTGGGGAGCTTCTTTGGTTAGTCCCTCCTCCTTTTATGTTGGCAAAGGTCATAAGATGGTTGAAAAAATACAGGACGCGGGCTATTTTGGGTTTTCCGAGATCAGGGTAATCCGGCATTCCCAGCTCTATGGCGAGGTAAAGATTGGGCTGATTTTGTCCAGGAGGTGGTTGAGTATGGTAAAGGGGCCCGGATTTTGGTCCCGGGCTCAGTACAAGGGTTATTTAATGAAGAGAGGTCACCTTCAATTTTCGTTTTCGCTAAAATCGACTGGGGCAAGTCAAAATAAATTGAGCAGTCTTTATCGTTCTATTGGCTGAGGCCTTAATGTTGCTACGTCCGAATAAAGAGTCACCTGCCTGACAAGGGGTCAAACATAAGTTATGGTGTACGACGAAGGAGAGAAACGACGTAGGAGGGAACCATAATTGAGTGTTTGACCCATGGAAGGAAGGTGACTCTCGAATGGCTCTCGAGTGGAAGAGCCACGCGACGCGAGCGAGAGGCGCGTCGCGTGGGGAGGGAGAGGATATGAAATTTGGGGAAAATTTCATCATTCTAGACTTTGAGGGCGTAGCAGGAAGACGGTGTTCCCCCCCACCCACCCTTTAAAAAAAAATAATAAATAAAGCGAAATGATTTTTTGATACAGGGAACAAGAAGGAGGTGATTGCCAGGACAATGGGGGTTCTGCGAGCAGCGGATAGGGAAGATCTGGCCCAGGCGCTTCTTTCCATATGCCGAGCGGCAGTAGCCCCAAGTACCTTGGGAACATATGAGGCGGCAGAGAGCGCAAGGAGACACTTTGCGAAGGAGCTAGGTTTAGAAGAAGAAGCGGACCTGTCGCTTTGTCTCTTCGTGGTAGACAAGGTAGCTAAAGGAAGAGCAGCCTCCTCAATCGCAGGGAGCATCGCGGCTTTCGCATTCAGCGCGGGTCGTAACCCAATGGAAGGGGAGTTCGGAGACATTGTTAGGGCGGCAAAAAAGGCGGCGGGTAGAGCGAAGCCGGTTGAACACCATAGCAAGGCATCAAGGGAAGAGGTCGAGAAGGTGTTGGAGTGGGGAACGAGAGAAAATGCGGATCTGGAAGATGTAAGAATTGGGGTCTACGTGGCATTGGCATTCTCGGCGTTACTGCGGGTTCAGAAGCGTTAGCTTTAACTTGGAGGGACTTGGAAGAGGAGACCGAGGAAGATGGAGTATTATTGGTAAAAGTGAAGGTACAGAAGGCAAAAAACGATCAAGCGGGCCAGGGAAGGTGTACGTTTGTAGCGCTTCCAACGGGGTCGTTAGGAAGGAAGCTTTGGGAGACATATAAAAATAGTGTGCACTGGGAAGAACCCATGCCAGTGTTTCCATCTTGGTCGACGGGGAAGCCTCTCTCTAAAGGGACGATCAACAAAGAACTTAAGAGGGCATGTAAAGGAGCAGGAGTGAGGCAGTTGACGTCTCATTCACTGAGGGGAGGTGGAGCAACGGCCAGCAAGGCGCCACACAAGAGCAAGTTCAGAGGAGGGGGAGATGGAAATCCCGGGAAGGTATGGCACCCTATATTGAGGATACGCTCAGATCACAGGGAGGGGTACTGGAAATTTAAAGGAATCTAGAAATTGTTTTCTTTTTTTCTGATGTTGGTTCAATCGCTATGTATAAGCACTGTTCGCCAAAACAAGGTGTCAGGTATTTAGTGTTCTTTATGTTGTTAAATAGGGTATCGACGGGAAGTGAATGACGAATGGGTAGCGAAATAATTTGGCTGAGTTGGTTTTGTGGTTTTGTTTGTTTCATGCTTTAAGATGGAATATACTTAATTTTCCCACAATGGAAGAATTCCTTGTTCCACTTATTACTGCTTTCATTTGTGGGAAAGTATAATCCCTAATTTTCTCAATTACTGATGCTGGTGCATTCATGTTATGTTGTCTTTTTGTTGAGACTTAGTTTATACGAAATTCATTCGTCAATGGCCGAGGCCATTCATGCTGTGTTGTTTTTGTTTTTTGTTTGTTCCACTTTTCACCGGTTTCAACTGTGAATATATTATCTCGTTGTTAAAGTGTTGTTAATTGAAATACGTAATTTTTTCGATTACTGTTGCTGTTGCGTTTATGATTGGCTGAGGCCTTAATGTTGCTACGTCCGAATAAAGAGTCACCTGCCTGACAAGGGGTCAAACATAAGTTATCTTTCCGCCTACGGTCACAAGTTCCCTTCGGCTACCACATAACAACTGTTTGAATTTCCCGAACACGGAGGGAAGGCCTTTATTACTGACTGACGTGAGGGAAAACATACATACACAACAAACGTCCGTGCCATGAAGAGCCACGAGACACAACACGTACATTCATACGATAACACCGAATTTCATGTGAAATATGATTGTATGTGAAACACTCATATGATGACACCGAATTGCATGTGAAATGTGGTGAGCAAGGGACAAAATAACTGAGGACAAAATAACCAAATAAACAACCTATAACTGAGGAAACCGCGGCTTATTTGCCGACCCTGATAACTGGAGAAAACAACGAGAAAGTAACAAAATACACAAAACCGAATTAATAAGAACACCGAGAAATTTTGAAAGATACGTGATAAAATTTAGAAAAAATCAAGAAGAAAGAAATTTAGGTGAGCGCTGTGATACGTGATACAATTAAAGGAGAATAAGCTCCAGAATGGTTGGCTTAGCTACTAATTAGAGCGAAAGAGCTCCACCCTGGCCTTCCAGGGAGTCCTCCAAATACGGTGCCATTCCTCCAGCACTCTTCCATCTTCCCCTCTTGAGCACCTGCTCCTGCGACGCCCCTTTCTTGATTGACGTTGTAGCTCCTCCCCCTCTAAGCTCGTGAGGAGTCAGCTTGCGAATTCCGACCGCCGCACAAGCACGAGCGAGTTCCTTGCGAATGGTGTCCGGAGTGAGGGCTTTCCTGTGCTGAATGATCGAAACAGGGCAATGGAAGGGAGGCAGAGGGAGTGAGTTTTGTGACGAAGGTATATCTTCAAGCCGAGAGAATCTTTTTTCAGTTCTACTCGAGTGACGTGTCCTTTACCCAGTTGGTCGTTCTTAGCCTTTCTCACGTGAACTTTGAGAAAGGTGCCTTCCTTTGTCTCTTCTTCTTCCAAATCACCCCAGGTCAGCGCTGCCGTCTCGCCCACTCTGAGTAGTGCCGAGAAGGACAGAGAACCGACTAAGGCGATGCGGACATCCTCCAATGTCGCATCTTCTCGTGCGCCCCATTCGCACAGCTTTTTGATATGGTCTTCTCTCGCCTTTGCATGTGCAACGGGTGGCTTGGCTTTCCCGGTGGCTTTCTTCAACGCCACCACCACGTCTCCTAACTCCGTTTCTTCCACTCTTGTACCAGTTTCGAAAGCGAAACTTGACGTGGCCAGGGACAAACTACTAAACGAACTACCCTTGGCTATCTTATGCAATAAGAACATACACAGTGAGAGAGGGACCCCCGGGTCAAGGGAGAGGACTTCCGCGAAGTCTCTCCGCTGGGATGACGACATCTTGTACGCTTGTATGGAGCGGTGGGCCAGACCGCCCACCATCGACTGCTGGAGGTACGGTAGCAGATCCTCTCTTGCCGCATCCCTGAGACCCTTCTCCACTTCGTCTACCGCCGCACGCTTTCTTCCTGTAACAGACCTCGATGAAGGTGGCTGGGGGGGGTGGACAAACAATCACCTCCTCCCGTCAGCAATATTGCCTAGAATGGCAACTCTTACACCTACGCAGTTCCCGCCAATTACTCCCGCCGTAATTGCGTAACTGCGTAGCATCCCTTTTTGGCGGGAAATTCAAACAAACATTTATGGTGTACGACGAAGGAGAGAAACGACGTAGGAGGGAACCATAATTGAGTGTTTGACCCATGGAAGGAAGGTGACTCTCGAATGGCTCTCGAGTGGAAGAGCCACGCGACGCGAGCGAGAAGCGCGTCGCGTGGGGAGGGAGAGGATATGAAATTTGGGGAAAATTTCATCATTCTAGACTTTGAGGGCGTAGCAGGAAGACGGTGTTTTTCTTCCTGGGTGATTAAAAGTTTTAATCGACGGTTTTCGGTTGGCGTTATTTTGCAAGTTCGGTGTTTAAAATTTTGCGTCATAGCTTTTTCCATTAATTTGGCCCGAAAGGCCTGTCTATTGTCTGATCAGGAAGATTGTGTCTGTCTTCCTGGTAGATTAGAATTTTAGTCAACGGTATCGAGTAGTGTTATTCTCGAGTTTGGTGTGTAATACTGTGTGCGGCGTAGTTTTTTCCATTAATTTGGGCCAAAAGCCCGTCCATTGTCTGATCAGGAGGAGTGTTTCTTTCTTCCTGGGGGATTAGAATTCTAATCAACTGTTTCGATTAGCGTTTTTTTTCTTCACAATTTTGGTGTGTAAAACTGCGCGCGTCACAGTTTTTTCCATTAATTTGGGCTAAAAGCCAGTCTATTGGCGGAGCAGGAGGTTTGTGTCTTTCGTCCTGAGTGATTAGAATTTTAGTCAACGGTTTCGACTATCCTTCTTTCGCAATTTTGGAGTGTAAGACTGTGTGATTCAGTTTTTTCCATTGACGTGGGCCAAAAGCCCGTCTATTATCTGATTGCAGCTATGGAGTCAGATGGCAGTGTAGTGTATGCGTGTCTAGCTCAGTGGGAAGAGCATTTGCCCGGAATGCGAAAGGTCGAGGGTTCGGTTCCCGTACCAGACGGGACGAAGAAGCGAAGGGCCGTGCCGTGGTTGTGGCCAGTACGGCTATATGCGTCCGCAGTGCCGACAAAGCGGTGGAAGAATGCAAAGGTCAGACCCAGGGTCAAAGGTTGCGGGGCCCATGGCCGGAGCAACGTCCACTGAGAGTGGAAGTAGAGCAGCGTTTGTGGGCGTTGCGAAAGCCGATGGCAGCTAGGAAGTCACATGGCAGTATTGCGTGCGTGTGTAGCTCAGTGGGAAGAGCATTCGCCCGGAATGCGAGAGGTCGCGGGTTCGGTTCCCGTACCAGACGGGACAAAAAAGCGAAGGGCCGCGCTTGGGCTGCGGCCAGTACGGCCATATACGTGCGCAGTGCCGACAAAGCGGTGGAAGAATGCAAAGGTCAGACCCAGGGTCAAAGGTTGCGGGGCCCATGGCCGGAGCAACGTCTACTGAAAGTGGAAGTAGAGCAGCGTTTGTGGGCGTTGCGAAAGCCGTGGGCTTTTGGAAAAGTATAGGCGCTTCGCCGTTTGTTCTGAGTTTCATAGGAGATGGGTAGAGGCTGTGTATACCGGAAGAGCTGAATACAACTGTTTTAAAATTCTCAGGAAATAACAGGTCGGCCATGAGACAGGCGGACAAGGTCGCCGAGCAACATTTGCTGTGGCCGAAGAAAGGAGCAATAGAGAGAGCGGAGGAAGTAGGTAAGGCTTTCTTCCCGGTGTCAGTGGTGAAGAATGGGCCTAAGACTAGAGTGGTACACGACCTCAGTAAACTGAATCAGTATTTGAGCAAAACTCAGTTTCGGTTGGAAGACATGGCTTCTATATGGCATATATTGCCGTTAGGTGGTTTCATGGCAACTTTCGATTTCAAGTCAGGATATCATCATGTGGCCTTCGCGGAGGAAGACAGAAAGTTTTTTGGGGTTAAATGGGACTCCGGAAGAGGAATAGAGTGTATGAGATTTGCGGCCATGCCGTTCGGACTCAGTCCAGGCCCTTGGGTGTTCACGAAATTGTTTAGACCTCTGGTGAGAAAATGGAGACAAGCTGGAATCCTTTGTGCGTTATATATTGACGATGGAGTAATATTAGCAAGCACGTTGGAAGATTGTAGGGCAGCTGTAGAACTGGTCCGAAGTGATCTGAGAAAAGCGGGAGTAACAGAGGCAACGGAAAAGTGCAAATGGGAGCCCCATCAAGAAGGAGAATGGCTAGGTTACTCTATTGATTTGAGAGGAGGTATGGTAAGATTGTCAGATAAGAGAATTGAAAAAGCCAAAGAACGGGTCTGGAGTCTGTTGGAAACAGAAAGGCCAACATTGAAGGAGAGACAAAAAGTGCTGGGTACACTGGCATCTATGTCATTGATTGCAGGTGATAAGGCATCGTTGAGAGCAAGAGCTATCCAGACCGCAGCCATACAGCAAGAAGAACAGGGAGCGCAAAGACTCAGTCTGGGAGTAGAAGAGAGACGTGAGTTAGCGTTTTAGACAGAGTATTTGAACCAAAATCAAGAAGTTGTATTTATGGAGGAGGTTTGGGAACCGGATTGGGTAATAGAAACAGACGCTTCAGCGCTGGCCTTAGGGGCGGTACTAAAAAGAGGGATGTCATTCAAGGCAAGGGAGCACGGAACCTAAGCGAGATGGAAAAAGAGCTCTCAAGCACACATAGAGAGATTATGGGAGTGGAGTATGGTTTGAAATGTTTTCAAAAAACATTGTGTTTCAATAAGGCTTTGATCAGATGTGACAATCAAAGCGCAGTAATCATTCTAAAAAAGGGCAGTCTTAAAAGGCATTTGCATGAAGTGGCTCTGGAGGTTCATAGATGGGCAGAAGAAAATGAAGTAGACTGGAAGGTGGAATGGGTGCCCAGGGAGGAGAATGTGGACGCGGATGAAGTGAGTAGATGGGTGGATAGTGATGACTGGGGAATAAGAAAGGAAGTCTTCGACATGTGTGCCAGAAAGTGGGGAAGGCCGACAGTGGACATGTTCGCGGACGAACGGAATACGCAATGCAAGAAGTTTTATTCCAGAACTCATTGTCCGGGGACATCCGGGGTCGATGCATTCAGTGAGAGAGAGGCCTGGAGGTCTGGGGAGCTTCTTTGGTTAGTCCCTCCTCCTTTTATGTTGGCAAAGGTCATAAGATGGTTGAAAAAAAATACAGGACGCGGGCTATTTTGGGTTTTCCGAGATGGCAGGGTAATCCGGCATTCCCAGCTCTATGGCGAGGTAAAGATTGGGCTGATTTTGTCCAGGAGGTGGTTGAGTATGGTAAAGGGGCCCGGATTTTGGTCCCGGGCTCAGTACAAGGGTTATTTAATGAAGAGAGGTCACCTTTAATTTTCGTTTTCGCTAAAATCGACTGGGCAAGTCAAAATAAATTGAGCAGTCTTTATCGTTCTATTGGCTGAGGCCTTAATGTTGCTACGTCCGAATAAAGAGTCACCTGCCTGACAAGGGGTCAAACATAAGTTATGGTGTACGACGAAGGAGAGAAACGACGTAGGAGGGAACCATAATTGAGTGTTTGACCCATGGAAGGAAGGTGACTCTCGAATGGCTCTCGAGTGGAAGAGCCACGCGACGCGAGCGAGAGGCGCGTCGCGTGGGGAGGGAGAGGATATGAAATTTGGGGAAAATTTCATCATTCTAGACTTTGAGGGCGTAGCAGGAAGACGGTGTTCCCCCCCACCCACCCTTTAAAAAAAAAAATAAATAAATAAAGCGAAATGATTTTTTGATACAGGGAACAAGAAGGAGGTGATTGCGAGGACAATGGGGGTTCTGCGAGCAGCGGATAGGGAAGATCTGGCCCAGGCGCTTCTTTCCATATGCCGAGCGGCAGTAGCCCCAAGTACCTTGGGAACATATGAGGCGGCAGAGAGCGCAAGGAGACACTTTGCGAAGGAGCTAGGTTTAGAAGAAGAAGCGGACCTGTCGCTTTGTCTCTTCGTGGTAGACAAGGTAGCTAAAGGAAGAGCAGCCTCCTCAATCGCAGGGAGCATCGCGGCTTTCGCGTTCAGCGCGGGTCGTAACCCAATGGAAGGGGAGTTCGGAGACATTGTTAGGGCGGTAAAAAATGCGGCGGGTAGAGCGAAGCCGGTTGAACACCATAGCAAGGCATCAAGGGAAGAGGTCGAGAAGGTGTTGGAGTGGGGAACGAGAGAAAATGCGGATCTGGAAGATGTAAGAATTGGGGTCTACGTGGCATTGGCATTCTCGGCGTTACTGCGGGGTTCAGAAGCGTTAGCTTTTTTTTCAGGAGTGAGGCAGTTCACGTCTCATTCACTGAGGGGAGGTGGAGCAACGGCCAGCATCGAAGAAAGCGCCACACAAGAGCAAGTTCAAAGGAGGGGGAGATGGAAATCCCGGGAAGGTATGGCACCCTATATTGAGGATACGTTCAGATCACAGGGAGGGGTACTGGAAATTTAAAGGAATATAGAAATTGTGTTTTTTTCTGATGTTGGTTCAATCGCTATGTATAAGCACTGTTCGCCAAAACAAGGTGTCAGGTATTCAGTGTTCTCTATCTTGTTAAACAGGGTATCGACGGGAAGTGAATGACGAATGGGTAGAGAAATAATTTGGCTGAGTTGGTTTTGTTTATGATTGTTTAGGATTGCGTTTATGATTGGCATTATTGCTGTTGCTGTTATGATATTGTGTTGCTGTATTGTATTACTGTATTGCTGTATTGCTGTTATGATTGTTGTTGCGTTTATGATTGGCATTGGCTGAGGCCTTAATGTTGCTACGTCCGAATAAAGAGTCACCTGCATTGGCTGAGGCCTTAATGTTGCTACGTCCGAATAAAGAGTCACCTGCCTGACAAGGGGTCAAACATAAGTTATGGTGTACGACGAAGGAGAGAAACGACGTAGGAGGGAACCATAATGTAACTTTAAGCGTAGTGAGTTAGACAGAGATAAAGAGAGCGAGAGACAACACTGACCAGTTAGACAGAGAGAAAAAGAGAGAGAACACACTAACCAGAGAGAGTGCAGGCGAGTAGAGCATACATGAATTGACATGAATTCTCTCACCCTCGAAAGAGTACCAGAGTGCGTCTTACGTGCGCGACTGCGTCTCGCGTGCGTGCCTGCGCATCCTTATCAAAATTTTGCGGGCTGGCCTAGTCTATCGAAAGTGGTCGTCTGTGCGTTGGTTCGCCTAAAACTGCTCCCCTAATACACGGCCTCAACTTAAAAATGGCCTGGCTCAATTAATTAGTATTCTTTTTTCTTTCTCTTTTTATATTTTTTTCTCTTTCTTTTTTTCTCTTTCCTTTCTTTACCTTTTTTTTGTTGAATAATCTTCATAATTTTTGGGGAAAGGAAAGGGGGGAGGGGGTTTACCTAAGCAGGGAAGGGAGGGGGGCCCTAAAAGGGGAAGGGGGAGGAAGAGGGCCCTACCTAAGCAAAGGGGGGGTAGGGGCCCTAGGAGGGGGGAGGGGGGAGAAGGAAGGGGGCCCTAAGGAGAAAGGGGGGGAAAGGGAGTTTTCATGAATAAAATCTCTTTCTGAGAAAAAATCTATGGACGGCTAAAGTAGATTAGTGTCAACTTCTTCCTAAGCCTAAGCGTTTTTTTTAATCTAAAAATAATTTTCTGATGTAAAAATAAAATTTGGCAAAAATTCTCATCACAGCGTATCCGAAATCTCACCGAGCTACTCACAGACAAACTCACTAACCCCTACACTAAAATGCCTCATAGTGAAAGCAAGCATAGCAAAGAGATAATAGCAGTGATGAACGTAATTAATTGAGGAAGTCTGAACCGCGTTGCGTGGTGAAAGACCGCGACACGTAGTGAACTTTCGGGAACCGGGAACGGGAACCAAGTGTACACTTTGTTAAACACCTTCAAATAATGTGTTTTAAGAAAGAGGAGGCAAATGACAAAAGAAGGTGAGGTTGGATATAAATTGCACGAAACACTGAACAAGTATTTGACACTTCCAGTTTTTAACTGTTTGTTTTGTTTTGCTCAGCATTTCAGGTGTTTTTACTGTTTTTTTCGGCATTTACTAAAACACGCCATTCACGCCAGTTCATTACTGATGCACGCCACTGCGTGGAAAACAGAGAAAGAGTGTTTGACGCACTATTATGTTAATTTTTTTGATACGGTCTTGTTAGCCTAAGCCGTACGGCCTCGTTAGCGTAAACTTTTGCCTAAGTCTAAGCTGGAAAAAAACATGAAAAACTTGAAAAAAACTAAATAAAGCGCATGGGGCAAAGTTAAGAATTTTCCCGCACAGTGGCGTGCATTAGTATTGAACTGGTGTGTTTGGCGTGCTTTAGTAAGAGCCTTTTTTCTCGTTTAGGCTCAGGTGAAGTTTTCTCGTTTAGGCTCACGAAGCCAAACGGACTCAAAACGAGACTTCCAGACAAAAGTTACTCGCACACAAAAAGTTTACACACATTTTTAAAGCTGGTTTGAATGATTGAATTTTCAACAAAAATATTTTATTTTGCAAGACAACCTACCGGTTGTTGAAGTAAAATATTTATTATGCTTTCACTGCGAAGGCTATCACAAAGGCTATGCGATCCGCATTGCGCCCCAGTTCTCAATCTTTAAGGCTGCGCACTGTTTTGCTCACCAACCGTTTTTAACCGTAAAAAAGTAAGACTAATTTACTCACATACAGTGAGATACATACATGTTTTATTTGAATTTTCCTATCAGGAAACTTCCTGATTAGCAATAAAAAGATGTATTAAGTGTCCAAATGGAGCAACTGTTGCAATTTGAAAGGTCATTTCATTGCTAGTCAGTAATTTTCCTTACGGGAAAATTCAAACAAAACCTGTATGTATCTGACTGTATGTGAGCAAATTAGTTTTACTTTTTTACGGTTAAAAACGGTTGGTGAGCAAAACAGTGCGCAGCCTAAAAGTTGATAGGGAGAGAGATCCCCATACCGAGAGAGCGAGGAAAGAATCGAGAGTGAGGGAACAAGAACGAGAGAAAGAGGGAGGCAATTTTTTATCTACCTCTCGCGCGCTCTTTCATGTAAGGGGTTTCCTTCGGCTCCAATTCAGTTGCATTTCGTTGAGCGACCAAAACCAGGCTGTTCGGTAAAATATCATTTATCTCATCAACAAAAATATTGCACAAACAACAATATTTGCAACAAAGAAGTGCTGCATAGTGCTACTTCTTATCCTTCCTCTTGTACCCGCCGCCGCGTTTTCCGCGTGGTCTATCCTTCTTCTTGCTCGGCTCGCTTGGCGTCTTATCAACCGCTCTGCAATTTGAACATTGGGAATAGGGTGGGACAAAGAAAAAATCTCTTTCGAAAAGATTAGTTCATCCTCTAGTTATTTTATGTTTGTGAGGCGGGTTTGTGATAGCCTTCGCAGTGAAAGCATAATAAATGTTTTACTTCAACAACCGGTAGGTTGTCTTGAAAAATAAAATATTATAATTACACTGCTTCGGCTATCACAAAGGCTTATTCGACATACCCCGATGTGAGAATTGTGTCTTGAAAAGACTCTACATCCTTGCGATAAAATCGTTCGAAGGTCGATCCCCTAGGCGCCCAATGAGCTGCTGCCATGATCGCTTGCCCCGAAAGGCCCCTTCTAGTGCCGGCGGACGTACTAGCTGCTCTTGTAGAGTGAGCCGAGAAGCTGTCCGCTATACCCGCGCGAGATAGCGTAGTTTTAAGCCATCTAGCTACTGTAGAAGGCGTAACTTTCACATGGGGTAATAAAACCCTACTTAACAAATACTTAACAAAAGACTGTCTTCGCCGTGGCGAATCTGTGATGTTTGTTTTAAGTAAACCTCCATGGTGTGTATAGGGCAGAGAGTCAGATCGGAAAATCTTTCAAATGTAGCTCTATGTGGTTTGCCCATTCCCCTATTTTTATTTACAAAGTCTAGGTGGAATATCCACTTTTGAACCTTTTTGTAATTTTTCTAGGGAAAAAAACGTGCTATCTCTGACACTTTAGTAGATGTTAGGGCCAGAAGCATGGTTAGCTTCAAAGTCAATTCTTCCAGACTGAGCTGCTCGCTAGCTCCTTTTTCGGTAAGGAAACTTATAACCTGCGCAACATCCCAGATACTATCGTACTTGGGCTTTGATGGGCGCATTCTAAAGAATCCTTTAACAGCTCTACTTATCAGAGTATCTTCAACCTTAGTCTCTAGAATCTCTAGATAGCTGCTGATTGCTGCTTTATGAGTACAGATTGTAGAGTAACCAAGACCATCTTCATGAAGTCTTCCGAGGAAGTTTATGATGGCTTGGGAAGAAGGTTTTCTCCCGTCTATGTGACTGCTCGCAGAAAGACGACCATTTCCTAAGGGCACTCTCATATTGCTCAAGCGTAGAAGGGGCCCAGGAGTTCATTACTGCTTCAACTCCGACGGAGTCCAGTCCTGTGGTCATAAGATTCGATCTAACATTCTCCATGCTGTGAGCTTCAGTGTCTGAGGGGAGATGGGGTGAGTGTTGCCCCTGAGATCTTTCAGAATCGACACTATAGGCAGTTTCATTCGATCCCGGGCAGACTGTGACAACATGAGATACCAGTGCTGACTCGGCCAATCTGGCACGATCACGATCAGCTTTGCCCCTTCTCGGATCGCCTTCCTGACTGTTCTTCCGACTAGGCGGAACGGTGGAAAAGCGTATGCGTGTAGGTCCGACCATGCTTGCCTGAAGGCGTCGCACGCCTTCGCATTCGGGTCTGGGCGGAAAGAGAAAACTCCCTACACTTCGTGTTATGACGAGTGGCAAACAGGTCTATGGAAGGCTCACCCCATCTTTCCCATAGAATGTAAACTATCTGTCTTCCAGGGACCATTCATAATGGTCCGAGAAAGTTCGCGACTCGTAATCTGCTTCTACATTCTCAGAGCCTGGTCTATACGTAGCAGAGAGGTGCACATTACGATTCATAGCCCAGTCCCTGACTTGCTGCGCAACCTTGTTAAGAGCCGTGCTACTTACGCCTCCTCTCTTATTTATAAACCAAACCGCTGTAGTGTTATCTAGCTCTAGCTGGATTGTCGTGTTTTTTTATCCCATTTGCAAAACATGAGAGAGCGAACATCGCAGCAGTTAGTTCTATGACATTAATATGCAGTGAACTCTCTTGGATAGACCATCTGCCTCCAGTGCGACGATTGTTACAGACCGCTCCCCATCCTTCATTCGATGCATCAGATTGGATGACGAGTGAAACAGGGGGGTAGGTTATTCTCTCAGTAAAGAATTAGGAATCTATCTTGGACCACCATAGTAACTCCTCTTTACAATCCTGCGACAAACTTATGATTCTCGCAAAGGGGTCCTTTGCCTGGGTAATCATCGAGTCGTTAATCAGCCTCTGTGTAGCTCGTGATTTGAATCTACTGTATTCGTAGGCTACACCTATCGACTGACACAATCCCGTGAAGCTAGCCAATTGACGTATGGTGCTGTTTTGCGTTTTGAGAAGGCCGAGCGCCATGCATCTTATCGTCGCAATCTTTTTGATTGGGACACGGAAGAGCATGCTGCGTGTATCTTTTTCTATGACTAGAAATTATACGACCTGGCTCGGAGGAAAACAAGACTTCTCATAATTACTGTTAGACCTAAAGAAACAAGCAGATCTGTGGCACACTTCCTGACGCTGTCGAGATCTTCTGAGGTATCACCGAAGAAAATCAAGTCGTCTATGTAGACTAGCATGCGGATGCCGTATTTTCGTAGCTTCTCTGCAACGGGCCGAAACAGGCGTGTGTACACGTATGGAGCAGTTGACAGACCAAACGGGAGAGCGCGAAACTTATAGAGTGTCTCTCTGTGTTGAAAAGCGAGAAACTTATGCGAGTCCTCATGGATGGGAACGGCGAAGTATGCGTCGGTCATGTCTATCTTTATCATGAACTCCCCCCCCCCCTAATCAGGTTTCGGGTAAAGAGAAACTGTTCCATTTTGAAATGAACATTTTCGACAAAAAATTCAAAGGTTTCAGATTTATGACCGGTCTCTGCCTTCCGTCCTTCTTAGGTACCAGAAATATGGAAGACAACCAAACCCTTGAGTCCCACGGAATGGCGCTAATTGCGCCTTTCTCGAGCAAGCTATCCACCTCTCTGTCGATCTCGGGACTACTATCTTGCCTTTTATGAATAGGAATAGTTAGAGGTGGGTGTGTGTATAAAAGGTATCTTATAACCCTGTACGGTTTCTTTTATCCAGGTGTCTCTAGAGAGTGCTTCCCACTTTTCTACTCTAAGGCGGATCCCACCCACCCCGGAAAGTTCTATCTCATCCGAAAGTGTGTCAACAACGCACCTTTTCAAGAGTGGCTTCTCAGGTTTGCGCTGGTGTGTTGACTTGTGTTGACACAGTGTGTTGAGCGACTTGGAGAAGTCGTCTGGCTGTGCTGCGGTAATAACTTCCTTCTGAAGTCCCTCGCCAAAAGATGGGCAGAACTGGCTCTCGACAACGACTCACGGTTGTAGTCGAAGATATCGGAGCTGTCCTGAATGTCGGCATCGACTTTCGTGGCTCGACACCCACAGACCTTAGTATGCCCTCTCTCCGGAATGCGGTTAGATACTGGATGCATACGCTTAGAAGATGCATAGCAGCGGATATGTACCCGGTCGCCGTCTCGGAATTCTCTGAGACGCGGCCAGAGATGCATTCATCGAAAGCGAAGGCTAGCCCCGCTAACGCCGTAGTGGTGACCTCTTGTGTCGCCGCCAGTGAGCTTTCGCTGATGTGGCACTTCGCAAACTTTATAACTCCTACGAAGTCGTCCGTCTCTGGAAACATGGCCAGTTTCGACGCTGGAAGAGACATCTTCTTAATGAATGCCGATCGTTCTTCGCGCTCGAGGAACTTTCCCTTTGCATGAAGCTCGAAGGTACTGAGTGCCCGCTCGGAGATGCGAACTCTCTTCCTCTGACGCTTCTCCTGCAGTGTTGGTGCAGGGGGAATGGTATCGGCTGCACCCGCGAATTCGAATGTTGTGGTATCTTGTAGCGAGCCTTCAGTTCAGATGTCCTTTCTATGCTCTTTGCCGCCTCTGGCAATCGTCGAGATGACCTGGAGCTGTCTGAAGACGACGG
Organism: Allodiplogaster pararmata; assembly: GCA_964056735.1. NCBI lineage: Eukaryota > Metazoa > Nematoda > Chromadorea > Rhabditida > Diplogasteridae > Allodiplogaster > Allodiplogaster pararmata. Next base: position 1,313,941 of record OZ057407.1, read on the forward strand.
GCATGATCGCCTTTGTCGCTTCTTGCGCCGCTTTTTGTGGGTCGTCCGCTCGTCACTGCTTGTGGACGAACCTGATGAGGACGACATGAACGTGTCTGCTCCTTTATTGGCTTCACCGAGTCCCAGTAGGGCACCTTCCTCTTCATCCGAGCGCATGCTAAAATAACAAAATATTAGTCATATTTTAGCCTGGATTGGAGGGATACGAAAAATTATATCGGTATTGCGGTAAAACGCACAACTTTAGTATCATATAGATAGCTGATCAAGTGACGCTGTCATTGCGTGTACTATTTCACAGTACACGCACTGATTGCGAACTGTGCCTGATTGATAGCTTTCACAATGCCATGTGGCGTGTGAAATATCGATTAGGCACCGAGTCTAGTAGTGACATATTGTACTGGTGCATAATTCGAACGGAACTCGGTTTAGCAGCAGAGAAAAACTGCGCCCCATGGGCAGCAAGAGATTCGCGCTCTTTTTTTGAAGCAGCAAGTGTTGCGCACAATGGCTGCAAGCACTGCGCTATCGCAGCATGTGGCGCGCCCAGAAGGCAGCGGCCACAGCGCTATGGCAGCATGAGGCGCGCCCAAAAGGCAGCAGCCACAGCGCTCAGTCAGCCGAAGAGATGAATGGGTAGAGAACAGCCGACTTAAGGGGGAGCTCAACGAAATGCAACTGAGTTGGAGACGAAGGAAACCCCTTAAATGAAAGAGCGCGCGAGAGGTAGATAAAAATTGCCTCCCTCTTTCTCTCGTTCTCGTTCTCTCACTCTCGATTCTTTCCTCGCTCTCTCGGTATGGGGATCTCTCTCCCTATCAACTTTTAAAGATTGAGAACTGGGGCGCAATGCGGATCGCATAGCCTTTGTGATAGCCGAAGCAGTTTAAGTAAAGGGCTCTTTTTCACTTTAGTCACCCGCCTACCGGCCATTGAACCTCTGGTAGGCGCACCCCCGTCAGACGACCACTTTCGATAGACAAGGCCAGCCCACAAAATTTTGATTAGGATGCGCAGGCACGCACGCGAGACGCACTCGAGACGCAGACGCATCCGCTCTTTCCCATTTCTCTCTGACTCGCTCTTTTCCTCTGTCTCTCTCTTTCCCTCTCTCTACATCGCTCTCTGCCAATGTTACTCTCTCATCCACTTTTTCTTATTCTTACCCTTTCTCTCTCTACCTTCCCTAGCCCCAATACCTCAAAGTCGGTGGGAAAATGTAAACTCACTCAGCCCTACTTTCGTGATTGCCGGAATCACGACGTTCTGAGTGAGGCTAAAATTGGGCCCCCTTTGGACGAGTCCACTTCCGGCAGTGGTTCTATCCGCCAGATGGCCAGGCGGAGAGGGGTTAGTCCAGGCCACACGAGTCGAGGCGTCTTTTCGATTAATCTTCTGCTTTTCTACGGTCAAGGATTAGCAGGAACTCCCGACAAACACGTTCCGCGATGCCAGGCTGGATTGACCATCCACTCAACAGGCCGATCGCATGAATACCCTTGTTGTAAACCATGGCTTCAAGTTCTTAAAGATATATCACCAAAGCTAGGGCGTCCCCCGGAAGCGACGCAGTCTTACCTTGTCCGCTAGGACCGTCAAATATGCGAGAACAGGCAGCTACCCATGGGCGGGGTATGTCTGCGCGGCGTACAGCCCAAATTCGCCTCGTCACATTGAATGTTGGAACACTGACGGGACGCAGTAGAGAGCTGGCCGCAATGCTAGAAGCAAGAAGGGTTGACATTGCTGCTATACAGGAAACGAAATGGAGAGGAAGCTAGTCGAAGCCGATAGGGGACGGATACGAGTTGATATACCATGGAACGTCATCAACAAGAAATGGTTTTGGCATTATCCTCTCCTCGAAAATTGCTGATGATGTAACCGAAGTCATTTGCTCTACAGACCGAGTCATGGCCGTCCGAATTTCTTCGTCCAACAATCACTTCCTTGTCGTCTCAGCATATGCACCTCAACAAGGATGTAGCGACGCTGATAAGGAGGACTTCTACGACTCTCTAGAGGAAGTTATCAAACTCCGAGAGTCTCATGAAGACATCTTAATCGGCGGAGATTTTAACGCTCACATCGGTTCAGATCGACAAGGTCGTGAGAAAGAACATGGAGGACATGGAATCGGAACGATCAATGCTGAGGGTCAACGGCTACTTGACTTCTGTGCTCGATGCGATCTAGCAGTCGTGAACTCCTTTTTCAAAAAGAGACGATCTCACGGACTCACATACGAGAGCGGAAGAAATCAGAGTCAAATTGACTTTTGGTTAATCCTGAGAGCAAAGCTGCGGAACGCGAAAGATGCAAAGGTCATTCCATCAGACCATGTTGCATCTCAGCACCACCCTCTCTTTATGGACTACAGCGTATTGAAGTCGAAGAAACAGCCTTCTCGTAATCCTGAATGCACACGTGTCAAATGGTGGCGCTCAACTGGGAAAGCAGAACGTCTCTCTCTCATGCACATCATTCATCGCAATCTACTCCCTCCTGCACTTTACAAGCAGTTTCCAGAGGACATAAATGAACACTGGAAGCTTCTTGAAGACAGCATCAGAGCACCCGCCACAAGCATCCTCGGAAAGACGAAACCCGGAAAGCCAAGAATCGAGAAAGACACCTGGTTTTTCACCTCCGAAGTTCAGGATGCGATCAAGGCGAAAAAGAATGCGTACAAGAGATGGAGGACGTCAAATGAGGCTGACGACCGCGCTGCATACAGCTCAGCCAAGAAAGCCGCCAAAAGAGCTGTCGCAGTTTCAAAAGCCTCCTACTTCCGCGATCTCTATGAGAAGATGAACCAACCAGGAGGCGATAAAGCCATCTATCGGCTTGCCAAGGCTCGACACCGCAACACCTTGGACATCCAGAGAGCAGCCACGATAAGGGACAAACAAGGAAAGCTCGTCACTGACCCTTTAAAAGTCAGAAACAGGTGGCGCGAACATTTCGAAGAAATGAGCGGCCAAGAGTTTGAGCACCCTCCCATCCCGACTTCCCACGCCATACAAGGACCCGTGCCAACCATCACGGCCGAGGAAGTGAAGAAGGCACTCTCTAAGATGAAGACTGGGAAAGCGGCTGGACCGGACGACATAGCCATTGAAGCCTGGAAACTTGCGGGTGATGTTGGACTAGCACATCTCGTACACCTGTTCAACACCATCGTAAAGCAAGGCCAAATCCCACATAACTGGCGCTACTCCACGACCGTTCCAGTCTTCAAAGGAAAAGGCGATGCCAGAGTGTGCAGCAACTACCGTCCAATACGTCTTCTCAACCACACTATGAAGATATTTGAGAGGATACTGGATTCACGCATACGAGATATCGTCGATATTCCAGCTCAGCAATGCGGGTTTGTGAACGGAAGAGGCACAACAGATGCAATATTTGCACTCCGTTTACTCGTCGAGAAGCACGCAGAGAAAAGATCACCTCTCCATCTGACCTACCTCGATTTGGAAAAGGCGTTCGACAGAGTCCCCCATGATCTTATTTCATATGCATTGCGCGATCATCAGGTTCCTGAAGAGTACATTCGATGGACAATGGCGATGTACGATGATTCAAAGAGTACTGTCAGAACTCCGGTCGGCATCACAGAGCCATTCGCAGTAAACGTTGGAGTGCACCAATGGAGTGCTTTGTCTCCCCTTCTCTTCATTTTGGTTATGGATACCGTCACGCGTCCTCTACTGACTCCGGCTCCGTCAACCATCGCATACGCCGACGACATTCTCCTTGCTGCTCCTACACGTGCCGAAATCGAGAAACGCACCCAAGAATGGAATGACGCTCTTAGTAGACATGGCTTACGCCTCAACATCAAGAAGACCGAGTACCAGGAAATCGGAGTGCAAACGACGGGAACTGTTCACATCAGCGGTGAACCGCTCCCGAAGACCTCCGAATTCAAGTACCTTGGTTCTGTCATCTCCTCAGACACGTCAACAAATGCAGCGGCACGCCAAAGAGTAAATGCAGCTTGGATGAAATGGAGAGAAGCTACAGGTGTCCTCTGTGATAGGAATATCACAGCTGGCATACGCGGAAAGATGTATAAAACAGCGATCCGTCCCGTGCTTCTCTATTCGACGGAGACCTGGCCTACAACGCGTGTAACCGAGAACATTATCCACACGAATGAGATGAAAATGTTACGCTGGACACTAGGACTGACTCGCCTAGATTGTGTGCGTAACACGATTGTGAGAGGGAGACTCGGCGTTGCCCCAATACAAGACAAGATGCGAGAAGGGAGAGTTAGATGGTATGGACACGTGATGCGAAGAGACGCGACCAACATTGCAAGACACGCCCTTGACATGGAAGTACCAGGCAAACGCCCGCGAGGCAAACCGAAGACAAGATATATGGATACGCTCAACCAAGACCTGCGCCTTGCAAGACTCCACTCGGAAGACGCAACGGACAGATGTTTCTGGAGAGCTAGAAGCCGTACAGCGGACCCTACTCCGACCTCGGCCGGCGCGGGACAACGCTAAGAAGAAGAAGACCCTTTCTCTCTCTACTACCTTCCCTACTTCTTCTTCTTCTTCTTCTTCTTCCTAGTGTTGTCCCGCGATGGCAGGGTCCGCTTTGTGGGTCTTCTTTCTCCACTTGTCCCGATCGAGGGCATCTTTCGGGCTTAGATGACTGGCTTTCAAGTCCGCATTGATGGTTTCTTGCCATCGCTGCTTTGGTCGCCCTCTCGGTCGCCGGCCGTCCACTTCGAGATTGTAGGCTGTGCTGGCTACAGTTTCCGGTGATGCTCTGGTGACATGGCCGAACCATCTCAGCCGATTTTCGCGCATCTTCTCGTCGATAGGGGTGACGCCAAATCTTCTCCTTATGGTCTCATTTGGTAGTTGCTCGCGGAGAAAGATTCCCATGATCCAACGGATCATCCGCGTTTCCATAGTTTGTAGACGTCGCTCAACTGTTCTCGTAGTTGGCCAGCACTCGGTTCCATACAAAGCTACGGGGCGCACTACTGTCCGATATATCTTTCACTTGAGGCGCAGAGGCATCTTTCGGTCGCATAGTACGCCTGTGAGATCTCTCCATTTCATCCATGCTCCGTTGACACGTGACAGCACGTCAGAGTCGATGCCTCCGCTGGTCTGGATGTTCAATCCAAGGTAGCGGAAGCAGGTGGACTTCGTCAATTCTTCGCCGTTTACCTTGATGGTGTCTTCGGATGGTATTGTTTCCAAGTACTCCGTCTTTGAGGTATTCAGACGTAGTTCAAACTGACTGAGTCGGCTGCTCCAAGCCTGCACTTTTGCTGAAGCTTCTCTCTCGTTTTAGCTGCCAGGAACACGTCATCCGCGTACAGGATGGTCCATGCAAGGTCAACCTGTAGGTCACGAGTAATAGTGTCCATGACAAGAATGAAGAGGAATGGCGATAGCGCTGATCCTTGATGTACGCCCACACTCACTGGAAAACTATCCGAGATTCCGACGGGACACCTAACGTTGCTCGTGGCATCTACGTAGAGTAGCCGGACCCAATCAATTAGAAGTTCAGGCACTTCGGGGTCCCGAAGGGCGTACATGATGAGCTCGTGTGGTACACGGTCAAATGCTTTCTCTAGATCGAGAAAAGCGAGATGGAGTGATTGCTGCTTCTCCCTGTGTTTCTCCATCAGCTGGCGAGCAATGAAAACAGCGTCTGAATTGCCTGTTCCTTTGACGAATCCACATTGGTTGCGTTAGAGCTTGACGATTTCTCGCAGGCGCTGTTCGAGGACACGTTCGAAAATTTTCATTGCATGGCAAAGAAGGCGTATCGGTCGATAATTCGAACAGTTCACTGGATCTCCTTTGTTCTTGAAAATCGGGACCGTGACACTTGTCAACCAATCTGCGGGTGCTCGACCAGTTTCCACTATCGCGTTGAAGAAGTCTGTAAGCCAGGGGATCGCGGAGTCTCGTAGTTCCTTGAGCTTCCATAAGTCGGCTGGTAGCTCGTCTGGACCTGTGGCTTTGAAACTCTTCATAGCGCAAACGGCTTTCGAGACTTCGGCAAAAGTGATGCGGGAGACTGGGCCAGCTAATTTCGGGCCTTCTGGAACATCCGGGTGTGGGAATTCTACATTTGAAATCTCTTCGAAGTGCTGTTGCCAGCGTCGGAGGATCTCTGTAGTATTCTGCAGCCTTCGCCCGTCTTTTGTCTTGACACATTTGTATGTCAAGAGTCGCCTTTTTCCTCGCTTTCGCTAGCCGATATATGGTCTTCTCTCCTTCCTTCGTGTCCAAGCGTTCGTAGAGTTCACGATGATGTTCAGAGGCTACGGTTCGCTTTGCTTCTTTTTTTCGCAGCCTTGTACTCCTCCCAGTTCTCGTCTGTCTTCTCGACGAACCATTTCTTGTAAGCCGCTTTCTTTGCTCGAACTGCATGCTGCACTTCGTTTGTCCAAAGCCATGTCTGCTTGTCGATTCTTCGGCGTCCAGGTTTCGTCGTTCCTAGAACTCTTCTTGCGTTGGCGGTTACATAAACTCGAAGCGAGGCCCATGTTCTGTTTATGTCTTCCGGGTCGATTTCAGGGAAGGTTAAACCAGTGAGGACGGCTGATATATACTCCTGAAGCTTCCACCATTTGATGGTTGCCGGGCCAGTTACTTGTACTCTCTTCTTCACGTTGACACGCAGGTCAGTTATGACTTGCTTGTGTTGAGGGGCGAGACATTCGGACGGAATCACCTTCGTGTCGATCACTGCCGGGAAGTCTCGTTTTCGTAACAGCATGAAGTCTATTTGGCTTGTGTTGAGGCCGCTGGAATACGTGATCATCTGGCTCGTTCTCTTCTTGAAGATGTTGTTGGGTATGACAAGACCAACTGCTTCTGCGAAGTCGAGGATTCGGCATCCATCGCTGTTCCTATTCCCATATCCTTTTCCACCGTGAAAACTGTATCCGCTGCTTTCTCCTTCGACATGTCCGTTGAGATCTCCTCCAAGTAACAGAAGATCTTCTGCGGGGCAGTTCATAACGTGGTCGTGTAGATCCTGCCAGAACTTTTCCTTATCCTTTTCATCACATCCAGTTTGTGGGGCGTATGCGGAGACTACCTTCCCTACTACCTTCCTTTTCACTCACCACGTCCGAAAAAAAAACAAAAAAGTGAAAAACGGCCCTTATCGATTTTCATTCAACATTTAAAATGCGGATTTTAAATGCTCGCGCCTTTTAAAATTATTTTCAAATCCGCCGCCTTTCTAGCTACTTTAAGGCGGGACCGTTTGAAGTAATAAAAATTGCGGCCAAACTTAATTCCTCCTTCTTCCATTGGGTGACGGGGGTGCAATGGGTCAGATCAGTTCAATGGCTCACCAGAGGTTCAATGAATCAGATGGGTTCAATGGGTCATGCGCAATACGCAAGGAAACGAGAAAAATTTGTTTTCCTATGTAAGCGGTGTTTACATCCAACAATTTACATCCAACTTCACCTTCTCTTGTCGATTGCCTGAAAAAAACTCACCTTCTTTTGTCAATTTCCGAAACCGGATGACTATACCAAGATGTTGTTCAAATTAAGATCCGTACGCTAGTCCCGAACTAGAATTGTGAAAGGTGAACCGGGAGAAGTAGAGAAGCTTATTGTTCTAATTTCGAGTGTATGCTTATTCATACTTGATGAACCATATCAACATCTGTCACTCTTTCAAATCCAATACCTAGTTATGATTCATTTTTGGCGCTTCATGTCTTTTAGATGAAGCGTTTGAATTAAGTTTAGTTGAGTTTAATTGATGGTTAGTGTGTTCGATTTGGTCCGGGCGTGTTCGACTTGGTCCGGGCGTGGCATAATGGTTAGTGTGTTAGACCATTGTGCAAAGAGTCCCGAGTTCGACTCCCACCCCGGACAGATCCACCCAAACCAAGGGGGTTAAGAAATGTTGGTAGTGCTCATGCACGAATCTGACTCTCCCCACTGCTGCTAATCACACTAGCAGTGATCTAGCAGGCAGCCACTGGTTCTACCAGGATAGGTCTGTCCTGCATCTCAGGGGAGCGCGTACCCTGCTGCGAGGCGTGAACAAGCGCGAGGAAGATTATTATTATTATTATTATTATTATTATTATTATTATTATTATTATTATTATTATTATTATTATTATTGAGTTTAATTGAATGGAATGCTTCACATTGAGCCTCCTGAAGAAGAAGTGGCGAAAAACATATTGGACATCTAGATGCTCATCTTTAAGGGGTACAAGGAACGCTTTTTGAGAGTTTTTTTTAAAAAATAAGATCTTGATCAAAATTTCTTGATGAAAAAATTCCGACTCCATTTCCAGTTCAAAAGAGAAAAGAAAAGAAGAAAACCATGCGGTGCAAAAAATCAAAGAAATTAGCCGGAGACGGAGCTTCTGAGTATTCTTGGTATTCCCGGATGTACAGTTCGCAACTTCGACCTCAGAGAGAGAGGGGGGAGAGAAGAGAAAGAAAATATGAGATATGAAGAAGAGAGGATTTAGGATATGATTTGATTGCGATGGAAAAGAGCTCCTTGTTGTGCACGATAAAAATCTCGCATAATTGTCACAAAGCAAAAGGAAGAGAGGAAGAAAGCCGCTTAGTTTTTGTTTAGATCCTCCTCATACACGGAAATCGAAGATGTGAGTTTTGAAACTGAGACAAACATAATTATAAAAAAAAGAGAAAGAGACGATAGCGAGTCATTGAGAGAAGCAGAGAGAGAGAAAGAAGGAGAGGAGAGCGAGTCGTTGAGAGAGAAACAGAGGGGGAGAAAGAAAGAGAGGATAGCGAGTCGTTGAGAGAGAAACACAGGGAGAGAAAAAAGAGAGTATAGCGAGTCGTTAAGAGAGAAACAGAGAGAAAGAAAGAGAGGATAGCGAGTCGTTGAGAGAGAAATAGAGAGAAAGAAAGAGAGGATAGCGAGTCGTTGAGAGAGAAATAGAGAGAAAGAAAGAGAGGATAGCGAGTCGTTGAGAGAGAAATAGAGAGAAAGAAAGAGAGGATAGCGAGTCGTTGAGAGAGAAACACAGGGAGAGAAAAAAGAGAGTATAGCGAGTCGTTAAGAGAGAAACAGAGAGAAAGAAAGAGAGGATAGCGAGTCGTTGAGAGAGAAATAGAGAGAAAGAAAGAGAGGATAGCGAGTCGTTGAGAGAGAAATAGAGAGAAAGAAAGAGAGGATAGCGAGTCGTTGAGAGAGAAATAGAGAGAAAGAAAGAGAGGATAGCGAGTCGTTGAGAGAGAAATAGAGAGAAAGAAAGAGAGGATAGCGAGTCGTTGAGAGAGAAATAGAGAGAAAGAAAGAGAGGATAGCGAGTCGTTGAGAGAGAAATAGAGAGAAAGAAAGAGAGGATAGCGAGTCGTTGAGAGAGAAATAGAGAGAAAGAAAGAGAGGATAGCAAGTCGTTGAGAGAGAAACACAGGGAGAGAAAAAAGAGAGTATAGCGAGTCGTTAAGAGAGAAACAGAGAGAAAGAAAGAGAGGATAGCGAGTCGTTGAGAGAGAAATAGAGAGAAAGAAAGAGAGGATAGCGAGTCGTTGAGAGAGAAATAGAGAGAAAGAAAGAGAGGATAGCGAGTCGTTGAGAGAGAAATAGAGAGAAAGAAAGAGAGGATAGCGAGTCGTTGAGAGAGAAATAGAGAGAAAGAAAGAGAGGATAGCGAGTCGTTAAGAGAGAAATAGAGAGAAAGAAAGAGAGGATAGCGAGTCGTTAAGAGAGAAATAGAGAGAAAGAAAGAGAGGATAGCGAGTCGTTGAGAGAGAAATAGAGAGAAAGAAAGAGAGGATAGCGAGTCGTTGAGAGAGAAATAGAGAGAAAGAAAGAGAGGATAGCGAGTCGTTAAGAGAGAAATAGAGAGAAAGAAAGAGAGGATAGCGAGTCGTTAAGAGAGAAACAGAGAGAAAGAAAGAGAGGATAGCGAGTCGTTGAGAGAGAAATAGAGAGAAAGAAAGAGAGGATAGCGAGTCGTTGAGAGAGAAATAGAGAGAAAGAAAGAGAGGATAGCGAGTCGTTGAGAGAGAAATAGAGGGAGATAAAGAATGAGAGACACCAAGAAAACGAGTCTAAATTACAAAGAGGCTTAGCAGGCTATTCTACAATAATCAGATCATCCCGAAGAACACCAAGTCCCAACTCAGTTGATGTGCCTCTTCTTCCGCTCTGCGTTTGTGACAAGTTTTGTGTTGGCCAAAATCTTCACGAGCATCTTTTGCCTGCAATTTCAATGGAACTCTTCTCCTCCTCCCGGCTTACACCGAACCATCCAATTGCCCTTTTTCCGTTCCCCAAAACATAATTTAACCCGTCACTCCCAAATACCTGATCTAGTCGTCGCTGAGACTACTCTGCGTCCTTCTACAATTCGGAGCAGTCTCGAGTCGTTTAGTGATTATTCTATGCAAAGAAGCGTAGCCCCTCCTAGACAATCCCACTACCAAAACCCCCATCTCTTTGCCCTTCAGAGAGATCGCAAAAGGGAGGCTTTGTTAGAAGACTCACGAAGCAAATTGATCGCACTCACTTCTGATGCCGACTACACAACCTCGCCGGCTCCAGACCCAATTCTTGATGCGCAAACTATCCAGTCGTTCGAGTTTCCTTTTCCGTTTGCACCGATTCCTCAGAAAAAAACCAATTTAGCCCTTCTTGCTCCCAAAACTGGAGAGGAACAAGATTTTAATCAGATTTTTCGTTTCGAAGAACAATTGAAAGAGACTAAGAGAGACCAGTTCTTCCAGATCGGTTCATCAGAAACTTTGAAGCAGTCGCCTTCTGATGATACTTCTAGCCGGGGACCAATTGGAGCCTATCATGCAGATTCACGATATTTTGAAGAAAAAAACGAGTTGGGACCAAAGATTTCGGCAGAAGTCTTTCGACTTGCAACGGAGCCCAAGATACGAAAGCAAAAATTCTCGGTTAATCGCTCAGAGAATTCATCATCTTCGCCAACTCTTCTTTATGCTTCCCAGAATGAGCGAGTAGAGGAGTTGCAACCTTTTCCTCTTTCTCCGTTTTCTCTCGAGACTGAAAGCATGAACTTGTTGACTTCCTCCCCTCCTCTCTCAAACGCTTTGTTCAGAAGCCCCTCGACGATCTCCTTAACCTCCCTCTTCCCTGCTTTCACGCCTCTCGACCTCAACTCCACTTCGTCCTCTGCGAGTGAATCGAAGAACTCTAGCTTACCTAATGATCACGGTGTGCTGACTTCTGGAAAAGAAAACTACTTCACGCCTGAAGAAACAGCAACAGGATCCTTCATGGCAGTTCCCAATCTGATGTATTCAAGTGCACCAAACGCCGTCACTTTTACATATGAAAAACCACCTGCGCAGTGGCATACTTTTAAAGTTCGAGAGAGCGAGTCTTCGAAATTGACAGGACTTGATGTTGGAGTGCCGAGTGACACTAAACCTATCTCGGAGTTTTTCAGGTACGATAGTTACTTGGAGCGGTCTACGACTATTCCCTCGCCCACGAAGAACAATCCCGGAAAAGTTGGAATTCCCAATAAGAGTTTCTCAACAGAAACTTTTACTAAGGAAGCAAAGTCTCTGAGTCCTGAAAGCTTTGTTAGAACCACCTCCATTTCTATTCTAGAGGAGTCTTCATCTGAAGCGACTGTAACCCAAAAGATTTCTCTCTCGCAGACAAGAGAATACCCTGAAACTGCGACTGGGGCTCTCCAAAGATCGACAAAGAGTACAATTGATGAAAACATAATATTTGATTCTTTAATCAACAAAGAATCAGAAAAAAGATCCCGTCCAAAAAAACTACCAACAATTCCAGGCACCTCAAACCCTGGGAGCTCTTTCCTGCCTAACAACAAGAGCAGAGAAGAGGATGGGAAGTGGAATCAAAGCTTACAAACTTCTTCCTCTAGCTCTTACGCCCAAGCTACCGGGAAAGAGTTGCTAGCTGAAAAACTCGGGCCTTCCCTGATGCCTGCAGAGTCTGCACTTCGCCCTCTCTCTTATTCATTCCTAGATGAAAGTAGAAGAGGGTACTCGCTCCCGTACCAATTTACAGAAGAATCGACGTCGACCTCTAGGTCCAACCATCGACAAGAAGAGGCCCAAATTCGGAGACCTCTTCCAGTTTTAGCCAATAGTAAGCACGTGCTTACTGTGACCTCAGTCCCAATAGCAAGTCGAGCTGGCCTGGTGAATTTGATTTACGGGCTTAACAGGGGAATCGCTCCACAGCAGCTCCAACCAGAGACCAAGGTATCAACTGTTTCGCAATACGAGAGTCAGGCCTTTTCGCATGCTCCACTGCGGCTTCCTAAGTGGCTCGACACCAGTAGCATAAACTTGGCGAATCTTCAATCTGGGCCTAGAAATAATCATAGAAATCAGCAGGAACACTCAGAAACGGACATATGGACTTTCAACCAAAAGAACCAGGCAACGAGGTTAGATTTATTTCAAAAGAAGAAAAAAATTTATTTACGAAGTGAAAAATGTTTAACTCAAATAATTAGCGTAATAACAAAATCTATTCATAAAATTCTCAATACTGGGTTAATTCATGGTTTATTCAGTTTGATTTTCAACTTCGAAGTTTTTTTTAATTATTAGTGTGACTTGGATGCAGTAAAGCCGTGTAAAGAACCTATGTAGCTCATTACCTTTCCCTACGAAGTTTTCAGAAGAATATCATATGTCTCAAAGGGTCGAGTGTTAGAGATAGCAAGAAATGCATGGAGAGAGAGAAAGGAAGATAGATAGCGAGAGAGAGAGAGAAAGAGAGAGAGAGAGAGAGAGAGAGAGAGAGAGAGAGAATTATCATATTTTCATGCCTATAGGTACCAGCTATTTGCTGCCTCTTCAAGATATGGTCAAGCTTTCATAAAGTTCAAGTCTCACCTCACGCTCACACTATAAAAGTGAGAGTTTCCGAAACTGAACTTCTTTATCAATCGATTGACTTTTTTTCTGTGTCTTCATTTGAAAGGGAACAAAAACTTTTTTTTACGATGAAAGTCTTAAATATCACGCAAAAAAACTGAACAGACTATGTATGTTTTATGTTTGCCTTTCAATAAGGATTATGACATATTTCTTTTTAATCAAAAAGCTGTAACGAATTACCTTTGAGAAGCAGAAACCGGGCTTGCCAATCTGAGTAAAAAGCAAACCCAAGACCTGTATGTGTGTTCATACCTCAAGACCGCAGAGCCAGAGCTTCTCGCACCCTTCGAAAGATTTCTCAAGTTCTCTGAATCTCATGCGCTTTTTGAAGCTTTGCTACTTAGCTATCCTCCAACTTTTATTTATGAAAAGGTCTTATTGAAGAAGTGTTCTCATTAAGATTTGGATTGTGGAGCAATCAATCGATTCCCAATTGGATGGCGATTCCTTTTTCAATCGGACGGAGCGATTCTCTACTCGCACAGTACGATTCAGTGAAAACCAGTCAAGGTGTTCTTTTTATGATTGGTTTATCGAAATCTTTACTCCTCTACTGACACACAAATTTGTCGAAAAGCTTGAAAGCGGAGCATTTTTGAATATTCACTGATAAAGCATGGTTTCAATGTTTCCGATAAAAAACAGTCTTAAACCAAAAAGGACTCAAACAGATCTTTTTTGACTGTGGTATGAATTTGATTGTATTCTTTGTCTTTGTTTGGTTTAAATTGTAGTGTGAGAAAAATGAGAGGTAGAGAAAAATGATGTGCTTTTCTTTTCTTCAGAACCTTCTCCGCCCTCCATCAACCCGCACTTCTACTTTTCCACCACTCTCCAACCTTATCCGAGCACAGACTCGTATTCTTACGAGGAAGAGCTGAGTCAACCCCGGCCGGCGTTAGACTCTTTCTCCCCTCCCCCTCCTCCGACCAAATCCTTATCGATGCAGACACGACCTACCGGCTCCTTTTCTCCAAAAACTTCTACCCCTCCAAATCTTTTCACTTCACCAAATTTCTCTGTCCAACTTCCAGACTTTGCTGATTTTTCTCACCGTGCTCCATCCCCTACGCAATCTTTCCTTCAGCCACGGATTACTCTGAAAACAGAATCCCCTCCTAAAGTTCGTGAATCCCCACTTTCGCGACCTTTGACAGACTTCTTAGGTCCTCTGCAACCTTCAACCAACTCATCTACTTTCATTTCGGAATCTTCCGAGACTTCACCAGTGCTCAACAGACCAAAAGGTTTTTTTTCCTTACGGAAAAAGTACTCTTTTCATAACAATAGATCCTTTTTTTCTCCTAGTTGCCTGTCATTATCAAGAGATAGCTACGATTTCCACTATCTCTAATTTTCTTGATAATTCAATTATAAGGTTCAAAATATTGTTTATGCAGAAAATTTCTACTCGTATCTTAGAACCGTATTTCCTCGAATTGTATTCTTATGTTTGCTTTCGTTTCTTGATTTTTAAAACTTAAGCTTTTAAAGTTTTAATCAATTATTTAATTTGATTCATTGTTTAAGTACATATTTCACCGTGATACAGAAGTTTATAATATTCTCAAAAAGTATTTGACATCATTAAACTTAGTTACAGCTACTTTAGAAAAAAAAATCTTCTTCGCCTAAATTTGTCTCAGTTAGACCTAGAGTTCTTTCTTCTTCTCCGCCTAAAAATTTTTTTCTCCTTTCAAATTTGACTCAGTTAGAGCTAGAGGGAGAAAGCGAAGGTCGATGGCACTTCGTCTGGATCAGGGCTAGGCAAAAAAAAAAAACAAGTTGTAAAACTTACGATTTGAAAAGTCGAAAAAAACCGAGAAAAAAATCGAAAAAGTTGAGAATTTTTTAGTTTTAGCCTTCCACTTTTTCACAATGTTGAAGTGTCATTTCATGATGCTTTTCGCAGTTTCTTATTTTTATTCTTCAGAAAATATGCATTTAAATAATGCATATTTTAAAGTTGAGTGATTACATACTTCAGACGTATAATGAAACAATTAGTCGTGAAATCAGAAACATTATACAGGGTGTTTCAAAAGTACTAGCACAAAGATTTTACCTTCTATTTTCATTCAGTATCAGCGAATCAGGTTGCTTTGCTTTGCTTTATTCACCAAAGGACAGTTTGTTCTCACCGTCACTAACATGGGAAGGAGAAAAGGAAAATACGGATTGGAAAAAGTTGAGAAAAGCCATTGATGCGGATTACATACTTTATCTCATAACGTCGATAACCTCAGCAAAGAAACCGAAGACGTTGAGGATGTGTCGTCCATAGAGTAAAATCGGAAGTCTTCAGAAAAGCAAATGACTTGACACAACCATCTCTGGCACTTGAAGAAGAGAATAATGGGGTTAATATAATTCAAAGAGTTAATATAATTTTTAGAAGTTAATATAATTCAAAAATTTTATCAACAACTTCAACAATTATGTTTTACAACAGTCACTCAATATGATTTCCTTTGGCCTTAATGATAGCTTTGAGGCCGGTATGAAGTCGGGCAGATGATGTTTGCACCACTCTTGAGTCTTCTTGGATCTGTGTGCTGGGGCACCGTCCTGTTGATAAGTCCAGTTGTTGGTTTTGAAGTGAGCCTGGGACCAAGGTAGAAGATGCTTCTCAAGAATTTCATCAATGTACGCGTTAGTATCGGTTTTGGCGCCTTTCGGCCCAAAAACGAGAAGAGTGCGACCACTGGAGGAGACTGCCGCCCAAACCATGACTTGTGCAGGATGAGAATTGCATTCGATGACGCGACCTGCATCGTTCACTTGCTGTGAACTCTCCGCGAGTATTCTGGAGTTTTTGCGGTTGTAATGAGCCTCTACTGTAAAAAGCTTCTAATCTAAGAAAAAAAAGTGATCTCCGTTTTCGGCCTGCGCCAGTAGCAAGCGGCATTTTTCCCGTCTTCCTTTTCTCTAAGCTTCAGTCAAGTCATGTCTTTTTTGTAACTTGTAGGGAAACTTCTTGAGCTTTTTTTCTGACGACTCGCCACATCGATGCTACTGAGACATCAAGCTCAGCGGCAATTTTCCTCATGCTTCTTTGCCCTTTGCGTTGTATCCGCTTCTTGACAATTTTTGTGAGACGAGAAGAAGTAGCGGTGATCGGTATACCGGAGCGTGGACGATCCTCTTGAGTTCCACGTTTGATAGTGTGGTAGACGGTTCGACGAGGAACATCTAGCATATTACTAATCTCAGAAGGTTTGCGTCCCGCAGGACTTAAAGTCAGAATCGCGAAACGTTTCGAACTTGGACGCGCCATTCACCTACAAAACAAAGGGAACAATTTATAATTTTTAACACATAATCAACAAAGACTAGAGCAAAAATTTGTGATGTCTTGTCAAGTCTATTGATCCATGGAGCGCGCGAGAGTCGCGCGCGAAAACTGTGCCAGTACTTTTGAAACACCCTGTAGTTATTTCTGCTCATTTTAAATAAACAGAGATGGTGGACTCTCTACTGTTACAATGATTACTACTTGTCTTTACTTGATGACTCATAACTCACATCACAAGGATTGATATTATCGCACGGAGTCTTCGGTGATATGAGGTTGAGATACCAAATAAACTACCAGGAATGTTCACAGCCGCACCACAGTGGCAGTCTCCATTACTATTTAAAGTTGTACCCAATTTAATGTTATCTGTGTCTCAGCCACATGAAAACCTCATTGCATGATCTATTCAAGTGATGATATCCTTTGGTGATAATAAATAATTCAAAATTTAATGCTCGATGAAGGAAATTCTGAACACAAAAGCTTGATAGGAACATCTCAGTAATTTTTTTTCTTTCATTCAACTGTGCCGATAAGAGCGAGATTCTGATTGAGAAACAACAACTGGGAAAATTTAAAGTCAGATAGACTTTTCCGGTGATCAGTGAGTAAAACTCTATCTGACTCCAATTTTATAAAACATCTCTCGCAATCAGTAAACTCGCAGGAAGAACCAAGTATTTCCAAGCAAGCTGCTTAATGAATGGGTATTCCGCTTTTGACTCATTAGATTCCCATAACTGCAGGGGTTTTTCTGGTGTGAAGAGCTTATTCAAACACTAAAAACTTGACGCACTTTGACCCATCTATTTTCATCAAAAACGCAACAAGCAAAAACATAGCTTGCAAGAACTGAAAGTATGTGAAAAACACTAAAACATGTGCCAGGTGGTCAACACAAATATTATTCGCATTCTGACCCAATATGGATTTTTTTCGGATTTTTCGAAAATTTTTCGACAAGTCGAAAAAAAAAAAGTTTTTCGAAGATTTTTACGACTTTTCATGAAAAGGTTTTTTCGACTTTTTTGTTTTTCGAAAACACGAAAAGTTTTATTTTCGAAGTTTTTTGAAAAAAAACTGAACACGAATAATGAACGGCCCTGGTTTGGATAGAATTATTTGACTTTTGACAAGATCTACGTTTTGATCAATCATGCAGGCAAGCCGAGAATCGTTTGCGTGGAGAAAGGAGTCGAATTTCATCTGGAGACGGTTTTTCCTTTCACCGGGACTGTGTTCGCTGAACGGGGACCTAATCAGAGGTGAAGATGCATTACCTGACAACACACTTGACAACACAAACACTTGCAAGACACTAACAACACTTGCACATGCATTTGTATGCACATAGACTCCATCTCCAACATATAACTAATTACGTTGTACTATCCTTAACTTTTCCTACTTTGAAGCATCTTTCTGCACTAAGGCGAACTTTTCCGTCCATTAAAGTTTTCTGTTCCACACTGATCTCTCTCGTCCAATTAGACCTCTCGATTCTCTTCAAAATTTCCCGTTTTCTTATGTTTCCTGCTTCCAAACAGCCTTTCTTGTTTAGTTCTTATCGATTGTAATCAATTACCGCATAGTTCAGAAGTTGTCAACATACGTTCCTCAACGCAGAAAACGTTACGATTTTTCTACCGTACGAAAATTGTGGGCGGAAGAATTCGAAAGCTGCTCCTTTACAAACGGATTATTATTTACAGGTCTGAACTGCTTTAGCCTTACTGAGGTTAAGCTAGCATGTTTATTCGCTGAAAGCGATCTGAAGTTTACAAGATTTGGTCAAAATACATGTTGGCTGTTCCGCTGATCACATTGAAATTTGTATTACAGGTTAAATATAAATTTGTTTTTGTAACATAGGAAATCTCATGTGTTTGAAACCTTGTCTTAACGGTTGAAATTCACGTGTTTAATTTTGCTAATTCTGAAGCGAAGAACACGGAATTCAGTTCTGACGTTTTCCAGGCAAATTTTTTTGAACTACAATCATGTTTATTTTCCGAAGAGTTGTGAGAAATTAAAAACCCTAAAAAAAATTTCTCTTGCGTTTCCTTAAAATCACTGTAGCTTCAACTTTTTGACACTACCACACAGGTTAGAATTGTGTTCTTAGTAAATTTGTAGTTTGTAGCAGGCTCTTAGCAGGCTCAATTTCCGGTCAGAATTTTTATGACAGAGACGACTGAGTTAGATCTGAATACAATTTGGGATTATCGCATCAAATCTAAATAGTCTAAAACTTCAAAAAAAGTAAGATAAGATCTCTTTAGAATCTCAAACCATCTCAATGTTGTGTTTAAGCCAGTAACTCGAAAATAGAGTCTCGAATCTAGCATAGGGCCTAATAATTGGAATAATGGGCAAAACCGAACGTATTGGGAATACGAGAGAGATTTTTTCTTCAAAATAATTAGTTGATTCGGGAAACTAGACTCGTCAAATCTACATAAGCTCAATTTTGTTTAAACATAGTTATCATAATCAGTCATGGGTGTAATGAAAAGAAGGGAAGAGAATCTCTCTTACTTAAAAACAAAGAGAAGTTAAATCACGACTCGAAAATTTGACGAGCGGAGCATATAATTCTTGTCATGACTTCAGATTGTCGCCGAATTCAACCAAACGGACTCTGCGACGACTTCGATGTCTTATATGATACAATGTGAGCAGCAGCAGCTTTACTACAGCCGGAAGATGCAAATGAGACAACTGCGAGAGTCGCTAGAACAGTCAGTTTATGATCCTTTAAATCCTCGCGGCCTCCGAATGCTTCTTTTACGCAAATTGCTTCCCATCTGGAGCACCGGATGGAAAGTTGAATGAGCGCTCAACATCTATGGTAGCAACAAGCGTCGTGTCTGCTCAGTCAAAAAAATGCGTACGTTTAAAAAAAGAGCTGTAACGGTCAGTAGAATGACAAAAAATTGAGCACCGTTTGCGTTTATCCCCCCCCCCTCACCAGAGGTTCCATGGTGCAGATGAGAGTGGCATTTTTGATACGGTCTCGTTAGCGTAAGCCGTGCGGCCTCGTTAGCGTAAACTTTTGCCTATGCCTGAGTGTTTTTCAATGTGAAAATTAGTTTTCAATTTAAAAATATTATTTCAATGTAAAAAAAATTTCTCGAGAATGTAAATAAGTCAGACGTATGCCCCATGGAACCTCTGGTAGGGGGCGGGGGGCATAAACGCAAACAGTGCCGAAAATTGTAAGACAACTGTAGACTAAAATAGACTAAAACACACCACAAGAGCGATATTAGAGAAGAGAAAGGTTGTAAAAGTGCATATTGCGTTTATTTGAAAGATAAATTGCGTAGTATTTGGAAGATAAAGTTCTGCTTTAAATTATGAATAACAAATGCGAAAGTCTGTTTGGTCCCCGAGCCCAGACAGGCTTTCGCTGTAGAAGAACAAGCGAGATTTTAATCTTATAGAAGAGGAAAGAGGGAGAGGTGAGAGAGCTCTTCTGCAGGTTGCAAGACATTTTGTTAAACCAAAGTTGTTGTCCGGTAAAACGTTTTACCGAACAACGTTTTTTCCGGTCAAACAAGTTATTACTTGTGAAATTTTACAGTACGCACGGCCGCGCTCCCTCGGCTGGCTGACGTTTATTGGTATTATTTTGTTCCTCACAACTAGTTATGAAGGTACTGTAGTCTAGGGTGAGAATGATCGACTTTGAAAAGTTTGGCGAGAGTTCGGATGCGCTGTGATGAGTCACTTTTGCAAATTTTTTTTTACATCAAAAAATTATTTTACATTAAAAATCGCGTAGGCTTGGGAAAAAGTTTACGCTAACGAGGGCGTACGTACGGCCTCTTTAGCGTAAACTTTTGCGTAAGCCTAAGCGTTTTTAATGTAAAAAACAATTTTTCATCTTAAAATAATTGTTTAATGTAAAAATAGTTTTTTTATAAATGTAAATAAGTCTGACGTATGACCCATGAAACCTCTGGTACGAGGGGGGGGGGCATAAACGCAAACAGTGCCTACAAAAGCATATTCGTCGTTATCGCGAATAATGGCCATGTTATTGATTAATGACCTTTTTTTGAACAAAAGTTCTTAATAGATTGTTAAACACGAAAAAGGTTGAAGGGCGCATCATTGTGACGCCGTCATTTTTCAGAAGTAAAAAACTTCTTTTTTTTTATATAACCGGAAGTCATGTTTCTTTGAAAATTAAACTACCTCAGTTTTTCGGCAAAAAGACAAATTTCGAAAACTATAAACCTCTTCCGATCCCAATTTTTCGATTAATTTCTTATTATGAAATGAATATTTTTCTGAAAAAAGGTTTTAAAAAAGAGAAAACCATGTTAGATTTAAATCAAAAAAACTACAAAATAATCATGGTTTTGTACGAAAACGCTAGAAAAAAATTTACAGTTGTTTTAAAAGTGCTTGGTAAAACTGTTTTTTTTTTAAATTTTATCCTGGGGTAACCTAGGATAACAAATTCGTACAAAAGATCGGTCAGGAAAACCAAAGTTGAAAAATCAAAAGTTTTTTGCAACGCAAGCAACGAGAAAAACCAAATACTTCGGTCCGAAGATGTCCGTAAAAAAGATGTTCTGGCAACCGACCTCTTATTGTTAATATCAGGCTTGTGAGTACAAATCAGCAAAGCCTCAATAATCCTACGACGAACAACATTAGTTTCGACATACAAAATAAAGCCAGTGAGAACAACATTCTCAGTGGGATGAGAAGCAAGAACGTTTTGGGTTGCGTATGAGGGGTCCTTTGGGTTCTTAGCTGCACGAATGTGTTCTATCGCCCTAGCATGGCCTGGACGGCCTGTGTAACCGATACAGAACATTCCACATGAGCATGCTATCTTATATATGTACTGCATCTGATGTGCAACACACACCAGGTTTGGCTATGGGGCAGAATATACAAGCTTCAGGGTTATAACAGACTCGATAATGACTACGATTCCTTCATATTAATGATTGGAAAGAGACCGGTGGCTTCTCCAAAACATCTACATCTTCTAACCCTACATCAAAAACAGCACGACGAATATCTCGAAGAATATCTCGGCTTCTCTTTTTTTTATTTTTAAAAATAACAACATTTTAAGGTACAAAGTTTCGTGGGTACAAAGTGTCGGGTACAAAATGTCGTGATACGGTTAAAAAACATGAGATGACTCAAGCTTCTAGAATAAAATTTTTTCGAGAGAAAACACTTTTTAAACCTCAAAATTCCCTTTGAGTTTTTGAGAAAACAAAGACCACCCAGGCTCGCCGAAAAAAGTGTGACATCACCCGATAGCTTTTGCATTATAATAACAGTTCAGAAAGTTTCAAGGAGAGAAAAATACTTGTATTTCGTTAAAAAAAATTTTCGAGTTTTTTCTCGAAAAAAACTACTCCAAAAAATTTCGATTTTTTCTCGCACATCTATGGTCTGTGCTCATGGAAAAGTGTCAACCTCTGGAATTGACGGTTGTCTTTTGAAGTTTATCGAATACTTCCCAACCAACCGAGAGCAGTTTGTTTGCGTAGGACTCGAGGGATTCAAATTGATACCCGACCCCCACGGGAGTTTCTCAAGGTAGTTGCATAGGCCCTCTGCAGCTCTTCTCAAGGTAGTTGCATAGGCCCTCTGCAGCTCTTCTCAAGGTAGTTGCATAGGCCCTCTGCAGCTCCTGCTCTACATCAACGATCTTCATAATTCCAATCTGTATAATTGTGCTGTTTCTATGTACGTGGATAATATGAATATTTCAACCGAGAACAACCCTCTTTTTCTTCAACAAGCGATAGATGATGTAGCCAAACTAGGTTATGAAAATCGTCTACAGAAGCTACAGTTAACATCCTTGGAACAGCGGCGTAAACAGGCAGGCCTAATTATGGCTTTCGAAATAATTATAGGTCTCAAATTTATTCGCCCCGATTCTATTTCAACTTACGTGTTCGCAATCATACAACAAGTACCCACAGTTGATCCCTGAATGTTCGGCGTTTCAAAACTGTCTTTCACTCTTACATTCTATCTGTAAGATTTGCGATACCTGGAATAATCTCAACATCAATATTTTGTAATCTCAACATCAATAATGCCGACTCAGTTTTTAATTTTTAAAAAAAAATATATTGATTGAGTTTTATTATAGTCCATACGCGTATAGTCGAGATTTAAAATCTATAAAAACCTATTATGTGTGAATGGAAAGTTAAAATCTGTAGTAAGTGTTGAAAAAACTAACATCAATATTCGAAGGAAATTGCAGATTTTGCACTAACAAGTGTAACATCTGTTATCTAAAAATCTCATCACTTTTGAACTTTTTATTACGCGAAAAGAATCACGTGGTGGATACATATGTATATTATACAAAAACAAATGAAAAAAAGAAACTGAAACAAAAAACACAACTGAAACTGAACAATGAATCCGAGCGTCTATAAATACAATCGAGCGGAACTTAAAGCGAAACTAAACTTCCTACAATTAGTGCGAGGAGTTTTATATTCAATTTTTAATTTTGAGCCTCGAGTCGTGGAAACATTCAATTTATAAAAATTTCGTCTTTTTTGAGAAAGAATTACTCTACCAGATATAAGCTAGTTCAAAAGATTAAAATCATTCGTTTCCCTCCTACTACTTAAGGTCTGAAGTCTAAGCTTAGAGTTTCTTTTTTTATTAGAAGGCATTTGACTGTAGGGGGTATTGAAGCAACGATTGTATACTCGGCGAGTATAATAGTTCTGTACCTTTTCTAATGCCTTAATACCTTTCTTGAGATATGGGGAGAAAACTGGTGTACAGTTCTCGAGAATCGATCGTATGTATATATAGTAGAATAAGCTCTAGTTAAAACATCAGCGTTTTTTGATTTCAAAACTTTAAGTGTGAGATAAGCTTTAGTAAGAGCTTTTTTAGCTATAGAAGAACAATGCTTGCTGAAAGATAGGGCTCAATTTGAAGTATAACACCCGATAACCTTAACTTGGAGCCAAAGTGCTTAATTATTGCATGTTGAGCAATGGCATTAGATGCATAGGATGGAGCAGTTGGGTTGTTTCCTGCTCTAGAATGCTCGGAGGCCCTCATGTGAACTGGTCGACCAGTTTGTCCGATGTAAAAACTACCACAAGAACATGAAATCTTATAAATACAACCTGTAGTGTTACAGCAACCAACTTTCCCATTAGGGCAGAAAATGCAAGTTCTAGGTTTTGAACAAACATTATCGTGAGAGCGATTGCGGCTAAGTAGTTTACCTAGAGATGGAGCAATCTTCTCAACAATATTAACATCTTCAATATCAACATCATGAATGGCTCTGCGTATGTCTTTTGTGAAAGCGTCAGAAATGTATGGAATGGTAAAAACTATTCTGCCCTCATTTCGCATCTTCGGTTGCTGTGTCTTTGATATTCGGGAGTTTTGAGACACAGCGTAACCGTTTTCCGAAAGAATAAAGAGAGCTTTGTCTCTTGATTCTGAGCGAAACTCAGTAGAACTTACAGAGGAAGCAGTGCGAATAGTATTTGTTACAATAGCGCGCTTAACATGAGCAGGATGAGATGAGGATGAATGAACAATGATGTTTTTGTTTGTTGGTTTTCTGTACCATTTAGTAAGAATCTTATCACCAGAAAGCGTCAAATATATATTGAGGAAGGGTAGACAGCTATTTGAGGCCTGCTCTCTAGTCAATTTGATGGAAGGTGCCTGTGCATTGAGAAATATGAACAAGTCATCAATGGCCCTCTGATCAGTACTTATGACAATGTAGTCGTCTATATAAAGTTTTAAAAGTACAATGTCACGAGTTGGAGCAGAATCTTCAATCGAGTGCATGTAAGATACAGCTAAGAGAGGCGCAAGACGATTACCCATTGCTAGGCCTCTTTTTTGAGAGTAAATTTTGCCAGCGAATGAAAAATAGTGGCATGAAAGGCACAATTCGAGAAGCTGTTTTATGTCCTCGATACGGACACCTAGTAAATTGAATTGTTGCCGATTTCTCCGTATAACATCAATGACAGCATCAATAGCATCCGCATTAGAGACGTTTGTGTAGAGAGATTCTACGTCGAAGCTTTCATATATAAGGTTATCAACTGTCAATGTCCGAATATTAGATAATAGACTCATGGTGTTGGTGAGATGTGTAGGAATACATTGAAACACTGGAGTAAGGATAACGCACAGTAACCAAGAAATCCTATCTGTTGGTCCTCCACAACCAGAAATAATTGGTCGGACCTTGAACTGATTTAAATCACCACCTACGCGAGTTACATCAAATTTGTGAGTCTTGACTAAGACATACATGACAGGTATGCGAGCATTATTGTTTATCAAACGTGAAATGAGGCTAGATGAGATGTCAGTATTATTTGCAAGTTTGGTGAATGTACCTGAGAGATTCTTGAAAGAGCTAGTAAAATCTGATTTTGTGGATGAACAGTATAAAGATTCATCAGATAAATGCATTTCAATAAGCTTTCTATCGAGATCGGAACTCAGGACTACAAACTCGCCTCCCTTGTCACTCCTGCTTATACGAATCTCATTACGACCGACTAGAGTTGAAAGTGCTTTCAAACAATGACGTTGATCTCTAGTTAGGTTGTTTGGGATTGCAATATTGCGATGATTTTTAACAATATCGCGAATCTTGGAGGCTAACAACAAAACTTTTCTATCGGTTGAAGAGTTAAGAGGTGGGAATGATGTGAACATTTTGGGGAAAGGACAAGTAGAGTCGACGATACAAACACCAGATTGAACATTTGTATTAGAATGTTCTGAGAAAACCTTCTTCCACCTTAAACGTTGAGAGAGTTGGTGGAGGGACACTTTCAATGACAAATCGATATTGGGAGGGAAAGCTGAGCTTGGGATGAATGATGGGCCTAGATTCAATACCGATAACGAGTGCTCAGGCAGGGATAAAGAATCGATAACAGTAACTCTATGAACTTGAGAATCAGCAACATTAACAGGTTTCAATGAGAACGCATGAGGAGCGAGGCTGCATAACTTTCTGTAGAGTCGTTTGCGCGCTTCTTTTCTAATGTTGTCACCCACAATTCGAGATTTATCAACAATTTGAGTGAAGGATATCGAAGGAACTGTGGAGCGAATAATCATTTACTTTAACTTGAAAGGTTCTGTTACTCAGGTAAGCTCCAATTCACTTTACTATTTTTATCGGAAAATTATACCCCTTTAGTTTTTGTATTAACTTAGTATGAGAGACCTTATCGAAAGCCTTGGCAAAATCAAAGTAAATAACATCAATAAAACGTTTTCTGTCTATTTCATTACTACAGTAATCTAAAAATAATAACATCAATTGCTCTATTGAACGTTTTCTTCTAAAACCATATTGTTCATCAGGTGTTATCTCATTCGATTCAGAATGAAAACAAATGTAACTGGCAAGAAACTTCTCAAATACTCTACAGAAGAATGAAGTTATGGAAATAGGACGATAGTTACTGGGCTGGCAGAAAGGAGGTTTCTTTTTAACAGGAGTCACTAGGGAATGACGCCATTTGTCAGGAACTTGACTTCGACTGAATGACTCATTGAATATTATCTCTAGAGGTATAGCTAAAGGAACAGCTAGTTTTTTGATGAAAAATATATTGAGATTGTCTGGAGTTTTGGAAGAAGAATTCTTCCATTTTTCAATCAAAGAGCAAATGAGATGTCTAGGAAACAGCATTTCATAATTTTCAAGAGTACAATTCGGAAAAGAAGGATTGAAAAAAGGAGTTGAATTATTATCAATAATAAAAGAAGATTGAAATGATTTAGCGAGCGAATTTGCCTTTTCTTCGTCTAAATATAACATCGAATTTTGATCATCACAGAGGGT
This sequence comes from Allodiplogaster pararmata, assembly GCA_964056735.1. Classification (NCBI taxonomy): domain Eukaryota; kingdom Metazoa; phylum Nematoda; class Chromadorea; order Rhabditida; family Diplogasteridae; genus Allodiplogaster; species Allodiplogaster pararmata. The sequence continues at coordinate 1,340,032 of OZ057407.1, forward strand.
ATCAATACCCATTGGTTTCTTAGAAAGAGACGAACAAATATATTTGAAAAATAGCTTCTTGTCTTTGCTTTCTTTTTTTTCTACACTCAAATTAAATTTTCTTATGTTAAACATATTTTTTCTCAAATTAAACATATTTTACTAGATCGGGAATACTTTATATAGTCAGCTTATTTTTTACTATGGACATAGGAATTCCATAGATTGAATCGCCTCTGCATAGCTCTTTTTATGTGTTCGGGTAGAATTGAATCAGTGGAAATGCTAACTTTCTCCCAAGGAGCTAAGCAGTTCGAGGCTTCTGTCAGAATTTCTATTAACTTATCAAACATCTCGTTGACATTACTAAGAGGTGAGAGAATTGAATGCAAATCCATATTGCATAGCTCGCATGCTAAGAAATCATAATCAATTTTAGAGTAAATGTGAACGAGTTATGGTCAGATGTAGAAAAGGGAACCGTCACATCTGATGAAGATATCATGTCGATGTTGTTACTCAGAAGAATATCTAAGATTCCGTCTCGCCTGGTTGGTTGTCTAATGAATTGAGAAAGAGTAGCGAGAGAACAAAATTCTACGAATGGATGAACAGATTTAGTGGAAGTTGTAACATTTGTTTTCCATTCAATATCAGGATAATTGAAGTCTCCTAATACATACAAAACAAGGATACGAACAAATTAGATACACTAGCAGTATCTTAATCATATTCGCACTGCATTCAGTATTAGCGTCAGGAACACGATATACTAGAATTATTGTAAAACATTGATCATCGAATTCAAGGTCTGTTACTAAAATTTCATGAGAGTTCGGAATACTTTGACTTGAAATAAGCCTATGACTAATTGATGAGTGTATGAATAGGAGCGTTCCTCCTCCTTTCTTACCATTTCTATCGCTTCGAATCAAGTTATATTGACATGAAAAATTAGCGAGGAGAAGAGAATTGGGATGCTTAGAATTGAGCCATGTTTCAGTCATAGCTATAATTGAGTAGCTATTAGACAAAAGCAATTGCAGTTCTGGAATTTTGTTTACAATAGATCTCACGTTTGCATAATAGCAATTAAACTTCACACTTCTGCTTAATGGCCGGAGATCTTTCGAAAGTTTGACGATGTTCTATAAGGGGAGTGATTTGGATGATTGATATTCTTCTGATGTATAGTGAAGTTTGAATGTCGCATAGGGGGACGGGAAAGAGGTATATCAAGAAGAGGTCGCGGAGATTTCGAGACAAGGGGGGCGGTGAAATGGGGTATGTATGGTTTCGGTTTCGAGCGGTCTTTTTGCCAGACAAAGACAGAGCGATCATAGGCACGCCCACACTTGGTCTGTGAGTGCCTTATATAAAGGTTGTGTTTTTGGAGAAGAAATGCTTTGGAAAGCACGGCTTGTTGGAAGTCGACAGTTGGCAAAGCAATTTTGACTGGGCGAGGATTGGAGTGACGAGGATTAGCAGGGAGATTTGATGGCATACGATAAACTTTCTCCGGAATTGCTTGGATGTCAAGATCATTCAAGATCTTCCGGACGTTGTAAAGGTCATCATCGGCTCGGCTGGCAGCAGATGAGGAGGTAGATTTAGGGAGTCGGAAAAGCACAACTGAACGATATCTTTCTCTTCGATCGGCTATTTCATTCGCAGACTCAAAGTAGCGGAATGAGGGGTCCGAGATGGGAGGAGGCTTCGGAACAGGAGTCAGTGCGGTCTTTGGAGCTGTGTGAGATGGGCTTATTTCTTTCTGTTGTTTCGTAATGTTCAAAATATCTATATTTAAGAACCAATGTCAGAAACAAGTGTTGCGACAAGATCTTTCAAAGATGAAATAGCCTCGTTTTGCTGATGTATCTGCTCTTCGAATCCGATGCATTTCTGCTCCAGTTCTTCGTTGCGAGCGATGACAGTTTGGACCATTCGCTGAAGATCTTCTATTGAACCAGTACCGATATCAGCATTTCTTCTTGACGGGCGAATCCTGTTAACAAGAGAAGCCAGCGGGGACATTTGAGTATTTTCTGATGGCGAAGACATTCTAGACTTGAACGTAGATTTGCTTCGGAAAGAAGCGATGAGTTAGAATGAATATTCTCTAATCTGACTTACTCAATTTGGTGCCATTTGAAGAGATTGTAACCTTGGCACTAGGTTTTCGCCACAAGTTGATTCAGTTCCACTTTCAGAGTTGGAGTCGATATGATATAATATGAGACGTGGTAGAGTGTGAGCAAAGAAATAAGAATGGAACAAAGAAAGGGGAATTTATGAAAACTTGAAGGCTTACGATCAACATCTTCGCCAGCTGCCCCTTCAACTTGAAGGCATACGATCAACATCTTCGCCAGCTGCCCCTTCAACTTGAAGGCTTACGATCAACATCTTCGCCAGCTGCCCCTTCAACTTGAAGGCTTACGATCAACATCTTCGCCAGCTGCCCCTTCAACTTGAAGGCATACGATCAACATCTTCGCCAGCTGCCCCTTCAACTTGAAGGCTTACGATCAACATCTTCGCCAGCTGCCCCTTCAACTTGAAGGCATACGATCAACATCTTCGCCAGCTGCCCCTTCAACTTGAAGGCATACGATCAACATCTTCGCCAGCTGCCCCTTCAACTTGAAGGCTTACGATCAACATCTTCGCCAGCTGCCCCTTCAACTTGAAGGCATACGATCAACATCTTCGCCAGCTGCCCCTTCAACTTGAAGGCTTACGATCAACATCTTCGCCAGCTGCCCCTTCAACTTGAAGGCATACGATCAACATCTTCGCCAGCTGCCCTTTCAACTTGAAGGCATACGATCAACATCTTCGCCAGCTGCCCCTTCAACTTGAAGGCTTACGATCAACATCTTCGCCAGCTGCCCCTTCAACTTGAAGGCTTACGATCAACATCTTCGCCAGCTGCCCCTTCAACTTGAAGGCATACGATCAACATCTTCGCCAGCTGCCCCTTCAACTTGAAGGCTTACGATCAACATCTTCGCCAGCTGCCCCTTCAACTTGAAGGCTTACGATCAACATCTTCGCCAGCTGCCCCTTCAACTTGAAGGCATACGATCAACATCTTCGCCAGCTGCCCCTTCAACTTGAAGGCATACGATCAACATCTTCGCCAGCTGCCCCTTCAACTTGAAGGCTTACGATCAACATCTTCGCCAGCTGCCCCTTCAACTTGAAGGCATACGATCAACATCTTCGCCAGCTGCCCCTTCAACTTGAAGGCATACGATCAACATCTTCGCCAGCTGCCCCTTCAACTTGAAGGCTTACGATCAACATCTTCGCCAGCTGCCCCTTCAACTTGAAGGCTTACGATCAACATCTTCGCCAGCTGCCCCTTCAACTTGTAGGCATACGATCAACATCTTCGCCAGCTGCCCCTTCAACTTGAAGGCTTACGATCAACATCTTCGCCAGCTGCCCCTTCAACTTGAAGGCTTACGATCAACATCTTCGCCAGCTGCCCCTTCAACTTGAAGGCTTACGATCAACATCTTCGCCAGCTGCCCCTTCAACTTGAAGGCATACGATCAACATCTTCGCCAGCTGCCCCTTCAACTTGAAGGCTTACGATCAACATCTTCGCCAGCTGCCCCTTCAACTTGAAGGCATACGATCAACATCTTCGCCAGCTGCCCCTTCAACTTGAAGGCATACGATCAACATCTTCGCCAGCTGCCCCTTCAACTTGAAGGCTTACGATCAACATCTTCGCCAGCTGCCCCTTCAACTTGAAGGCATACGATCAACATCTTCGCCAGCTGCCCCTTCAACTTGAAGGCTTACGATCAACATCTTCGCCAGCTGCCCCTTCAACTTGAAGGCATACGATCAACATCTTCGCCAGCTGCCCCTTCAACTTGAAGGCTTACGATCAACATCTTCGCCAGCTGCCCCTTCAACTTGAAGGCATACGATCAACATCTTCGCCAGCTGCCCCTTCAACTTGAAGGCATACGATCAACATCTTCGCCAGCTGCCCCTTCAACTTGAAGGCTTACGATCAACATCTTCGCCAGCTGCCCCTTCAACTTGAAGGCATACGATCAACATCTTCGCCAGCTGCCCCTTCAACTTGAAGGCTTACGATCAACATCTTCGCCAGCTGCCCCTTCAACTTGAAGGCATACGATCAACATCTTCGCCAGCTGCCCCTTCAACTTGAAGGCATACGATCAACATCTTCGCCAGCTGCCCCTTCAACTTGAAGGCTTACGATCAACATCTTCGCCAGCTGCCCCTTCAACTTGAAGGCTTACGATCAACATCTTCGCCAGCTGCCCCTTCAACTTGAAGGCATACGATCAACATCTTCGCCAGCTGCCCCTTCAACTTGAAGGCTTACGATCAACATCTTCGCCAGCTGCCCCTTCAACTTGAAGGCATACGATCAACATCTTCGCCAGCTGCCCCTTCAACTTGAAGGCATACGATCAACATCTTCGCCAGCTGCCCCTTCAACTTGAAGGCTTACGATCAACATCTTCGCCAGCTGCCCCTTCAACTTGAAGGCTTACGATCAACATCTTCGCCAGCTGCCCCTTCAACTTGAAGGCTTACGATCAACATCTTCGCCAGCTGCCCCTTCAACTTGAAGGCTTACGATCAACATCTTCGCCAGCTGCCCCTTCAACTTGAAGGCTTACGATCAACATCTTCGCCAGCTGCCCCTTCAACTTGAAGGCTTACGATCAACATCTTCGCCAGCTGCCCCTTCAACTTGAAGGCTTACGATCAACATCTTCGCCAGCTGCCCCTTCAACTTGAAGGCATACGATCAACATCTTCGCCAGCTGCCCCTTCAACTTGAAGGCTTACGATCAACATCTTCGCCAGCTGCCCCTTCAACTTGAAGGCATACGATCAACATCTTCGCCAGCTGCCCCTTCAACTTGAAGGCATACGATCAACATCTTCGCCAGCTGCCCCTTCAACTTGAAGGCTTACGATCAACATCTTCGCCAGCTGCCCCTTCAACTTGAAGGCTTACGATCAACATCTTCGCCAGCTGCCCCTTCAACTTGAAGGCATACGATCAACATCTTCGCCAGCTGCCCCTTCAACTTGAAGGCTTACGATCAACATCTTCGCCAGCTGCCCCTTCAACTTGAAGGCATACGATCAACATCTTCGCCAGCTGCCCCTTCAACTTGAAGGCATACGATCAACATCTTCGCCAGCTGCCCCTTCAACTTGAAGGCTTACGATCAACATCTTCGCCAGCTGCCCCTTCAACTTGAAGGCTTACGATCAACATCTTCGCCAGCTGCCCCTTCAACTTGAAGGCTTACGATCAACATCTTCGCCAGCTGCCCCTTCAACTTGAAGGCTTACGATCAACATCTTCGCCAGCTGCCCCTTCAACTTGAAGGCTTACGATCAACATCTTCGCCAGCTGCCCCTTCAACTTGAAGGCTTACGATCAACATCTTCGCCAGCTGCCCCTTCAACTTGAAGGCTTACGATCAACATCTTCGCCAGCTGCCCCTTCAACTTGAAGGCTTACGATCAACATCTTCGCCAGCTGCCCCTTCAACTTGCAAGATTTCCCTTTTTTTTCTCTCACTTTGATGAATTTGACGCTTAGACCAAAATGTTCAACCTGAATCCATCCTTCCGTTTCACCCAAAATCAGACCGTTGCAATAAAGTATACACGGAATGCGATAGCTGCCCCTTCAACTTGAAGGCATACGATCAACATCTTCGCCAGCTGCCCCTTCAACTTGAAGGCATACGATCAACATCTTCGCCAGCTGCCCCTTCAACTTGAAGGCTTACGATCAACATCTTCGCCAGCTGCCCCTTCAACTTGAAGGCATACGATCAACATCTTCGCCAGCTGCCCCTTCAACTTGAAGGCATACGATCAACATCTTCGCCAGCTGCCCCTTCAACTTGAAGGCTTACGATCAACATCTTCGCCAGCTGCCCCTTCAACTTGAAGGCTTACGATCAACATCTTCGCCAGCTGCCCCTTCAACTTGAAGGCATACGATCAACATCTTCGCCAGCTGCCCCTTCAACTTGAAGGCTTACGATCAACATCTTCGCCAGCTGCCCCTTCAACTTGAAGGCATACGATCAACATCTTCGCCAGCTGCCCCTTCAACTTGAAGGCATACGATCAACATCTTCGCCAGCTGCCCCTTCAACTTGAAGGCTTACGATCAACATCTTCGCCAGCTGCCCCTTCAACTTGAAGGCTTACGATCAACATCTTCGCCAGCTGCCCCTTCAACTTGAAGGCATACGATCAACATCTTCGCCAGCTGCCCCTTCAACTTGAAGGCTTACGATCAACATCTTCGCCAGCTGCCCCTTCAACTTGAAGGCATACGATCAACATCTTCGCCAGCTGCCCCTTCAACTTGAAGGCATACGATCAACATCTTCGCCAGCTGCCCCTTCAACTTGAAGGCTTACGATCAACATCTTCGCCAGCTGCCCCTTCAACTTGAAGGCTTACGATCAACATCTTCGCCAGCTGCCCCTTCAACTTGAAGGCATACGATCAACATCTTCGCCAGCTGCCCCTTCAACTTGAAGGCTTACGATCAACATCTTCGCCAGCTGCCCCTTCAACTTGAAGGCATACGATCAACATCTTCGCCAGCTGCCCCTTCAACTTGAAGGCATACGATCAACATCTTCGCCAGCTGCCCCTTCAACTTGAAGGCTTACGATCAACATCTTCGCCAGCTGCCCCTTCAACTTGAAGGCTTACGATCAACATCTTCGCCAGCTGCCCCTTCAACTTGAAGGCTTACGATCAACATCTTCGCCAGCTGCCCCTTCAACTTGAAGGCTTACGATCAACATCTTCGCCAGCTGCCCCTTCAACTTGAAGGCTTACGATCAACATCTTCGCCAGCTGCCCCTTCAACTTGAAGGCTTACGATCAACATCTTCGCCAGCTGCCCCTTCAACTTGAAGGCTTACGATCAACATCTTCGCCAGCTGCCCCTTCAACTTGAAGGCATACGATCAACATCTTCGCCAGCTGCCCCTTCAACTTGAAGGCTTACGATCAACATCTTCGCCAGCTGCCCCTTCAACTTGAAGGCATACGATCAACATCTTCGCCAGCTGCCCCTTCAACTTGAAGGCATACGATCAACATCTTCGCCAGCTGCCCCTTCAACTTGAAGGCTTACGATCAACATCTTCGCCAGCTGCCCCTTCAACTTGAAGGCTTACGATCAACATCTTCGCCAGCTGCCCCTTCAACTTGAAGGCATACGATCAACATCTTCGCCAGCTGCCCCTTCAACTTGAAGGCTTACGATCAACATCTTCGCCAGCTGCCCCTTCAACTTGAAGGCATACGATCAACATCTTCGCCAGCTGCCCCTTCAACTTGAAGGCATACGATCAACATCTTCGCCAGCTGCCCCTTCAACTTGAAGGCTTACGATCAACATCTTCGCCAGCTGCCCCTTCAACTTGAAGGCTTACGATCAACATCTTCGCCAGCTGCCCCTTCAACTTGAAGGCTTACGATCAACATCTTCGCCAGCTGCCCCTTCAACTTGAAGGCTTACGATCAACATCTTCGCCAGCTGCCCCTTCAACTTGAAGGCTTACGATCAACATCTTCGCCAGCTGCCCCTTCAACTTGAAGGCTTACGATCAACATCTTCGCCAGCTGCCCCTTCAACTTGAAGGCTTACGATCAACATCTTCGCCAGCTGCCCCTTCAACTTGAAGGCTTACGATCAACATCTTCGCCAGCTGCCCCTTCAACTTGAAGGCTTACGATCAACATCTTCGCCAGCTGCCCCTTCAACTTGCAAGATTTCCCTTTTTTTTCTCTCACTTTGATGAATTTGACGCTTAGACCAAAATGTTCAACCTGAATCCATCCTTCCGTTTCACCCAAAATCAGACCGTTGCAATAAAGTATACACGGAATGCGATAGCTGCCCCTTCAACTTGAAGGCATACGATCAACATCTTCGCCAGCTGCCCCTTCAACTTGAAGGCATACGATCAACATCTTCGCCAGCTGCCCCTTCAACTTGAAGGCTTACGATCAACATCTTCGCCAGCTGCCCCTTCAACTTGAAGGCATACGATCAACATCTTCGCCAGCTGCCCCTTCAACTTGAAGGCTTACGATCAACATCTTCGCCAGCTGCCCCTTCAACTTGAAGGCATACGATCAACATCTTCGCCAGCTGCCCCTTCAACTTGAAGGCATACGATCAACATCTTCGCCAGCTGCCCCTTCAACTTGAAGGCATACGATCAACATCTTCGCCAGCTGCCCCTTCAACTTGAAGGCTTACGATCAACATCTTCGCCAGCTGCCCCTTCAACTTGAAGGCATACGATCAACATCTTCGCCAGCTGCCCCTTCAACTTGAAGGCATACGATCAACATCTTCGCCAGCTGCCCCTTCAACTTGAAGGCTTACGATCAACATCTTCGCCAGCTGCCCCTTCAACTTGAAGGCTTACGAACAACATCTTCGCCAGCTGCCCCTTCAACTTGAAGGCATACGATCAACATCTTCGCCAGCTGCCCCTTCAACTTGAAGGCTTACGATCAACATCTTCGCCAGCTGCCCCTTCAACTTGAAGGCTTACGATCAGCATCTTCGCCAGCTGCCCCTTCAACTTGAAGGCTTACGATCAACATCTTCGCCAGCTGCCCCTTCAACTTGCAAGATTTCCCTTTTTTTTCTCTCACTTTGATGAATTTGACGCTTAGACCAAAATGTTCAACCTGAATCCATCCTTCCGTTTCACCCAAAATCAGACCGTTGCAATAAAGTATACACGGAATGCGATAGCTGCCCCTTCAACTTGAAGGCATACGATCAACATCTTCGCCAGCTGCCCCTTCAACTTGAAGGCATACGATCAACATCTTCGCCAGCTGCCCCTTCAACTTGAAGGCTTACGATCAACATCTTCGCCAGCTGCCCCTTCAACTTGAAGGCATACGATCAACATCTTCGCCAGCTGCCCCTTCAACTTGAAGGCTTACGATCAACATCTTCGCCAGCTGCCCCTTCAACTTGAAGGCATACGATCAACATCTTCGCCAGCTGCCCCTTCAACTTGAAGGCATACGATCAACATCTTCGCCAGCTGCCCCTTCAACTTGAAGGCTTACGATCAACATCTTCGCCAGCTGCCCCTTCAACTTGAAGGCTTACGATCAACATCTTCGCCAGCTGCCCCTTCAACTTGAAGGCATACGATCAACATCTTCGCCAGCTGCCCCTTCAACTTGAAGGCTTACGATCAACATCTTCGCCAGCTGCCCCTTCAACTTGAAGGCTTACGATCAACATCTTCGCCAGCTGCCCCTTCAACTTGAAGGCATACGATCAACATCTTCGCCAGCTGCCCCTTCAACTTGAAGGCATACGATCAACATCTTCGCCAGCTGCCCCTTCAACTTGAAGGCTTACGATCAACATCTTCGCCAGCTGCCCCTTCAACTTGAAGGCATACGATCAACATCTTCGCCAGCTGCCCCTTCAACTTGAAGGCATACGATCAACATCTTCGCCAGCTGCCCCTTCAACTTGAAGGCTTACGATCAACATCTTCGCCAGCTGCCCCTTCAACTTGAAGGCTTACGAACAACATCTTCGCCAGCTGCCCCTTCAACTTGAAGGCATACGATCAACATCTTCGCCAGCTGCCCCTTCAACTTGAAGGCTTACGATCAACATCTTCGCCAGCTGCCCCTTCAACTTGAAGGCTTACGATCAACATCTTCGCCAGCTGCCCCTTCAACTTGAAGGCTTACGATCAACATCTTCGCCAGCTGCCCCTTCAACTTGAAGGCATACGATCAACATCTTCGCCAGCTGCCCCTTCAACTTGAAGGCTTACGATCAACATCTTCGCCAGCTGCCCCTTCAACTTGAAGGCATACGATCAACATCTTCGCCAGCTGCCCCTTCAACTTGAAGGCATACGATCAACATCTTCGCCAGCTGCCCCTTCAACTTGAAGGCTTACGATCAACATCTTCGCCAGCTGCCCCTTCAACTTGAAGGCATACGATCAACATCTTCGCCAGCTGCCCCTTCAACTTGAAGGCTTACGATCAACATCTTCGCCAGCTGCCCCTTCAACTTGAAGGCATACGATCAACATCTTCGCCAGCTGCCCCTTCAACTTGAAGGCTTACGATCAACATCTTCGCCAGCTGCCCCTTCAACTTGAAGGCATACGATCAACATCTTCGCCAGCTGCCCCTTCAACTTGAAGGCATACGATCAACATCTTCGCCAGCTGCCCCTTCAACTTGAAGGCTTACGATCAACATCTTCGCCAGCTGCCCCTTCAACTTGAAGGCTTACGATCAACATCTTCGCCAGCTGCCCCTTCAACTTGAAGGCATACGATCAACATCTTCGCCAGCTGCCCCTTCAACTTGAAGGCTTACGATCAACATCTTCGCCAGCTGCCCCTTCAACTTGAAGGCATACGATCAACATCTTCGCCAGCTGCCCCTTCAACTTGAAGGCATACGATCAACATCTTCGCCAGCTGCCCCTTCAACTTGAAGGCTTACGATCAACATCTTCGCCAGCTGCCCCTTCAACTTGAAGGCTTACGATCAACATCTTCGCCAGCTGCCCCTTCAACTTGAAGGCATACGATCAACATCTTCGCCAGCTGCCCCTTCAACTTGAAGGCTTACGATCAACATCTTCGCCAGCTGCCCCTTCAACTTGAAGGCATACGATCAACATCTTCGCCAGCTGCCCCTTCAACTTGAAGGCATACGATCAACATCTTCGCCAGCTGCCCCTTCAACTTGAAGGCTTACGATCAACATCTTCGCCAGCTGCCCCTTCAACTTGAAGGCTTACGATCAACATCTTCGCCAGCTGCCCCTTCAACTTGAAGGCTTACGATCAACATCTTCTCCAGCTGCCCCTTCAACTTGAAGGCTTACGATCAACATCTTCGCCAGCTGCCCCTTCAACTTGAAGGCTTACGATCAACATCTTCGCCAGCTGCCCCTTCAACTTGAAGGCTTACGATCAACATCTTCGCCAGCTGCCCCTTCAACTTGAAGGCTTACGATCAACATCTTCGCCAGCTGCCCCTTCAACTTGAAGGCATACGATCAACATCTTCGCCAGCTGCCCCTTCAACTTGAAGGCTTACGATCAACATCTTCGCCAGCTGCCCCTTCAACTTGAAGGCATACGATCAACATCTTCGCCAGCTGCCCCTTCAACTTGAAGGCATACGATCAACATCTTCGCCAGCTGCCCCTTCAACTTGAAGGCTTACGATCAACATCTTCGCCAGCTGCCCCTTCAACTTGAAGGCTTACGATCAACATCTTCGCCAGCTGCCCCTTCAACTTGAAGGCATACGATCAACATCTTCGCCAGCTGCCCCTTCAACTTGAAGGCTTACGATCAACATCTTCGCCAGCTGCCCCTTCAACTTGAAGGCATACGATCAACATCTTCGCCAGCTGCCCCTTCAACTTGAAGGCATACGATCAACATCTTCGCCAGCTGCCCCTTCAACTTGAAGGCTTACGATCAACATCTTCGCCAGCTGCCCCTTCAACTTGAAGGCTTACGATCAACATCTTCGCCAGCTGCCCCTTCAACTTGAAGGCTTACGATCAACATCTTCGCCAGCTGCCCCTTCAACTTGAAGGCTTACGATCAACATCTTCGCCAGCTGCCCCTTCAACTTGAAGGCTTACGATCAACATCTTCGCCAGCTGCCCCTTCAACTTGAAGGCTTACGATCAACATCTTCGCCAGCTGCCCCTTCAACTTGAAGGCTTACGATCAACATCTTCGCCAGCTGCCCCTTCAACTTGAAGGCTTACGATCAACATCTTCGCCAGCTGCCCCTTCAACTTGCAAGATTTCCCTTTTTTTTCTCTCACTTTGATGAATTTGACGCTTAGACCAAAATGTTCAACCTGAATCCATCCTTCCGTTTCACCCAAAATCAGACCGTTGCAATAAAGTATACACGGAATGCGATAGAGTGGGATCGGGTGGGGAAATAGAAATTGTTATGTCACCGATTTCACTGAAAATTTCACGAAAGGGTATTTCAAGTATGGCGAGAACGATGGTCAATTTTATTTTTCCTGATTTTAGCTCTCCGAAAAGCATGAGAGGATTGAAAAAAGCTTGTTCCGAAATTACCTGAGGGTTTCACACTGTTCTCAGTCAGATCGATAGCTAGATCCACCAAATACCGACTCGATGTAGTCGAATGATTTATCTTCGAGTAATTATGTTTGCTTTTTAGCATATTAATTTTTCACGGTTTTCGCGAGAACAAATATCAAAACAGATATTTCATGAAAAGATGAAAAATGATTTTTCTCGGAATACAGGAAAAAGATCCGAGATTTCAGTTAGTATGTTGTAGCCCTGAGTTTTTGCTACAACTTTCGTATACATCATTTTTCAAACTACTCAGGCAAACTCGAGATACATCGCTTTGAGTTCGTATATTACTATAGGTGGGGTATGTCTAAAGATTTCACAATACAGCTATGAGTCTAAAACCAAGAGAATCATACTTGCTGTCCACTCCTGATTCCAACATGATAACAAACTTGATTCTAGGACGTCGGGAACCCTGTCGAATAGGTACCTCGTTTTCAAAACTAACTTTTTAAAAAAAATTGTTTGGATTTTGAAATAACTCAACGCGTTTTTCGAGTTGAGAGATGAATATTGGCCAGTATTTTGGAACTTTATAAACTTAGATATACAGGAAGATTCAAACTTGTGAGTTTGATTATCGATTACTTATGCCATTTTAAAAAAACCTGAAAACGGTTTTTTAGTCGGAACTCATCATGTTTTTATTTGAGCAAAAAGGGATCAACTACAAAAATGTTTATCGTTGTATGTGGTACGACATGAACTAAGTTACACAAAGACCCGTCTTTTTTGAAGCGAGTTATGGCCATTTCAAAAAAGACCCTAAAACCCTTAAAACCGACTTTTTTTCAAAATTTTTTCTCTTTTGTTCGTGTGTGATATGCATAAGACATATCACAATCAATGTGAACCCCAAAATCTCGGTCCAGTGATAATGCTGCTTCAAACACTTCTGCCATCACATACCGTAAGTAGGGTAAACGTGGATTTCGCTTCCCCAGATGAAGGACACTGCATTTACTGCTCGCCACCGTCAGTTGAAATTCTTCGCAGAAGGATTGTAGAGCCAGAGCAGCGGATGTGAGTTCAGAATTAGCAGAAAGAGGGTCATCAGGGGAGAAGGTCACAAACATCTTGATGTCATCCACAAATAACTGTACAGACACATGATTAATTTTCGTGAATGATGATGTTAAGCCAGCAGTATATAGAGATAAAAGAATGGGACCTAAAACAGAGCCTTGTGGAACGCCAGATGTAATGGCGAATCTGTCCGATAGAGCATTACCTACACGAACACGAGAATAACGACCTGTAAGGAAAGACTCGAACCATCTTAACAAGCTGTGATTGAACCCAACAGATTCTAACAAAAGTATCAGCTTTTCATGAGATACCGTATCGAAGGCTTTCGCCAGATCATACATCAACAGTATCATCAGAGTCAACAGCTCGCTGCCATAATTGAGTACACTCAAGAAGATTTGTCTCCACTGACCTACGAGAACGGAATCCATGCTGACAGTTGGGAATCAGATTAAAGACTTTGCACCAATTGTTAAAGACGTTGAATCAATTAAAGACGTTGCACCAATTTTAAAGGCGTTGCACCAAATTTCTTAAAGTTTTTGAACTCATATGTTTTCACCCCTTTTTGCTTCAGAAAACTTTCATTAGTATTTGAATGTTCACAGATGTGGCCAAACTTTTGGATGTAAAAATGTTGAAGAAAAACGGAGAAAGCGATCATAGTCGACCATTAACACGGATGCAGCTCTCAGAGCAGTTTGAATTGTTCCAATCAACCGTCACGGAGAGATTTTTTTAACAGGTTTGATTGCGGCAACAATAGAAGCAACAAAAAACAAAATCTGCATGCATTAGGAATTTGTTTCCAATGCGAAAGAAAACTGACCATCTTTGCAAAACGACTCATGTCTTAGAAAGAAACATCTTGCGCTTGTCACGCGAGGACCAAGTCGCACGCCTGTAGACATACTTAGACTTGTATCATCCTTCTCCTCAGATGTTCAACCTCCTGTGACTACTGAGAGAAGATATCTGGCCAGATTTGGACTTCGCGGCTGAGGACCTTGAAAGAAGCCGTTCAATTCTGCCGAGAATCGCAAAGCACGGCTAGAGTGGCCTTTAAAATGTTGTCACTGAAGTCGGTCAGAAGGGTCTAGAATTTGCTAAATCTCTTCGAGAGTGATGTGAATCAGATTGCTCGACACACCCATAACTACCGACACGATTTCCAGGGCACCCTGCGGAAACTCAAACACGGTAAAGGACCACATATGATCTGAAAGGTGTTTTCCACTCTTGGCATGTAACCTTGGATGAAATATGGATCGCTACATATGCGCAAACATCTTAGCGAGGGATATGGTACCATGGGCTCGTGCAAGACGCGGTTTCGGCTTTATATTTCAAAATGATAACGATCTCAAGCACACTTTCGCTCGCGGAAAGTCTTGGATTCTGCGTCTAAGCGTTAAAAGACTTGATTGGCTGAGTCATAGTCCTGACCTCAACCTAATCGAGCACCATGGGAGCATCAACCTGATCGAGCACCATGGGAGCATCAACCTAATCGAGCACCATGGGAGCATCAACCTTATCGAGCACCATGGGAGCATCAACCTAATCGAGCACCATGTGAGCATCTAGCGCGAATGCTTTAAGGGAAGAGGGCGAAGAACGCGTTCGAGGTCGAAAAGAAGGTGATTTCGCAAACGGGGATCGATAATTTGATAGAGTCTATGTCTTTAAATTGTAAGACAGTGGTTTTTACCAAAGGATTTGTCACTAAATACCGAGTAGGAAGTGGTAAATGTATGAAAAAAGTTAACCAAGCTCTCCTTGAAATTTCATCCAATTTCCTGAATGGCAAAGTTTTTTTTTTAGATAAAATTGTAAAGTTGTTGAACCAATTTACTTCTGATTTTTAAGCTTTGTATTTTTAAGCTCAAAGCGTTATCAATATTTATGTACTTATTGAAAAGTTGTGATCTGAAAATCAATTCAGGTATCATTATGGCGGTCAATGTACGTGAATTGTTTGGTTGAAGGAAATGATTATAAGCATTGCTCCAGTTTCAGAAAAAAGAGGAATAGTCGATTCGTTTCTCGTTTGTGTTTCGTTATTGAATTTAAATACGTCATCATTTCACTCTCCCCTGAGAGAACAAAGTCTGCCTAAGCTGTAACAAACAGAATTTTATTATCACCGTAAGAAGAACAGTGAACATTGTGAGTTTAAGGATGGATTAGATATATTTTCCATGAAAAATAATAATAATAAAGACAACACCAATATGAACAGGAAGTTGCGATGGTCTTCATCTATTATGTCGGAGGGCTGCTGAATCGTCCGCTTTATTAGCTCATTATAAGAATGTAGCCTGAAAGGGATGCTTGCAAGTTCAATTACCACGTTTGCACGAGTTTTGCGAGCATATTCGGGTTCATCAGTTCATAAGAGAGGCTTTATTCGATTCGACCACTTCAGGCTCCGCCTTGTACCCATCAAGATACAGCAGAAAGCTTCTGTGCCACGCGTCCAAATGCGACTGACGGAAAAGGAAACAGAAGCCGTTGCTCTCGGCTCACACCAAGTCATGAACTTCTACCTCCTACCCAAATCAGGTTTGGTCGATTACTCGTTCTTCTTCAGTCCTATTGCCTACTCTTTGATTAGTTGGCCTCTGAGCTGCGGAACTATAACGTAGGCAGATTCGATGGAGTTGAATTCGAGGTAACTTGAATTTGAGTGCTCCGTAGAGAAGCAATCTAGTATTACTTCCTTCCTGATTGTTGTAAAAAAGGTGAATAATACCAAGAATTCATTGAAAAATTTCGTAGAAAAGCCAATATGTCGGGAATACAGTTAAAAAGGGAAAGTGGAGAATTGAAGGCTTTTGTAGCAGTTTTTCACATGCCTTTTTCTTTTGCTAAGCTTTATTTCTGTTAAACAAACATTCAACTTAGTGAAGATTTGTTTTAATCGCTGAATAAAACTTCGTCGATAATTACCTACATATAAACTTTTTTAGCTAGGTCTAAACTACTTCCTCTTATGCGAACATTTTAACTCCAACATTGAACATTAAATTTTTGAAACTGTAAAACACTGAAAGAGTTCTTGGTAGTAGTTATTGATTATATAATCATCGAAAACATCAACATACATATGTTTAAAAAATAAAATTTCCTTCCAGATGCTTACGGTCTTCTCGTGCGAAACTGTTACGTGATAAACGAGCTGAATGC
Source organism: Allodiplogaster pararmata (assembly GCA_964056735.1). NCBI lineage: Eukaryota > Metazoa > Nematoda > Chromadorea > Rhabditida > Diplogasteridae > Allodiplogaster > Allodiplogaster pararmata. The sequence goes on from OZ057407.1 coordinate 1,356,446, forward strand.
AGCTCGACAGAGCGTTGTGGACGAACAAGGGTAGGCAGCGAAAGCGAGAATCGAGAGTGGGAATTCCAAAACTACACATCATTTAGTAGCTTACCAGTATCACATGCAGATCGCCTAAAAATATACATATCCGGTTTTCTGCGAATCTTCAGCGCAACGCCACAGCTGCTCATTTCTATTCGAAATTTCTTACAAAACCTTCTCCTTCAACCATGTTAGTGATAACACTTAACATTTCATCCTTCGGCAAAAAAGATGTGAATGAAAAGGAGAACATCTAAGATTGTCAACGGGCAGGGTCGCCCAAAAGATGTTAATCAGATTGCCAATACTTAGCAACAATTTCTTTTTTTCCAACTCAATTTTCAGTCTGTGTACTTGCAGATGCGGGAGTGATATACACGCATTTGCGCATCCACATTATAACACATACCACGACATGGTTTCCAGCCACTGGCACGCATTCAAGGTAAGTTTTCAATCGAACGATGTAGGCTAGAGATGTACGAGGAAAATTTTGTGAAAAATTTTTGACTCAATTTCTCCCGGAAAAAAGCCAAAGAATTCGAAAAACTCGATAAATATATGACCGCTGTTAAGATAATTATTACGCTTATCACAATAAAAATTTCTGACTAAAAGATTTAAAAAGAGGGATCCAAAAACCTCCACTCAATTTGATGAACACGTTTACCTAATTGAAAATTCTTTATCTGATTTCGTAACACGTCAACCTATTTTGGGGAAAAAACTTCAGCCCTAAATCGTGACACGTCAACTAATTTTGTGCCACATCGACTTATTTTTGTGAAACGTAAACTTTATTTATACATAAAATTCAAACGATTTCAAGAAACGTACATATAACTTATTTGAACAAAAAATTCACCATAATTAAAGAGATCTGGTGAAAAATGAAACATTAACTCATGTTAGTGACACATTAACCTAGTTTATTTTCAGTACTTCTATCCCATCTCTTTAGCGCCCCCTTTCCCCCTGTAGGAGACTCTCTTTTAAGCCCCTCCATTCCCTCCCTCCTCCTATGCTTAGGTAGAGCCACAATTTCCCTTTCAGGGCCCTTTTTCCTTATTCTCAGATCAAACCCCTTCCCTTCTTCATCTCCATCTCTGGATAAAAAATTACTTTTTTGTTTCTCATTTTAAAGCACTTGTTTTTATGTCTCTTGGCTCCTATAAAAATTGCGAAAAAGCCTAGATCAAGAAGAGTTCTTTTTCAAATTAATATTATTTCTTGCGTTAGGAGACCTTTTTCCAGGTAAACATTCCACAAGATTAGCTGGTTTTCTAGTGAAGAATACTTGTCACGCAGTTAGGTAAATTTTTTCAATATACATATTGAAATTCTTTTTCAATGTAAGTATACTTTTTAATTTAGGCGGACTTTCTACAAATTTAATTGAATTTTTATTCAATTAGGTAGACACGTACACACATAGAAAACTTATCACTTTTGATACATTTTCTGAAAAATATAAAGGGGACGATATGGTCAATCTCCTTTATATTGTTCAGTCTTCAGTAAACCTCGCCCTAATTCGCAAACTGCGATACTGTTTACTTGTGGTCAATAATATTGTTCACTTGCAAAAGAGTGTGCAGTATTAAACCTTGCCCATAACTTGCGAGCTATTTAGTTCTTGTTTTTCATAGCCTTTCTTGGCTTGTTTCCAAATTAAAAATGTGTATTTATATGGAATGTAAAGAAGACAAATTGATCAAACCACCGCACGGAAAAAAAAAAAGCTAGTCACCGGGGGGACTCGAACCCATGCAACCATCTCCCCTCTATCCGGGAGCGAGCGTGTTAACCATTACACCACGGTGACACATTGCTATTCCGTGCGATAGTGCTTATTAAAGGCTCAACTGCCTCGTTCTCTTAGTCACGCATGCTCATGAAGCGAAAGCGTCGTGAATGGAGCATAACTCCAGATTTCACAATTAAGACAGAAGAGAGGTCGAAGATGGATGATAAATCTTCAAATGCTCAGTTACACAGTTTTAAGGCAGTGACGCCTGGTAGAGAAGACAAATTGATCAAACCACCGCACGGAAAAAAGCTAGTCACCGGGGGGACTCGAACCCATGCAACCATCTCCCCTCTATCCGGGAGCGAGCGTGTTAACCATTACACCACGGTGACACATTGCTATTCCGTGCGATAGTGCTTATGGAATGTATGGAATGCTATATGGAATGTACGCACAGGAAAAACGGTCAAATTTGGCAGTTTTGGAAACTGTTAAAACCGCCTATTTACCTCCCAATGTTTAAACCGCCTTATTTTGCGGTTTCAACATTGGGAGAATACGACGTTAATAACAGTCGTTTCCAAAACATGCGCATCATTCTATCCTAAACTACGGTAATTTTGGTTTTTACTTTTATTCCACGTTTCTCTCCCTTTTTTCCATTCTTTTTCTCCGGTTCGTCCCGCTTTTTTCATTTTTTCTTTTTTTACCCATTCCAATTGTCTTCCCTTTTCCCCTTCCCGGTTTCTCTTTCTTTTCCTAATCCCAGTTTCTCCCCCTTTTCTCTTTCCCGGTTTCTCAGAAATCATATTATGCGCTTGTTGAACAGAAATACTCGAAACAATTTCTTTTATTCTTTTAGAGAATTAAATTTATAAACTCGAAAACTTCAGCGGTTCAATGAATACTACAAAATTCAACGAATACAACAAGAATATATATATATATAATGTAAATACAAATATACATAATTAAATTATAACAGTAGCGCCTAAGAAAAATTTCAATGCTTTCGAGTTAAAAAAAACTAGTTTTTTTTCCAGTAAACACCCGGATTTTTCGTCATCGGTATTTTTTAACATGAAGTACAATAAAATCGGAATCTTTTAAAATGTTAAGAAATCCGAGAAAAGAATATTTTACAAGATTATTCGCCGAGGACGCATGCGCTAATCCCGCTTTTTTTGTGATGTGCACATAGCACCCACGACTCCTTCAGTAACTAGTATTGAACAAATTGGGCTACTTATTTGAGGAACTTGCGAATTTTTATGAACCATATTAAAAAACCTGTCTTATCGCATGAAAAAAAACTTTTCTCTTATGAAATATTCTTTTCGAGAGAAAATCGAGAACTTTTTAAGGGCCTACTTGAAAGCCAAGTATTACAGGATGGCTTTTTGGCACTTTTGTAGTTTAGGGACACTCCCCCCTACCAGAGGTTCCATGGGTAAATGGGTCCTGCGTCTAATGTTCTTTTTTACTTGGGAGGGTGCGCTTCACTTGAGGGGGAGGGGGGGGCTCCGCTTTACTTGAAGGGCTTTTCAAAAGAAACTTTTTTAAAGATTATTTTCACGTTAAAAACGCTTAGGCTAGGACAAATTTTACGCTAACGAGGCCGTACGGCTTAGGCTAACGAGACCGTATAAAAAAGCCACTCTCATCTGACCCAATTGAACCTCTGGTAAGGGGGGGGGGGTGTCCCTAAAGTACATAAGTGTCAACATTACATTAAAACATTGTTCATGAAAAACGGGGAAAAAATCAAAATATTATTTCGACAAATCATCCCTGTGCGCGAGATGCTCTCAAGAGGCTTCACTGCGCTTTCTGTGTCAGAGAGAAAGAGATAGCCCGCGACGCAATCGCAACGCCTCCAGGCATTGCTTGTTTTCCTGGTCAAAATTATTTAAATCATCTAATACGGCGGTTCAAACCGTTTTTTGTAGCGGTTACAACATGTTTTTAGAAAACGGTTTAATAGTGACAGTTATTTTTCTGTGTGTGAGATATGAATTAGGTAACTATCTGCAGCAATCCAGCTGCATTCTTATTCTGGCCCTCGGCAATCCAAGAAAATATTCAAAGAAAGTACTGCCTTCTAAACGTTTCGAAAAACAACCAGTCTTCGATTTACTTAAATTTACTTAATAATAGCGAAATTAGCAGGAGCAATATAATCAAATAGCTGAGAATAAATTCAATGAACTTTTTTGAAAAATTAAATCCGATTTATATTCAACATTGTTGAAACTAAGTGGAATTTTTTTGTTTTATCAAAAATCAACTCAAATTCTAACTTCAAAGTTTTTTTTTTACAATAGAGCTTGGACGAAACCTTTTTCGTCATTCGAGTATATCATGTGAACAAAAATAGAGCGGAATGACAACTATTCTTTAAAAACTTATTTCGATTAGAATAAATGCAGATAATAGAAGGTTGAACAGAGAACCTTCCAAAATAAGAACGTAATTCAATGGAATTAAGCATTTTAATTCAAATATGAATAAAGACACTATTAAAACTATGTTTACTATACCGGTACACAAAACAGGCTTACCACAATCTTCTTCCTCGATCACTAAATGTAGAAGTTTGCGAAGTTTTCACAAAAACGTTTAAAAATCAGTAATGAAACTTTTTTGGTGCGAAAACACGACAACTTCCTTGTTGAAATGGCTTAGGTAAAACATACTGATAAATATATATTGTTAAAATCCTGCGCTCTCAGTGCGACCAAAAATGATCCAAATATGATCAATATGAGTGGAACCTTATTAAGGGTGATCAATTTTTTTTTCTGTGTGTAATTGATGTATTTAAAGGAGCTGCGGTAGAGAAAGGCCTGAAGCAACTGACTAAGCCAATTCGAGCTACGTTTAAATACTTCAAAGAAATTGTCGGAACGCCTACCAAAAAAAGTGTCCCTCGAAGACCCAATTAACGTTGAAGTACAATATATATCTGACAAAGTTCAGCAGTGTTCGTGAGATTGGATTGAACCTCCAAAGAAAAAGACATAAATGTAACTTGTCAACGGAGCTTGTATAAAATGGAGAGAAGTCCCTGGGGTAATATGCACAGCATGGCCAATGTATTCGGCAACCAATCTTTCGGCGTTTACAATTCAATTTATAGTGCACGCTGAGCTCCAATTTTTACATATGTTCTTATCACATGTGTTTTTATTACATGGTTAAAATTTAATTTCGTTTAATCATTTCTCAAAAGAATGTTGGCCGCTCATAGAGCACGCTCTATCATTGTGGTCTTGAACAAAGTTGGTCGATCAAATACGCGCATCGCTAAGGATCTCAACGTCTCTCCAATCTTGTTTGAAAAAAAATCAAAAATTCGAAAAGTTCGGTACACTTGCTGACTTCCCCGAAAAGGTGGTCCTCGAGTATTGCACACCCCTAACAAGATTGAGGTCATAAGGAATCCAGTCAGTCGAAATGTTTGGCGTAGCATGAAAAAAAGGCCTCCAAGATGAACTTATCACGAACAAATCTTCAAATAATCGTAAAAAGGAATTGAAGCTCATCCCATATCGTACTGAAGAACAAGGAAAAAAGACTCGAAAAGTGCCGCGCTAATCCTCCGGACGCGCGACAATTCTCCCTTCAGGACAGTATTCTCGGATGAGAAGCTGTTCACTGTAAAAGAGGCCTACAACCCTCAAAATGTGCGAGTGCTTGCTCGGGACTCACAGGCAGCTAATGAAGCCGGTCGAATCGTTCATAGAGCTTCCCATCCAGCACAAGTCATGATTTGGGTCGGAGTGTCCGCCACCTGCAAAACTCCCCTTGTTTTTTCGAACCAGGAGTCAAAATTGACCAGGAATACTACCACCAGCATATTATTAAAAAAATATTGCTTCCTTGGCCTGCTTCCTACAACCGTAATACACCTTAGGTCTTCCAGCAAGATTCTGCGCCTGCTCACAAGGCTATCAGAACACAGGCATGGTGCAAAGCTATCAGAACACAGGCATGGTGCAGAGCGCAGAATGGCCCTCCTCATCGCCCGACCTCGATCCGTTGGACTATTCCGTGTGCTCCTAGCTTGACAGCAAAATCAATGCTCTTCCCCACTTGAAACTGGATTCTCTAAAAAAAATCCCTGTAGGAGGAGGAGTGGTCGAAGATCGACAAATTCCCGACGACAACGACGACGATCGAGATCGACAAAGACCTAGTTCATAGTGATAAGACTATAGAGACGATGACTATCGAGATCCCTTCAACCCTCGGTAACCTAAGAACTAATCTCTATATTCCTCCACGATCCTCATGTCCACCGGGATATAGCACAGACTTTGCCCATTTCCTCAATCATACAAAGACATGCGTTGTGGCTGGAGACATGAACGCCCATAACGCAATTTGGAGTACCGGTCCTGAAGATGCCAGAGGAACGGCACTATGCAACGCGATCGAGCAGATTAACTACCAAGTCCTGAACTCTCCACGGCAACACACAAAAATGGAGGCCTCACCTGACATCACGATAGTCACTAGGGTTGAGCAAAACAAAAACAAAAAATTTCGAACTTTTTTCCATTTTGAAAACCAAAAAATTTTTCGAACTTTTTTCGATTTATAAACCAAAAAAAACACACAAAAAAAAATTGTTTTATCTGAAAGAACTTTTTTCTCATTTTTAAAGGGTTGTTTTATGATGCTTCTCAAATTCGTAATCAGGGCCGGGTTTTTTTTCGTTTTTTGGTTTTTTTTGGTTTTTTCGACAATTTTTGAAAAAAACTTTTTTCGAAAATTCGAAAAACAATATAGTCGAAAAAAAACTTTTTTCGAAAATTCGTTAAACCAAAATGTCGAAAAATCTTTTTTTCGAATATTCGAAAAACAGTTCCAACAAATGTTTTTTCGAGGTGTCGAAAAAATTTTCGAGAGCAAACTAAAAAACCGAAAAAAAGGCCAAAAATAGAGTTTTTGCGGTGGTTTTTTTTGGTTTAAAAAAATTTTTTTGGTCATTTTAAAATCGTTTTTTTGGTTTTTTTTTTGGTTTTTAAAATCGAAAAAAAAATTCGAAAATTTTTTTTTGGTTTTCAAATTCGAAAAAAAAAATCGAAAAACTTTTTGGTTTTCAAAATCGGAAAAAAAGTTCGAAAAAATTTTTTAGGTTTTTTTTCGCCCAGCTCTGGTCGTAATACATTTATTCATCTCAGATGATCAATGTCTATAATTATCATTTCACAACAATCATAAATTATGAAAATCACCATTGAAAGCTAAAGACTCCTTCAGCAGAAACAACAACAAACAATTTTTTAAATATCTGTTACAAGAGCGAAAGAATAATTTATAGAACTACCACGTTCTTCTAATAACTTCCTTCAAATGAAAGGTTCTCCTCGAAGAAAAACCTAGAAGTATTTTGGCCATTCTCAAAAGTATTCAATTTTTTTCAATTTAAACGCTTTATCAAGATCAACAAGCCACATCGGGAATATAACATCATCGATTATGGGATCTGAGCGTTGAGCGGAGGTTGAGCGAGGCAAGCAGTAGCGATCGAAGTGCTACTATTCCTCTTCTGTCGCTTTAAAAAGGTTTATATCAAAACCAGAACTCATTCCTCACTCTATAAGTTGTACAGGGCAGCTGAACACTAAAAGTATACCAAGTACACAAGCATAGCTATATATTAAGTTAACTTTGGAGCACAGTTTTTCGGTTTTTTGGAGAAAAAGAGAGAGAAGTTAGTGAGAAAGAAATAGTGAGGGTCGAGAGCTTCGACCTTCTTCTGTGTCACGTGGAGAAAGACAACCTACTGAGCAAGAAAAACAACAACTACAACAACAGAAAAAAACGCGAAAATAGCCTTGAATTGTTTGGCAATGTAACCCTGAGAAGCGCCATAAACCATCGCGATCTCCGCATTTATTTTCACGGTCATTCACACGACGAACGTAGCAGCGAGGGCAAGACACCATCAATGTAGGCTTGAAAGTCATTCTACTTAACGTTAGAGATGCCCTCGATTGAGACGATGGGAGTTTGAAGATCAACTAAGCAGGTTATATCATTGCGGGACAACGTTTAGAATAGAAGACTAGAAACTTATCAAAGCCCTTTATGTGAAAAAAGTTTCTGATTTTTTAACTTGAAGAAAACTTTTTTCCGACCGAAGTCTAAAACTCCAACAACGACAAAAAACATTCTTATTGTACACGGTAGCCCATGTATTCGGCAACGCGTTTGCAAACGTGTATCTCAGTGCATAAGTGAGCAAGAGTGTTTAAATTTGTTCATTTTGTAGCTCACATTAAAAAAAGGGTCAAAAATCATTCGTCTCCTTTGGCACGAACGACAGCCCGTAGTCGCTTTGAGAAAGCTCCGACCACTGTAAGGAAGGTACTTGTCGTCGATCTTCGACCACTCCTCCTGCAGGGATTTTTTTAGAGACTCCAGATTCAAGTGGGGATGAGCATTGACTTTGCTCTCAAGCTAGGACCACACGGAATAGTCCAACGGATCGAGGTCGGGCGATGAAGAGGACCATTCTGCGCTGGAGATGAAGTCGGGAAAATGAGCTTTGCATCATGATTGTGTTCCAATAGCTTTTTGTGCAGACACAGAATCTTGCTGGAAGACCCAAGGTGTATTAAGGTAGTGGAAAGCAGACCAAGGAAGCAATACCTTTTGAAGAATATGCTGGCAGTAGTATTCCTAGTCAATTTTGACTCCTGGTTCGACAAAAACAAGAGTTTTGCCGGTGGTGGACACTCCGGCCCAAACCATGACTTGTGCAGGATATGAAGCTCTATGAAGGATTCTACCGGCTTCATTAGCTGACTGTGAGTCATGAGCAAGCACTAGCACATTTTGAGGGTTGTAGGCCTCTTCTGTGAACACAGTGAACAGCTTCTCATCCGAGAAGAGTGTCTTAAGGTGAGAATTGTCGCGCGTCCGGAGGATTAGGGCACGGCACCTTTCGAGTCTTTCCTCCTTTTTCTTCAGGGTTAGGATGGCAGCCTTTTTAGTACGACATGGGCTGCAAATCTTCTTTAACAATTCTTTGAAGAGTCGTGCGTGATAACTTTATCTTGGAGGCCATTGTGTTCACGCTAGACCTAGCTTTTCGACCGACTCGCTTCTTCACGTCCTCAATATCGTTAGGGGTGCGCACTCATCGAGGACCACCTTTTCGGGGCAAGTCAGCAAGTGTGCCGACCAGTTCAAACCGTTTGATTGTTTTCCAGACGAGATTGCGAGATCCTTAGCCATGTGCCTATTTGATCGACCAACTTTTTGCAAGACCACAATGATAGAGCGTGCTCTATGAGCGGCCAACATTCTTTTGAGAAATGATTAAACGAAATTAAATTCTATCCATGTAATAAAAACACATGTGATAAGAAAATTTGTAAAAATTGGAGCTCAGCGTGCACTATAAATTGAATTATAAACGCCGAAAGATTGGTTGCCGAATATATGAAATAATACAGAAAGAAAGATTGAGAAAGCGACAGAAAGATATATAGAGAGCGAGAGTACATAAGAGAATTATGCATTCATCAAAAAAAGAGTCTTCCCATTTTTATCGCAGCTGCCTGATCACACATCAATTCGAGTGGAATGCGCAGTAATCGTCTGCCCAGACTTTCCTTCTTCGCACAACCAAAACGCGTCCTATTGCGCACGCTTGCCCACGGTACTGTTTCAATTGAAATTCATTATCTCTAGATGCTTGAAAGTGTTGAAATACTTTCAAGCATCTTAAAAACCTAGAGGCTCTTATGAAAAAGGTGGGTTTAAAGCTTTTTCGGTTTCACCGTACTTGCTTTTTCTCTCACCCACCCCCCCCCCCCCGCTTTCATCCATATAAGAAGAAAACAAATTTATTTCCTCATACATTGTTTGCTTATTTACATATTTCTCATTTCGTGTGATAAGAAACTTGCAGCTTAGGACCAGCTCAATTCGCGCGTTTAAGGCAGCTATAATAAGATTTAATTGTAAGAATCTATCTGAGGAGGTCTCGTGTGACGCGTTGAGATACGGGAAACTTTTACTTTAGCCACCACTGACCTTTAGCACTTCCTGCACCCCCCCCCCGCCTTGCATAGTAAAACATACCAAAATTGATGGGCTAAAGGTGAAGAGCGGAAATTGAGGGACCTAAAGTGAAAAGTTCAACATTTAACTTTCCCCATCTTGCAAAATGGGGAGTTTAAAAAATAGCTGGATTTTTATTATTTGACCCTTACTCACAGCGCCACTCATCCCATAAAAAAGTAGTCCGGAAATTATAGCCCCCCTTGGCTTAGGCTAGGGGTAAAGTACAATAAAAATACTAATAACGAAAAAGAGTTGGCGGAAGCATAAAACAACCCCATTATATTCGATGCAGCATGCTATAACGCCGCATTTGAAAAGGTGAGGGGGAGTATAACAGAATTTTTGCAGTACTTTTTGTCCCGTGCAGTCGGAGGATAAGAATTTTCGTGAGCCCGGTCCTATCCGATACTACCATACCCATCCATCTTGAGAACTAGGGTTCTCTAACCTACTGTTTTTGCAGCCTCCAACATGTGCTCGTGTCGAGATGTCTTTTTCCAACGCGTCTTTCTTTTCGGCGCACTTCAAGAGAGAAGCGCGTGCCGGTCTCAGCCAAAGCGTTCACGCCCATTTCCGCTTGCGGCCACCCAAGATGGACCTTTCGACTGTCTTCATACTGCTTGCTCCGTTCGCTCTCTCTCTCACTTGTCTATTCACCGCCATTCTATTATACTTTATTGCCAACAGGAAATATGATCGAAAAACAGAAGTGAGAAGAACTTTAAAAACAACAGCTTCATAAATACATATTAATAGAAATTTAGAATTTCGGAAGTCAAAATAACCACATCCACGAATGAGAATGTCTAACTGTCTAAACCTTCAGTAATGATCAGTGATACTTATCGACCTCAATTGTAAAGTGAACTAGGCGGAATTAATCGCACCTTGAGTTAGATATGTGAAAAAATCCACAAGAGCTTGCATACTGTGCATAGGACCATGACGTTCCTGTCTTCTAGCTAATAAACCTGAGTTCATTAAATGATTAAAAATGGAGCAAAAACTGGGAATCCAGGTGTAATAATTATGAATTTTACACTGTTATTTTTTATTATAGTCTTCTACTTATTGAATCAAGCTAGACGACATAGTTTTAGAAAAAAGTGCAGTGAGTAAAACTTGAAAATTGTGTAGTTAGAACTACATAATTAGCCGCATTCGACTTGAATATGAAATACTTCGATTAAAACAATAAGTAGCATCAAGCTTGAACTTAGGCGGGAACAAGCGCGAGGAAGATTATTATAAGTTTGACAACAACGTAGCTGAGACTATACGGTCATGTGAATAGAAGTTTACGATTATGCAGTTGAAGTTAAATACTGATACGCTTCAAGCAAATATCGAAAATGAAACGAAGTAAAGCATTTTCTCAAATAAAGTGGCTTTCACGACAAAAAAAATGAATAGAATTCGTCAATGAAGTGAAACAAACTTCACAATGAACTGCTATATAATAAACAAACATGTACATCGAGGTATCTAAGCCTGAAAACTAGGCGCAACAAATTCAAGAGCGATAATGTCAGCATTTGAAAACAAGGCAATTCGAATTATCGAATGAAGTTCATTGAACTTGAGATTTCGGAATCGATGTTGAGTTGTATCTAACCTGACAATGAGGTTATTCAAAGTAGAAAGAGAAATTATAAAAAAATTTCATTTGAAGACAACATTGAAATGAGGTAGTTAGAGTTTTCAAACGACGTATTTCAGAATGAACGAGGTAGTTTATACTTGAAAATGGTGTAGCTCGAAACAAAGAGGTAGTCAAAATTGAAAAAAGAGATATTTCCGAATTTAAAATGAGGTAGTATAAACTTGAAGATGAGGTAGTTCAAACTTGCAAACGAGGTAGTTTCCACCCAAAGATAAGGTAACTTGAGGTAAAACTTCAACAACAAAAAAACCACTGTTGATATGAAACAAGTCAGATCAAAAATAAATTCAGGAAATTCCACTTTTCCTCTTACCCTAACTCATGTAGTGAACATTGATGATGCGAAAAGTTTTTGACATCAACATTAAAAGACAATTTAAATCTAGCGAGTCAAGCATCTGTCCTAGTGCCTATTCCATTTTATAAACTTACTATGGGGCTCTGAAACACAGTTGTTCCACGATAAACAATACAGAAAGTCGTTCGACGATATAAGAAAAGCAAAGTGTTAGAAGGGAATGGAAAATGATTCGTGCAATATGTACATCCCAAAGCTTATTGAAAATTCTTGCTCTTGGAAATGCATAAGGATAAAGACCTAATTAAAACTTTGAAAAATCGAGGAGTTTCAAAACCAACCGCAAGATCGCAAGGTTTCCTATCAATTAAAATAGCTCGTGTGTTGTATTGCATAATAGTTACATCAGTCAGCTTAAACAGCTATTCGTTCACTCCGCATTCTTGGACTCGTCAGTCTCTGCTCCGACAGCCTCTTGCTGCATAACCACAGCTCCGAAAATCTCCGGCTGCATAGCCTCGACTGTCTCCGGCTCAACAGCTGCTAGCACTGTCGCATTAACCGTAGACGATGGTTCATCCTCAACAGCTAAAACCGGAAACTCTTGCTCTCCACTGAGATGCAGAGCTGCCAATTGGGGAGTAAGTGCCCCCGAGGATGTAGTGTCCTCATTCCCTGCGCCCGAGGATAGGCTGTCCTCTTTGACTCGCTGCACACTTTCTGCCAGTTCCTCGCGGTTTCTGTTGCGTGTGGGACAAGCAGCGACCAGATGGCCGCTACTTTTGCACTCGTAGCATACCTAAATAAATTAATCGAAGCTCAATTTCTGAATGACAAAAATAACTAGTGTAAAGGTAAATAAGCATGTTTTATGAAATAGCAGTTTTTCAAGTCATAAACATCATATGCCGTTTTTATGTTTATAATACTTAATTGACAAGAAATAGCTAAAACACACGCGATGTATCCATAACTGTTAACTGATTCATTCATGATTTTTTTTAAATTTTCATTTTAGTTCCAAAGTATGTACATATATATTCATGAATCTATCTATTTCCGTGGACATGAAACAGCGTGTGGTGAGTTATTTGATCGAAAATTCTTCGTCGGCTACTTTATTTACACTTTTAAACTTGGTATTTGTGGGACAAATTTTTACCAGTTATTTCAAATATCGTAGTTGTATTCTCATGAACACTCTCACCAAGAAACTCCAATAAGAAAATGCCCAAATAGCAATATTTTCATTCAATTTATAATTTCAAAGATTCATTATGTATTACTGTATTAAACTTTAAATGCTAAGTTACACAGTTTAAAGGCAGTAACGCCTGGTTAAGATGACAAATGATTGAACTATCGCACAGAAAAAAGCTAGTCCACCGGGCGGGATCGAACCCAAACCAACTCGAATTAAATCGGGAGCGCGTGTTACCATTAAACCACGGGGATACATTGCTATTCTGTGCGATAGTGTTATATGAAAGGCTCAAATGCCTTGTTCCCTTAATCACGCATGCTTATCAAGCGATTGCGTCATAAATGGAGCGTAACTCCAGAATTCACGATTAAGACAGAAACCTGTGACGTCCTCTCATATAACACTATCGCACAGAATAGCAATGTGTCCCCACGGTGTAATGTTAACACGCGCTCCCGGTTTGAGTCGAGATGGTTTGGGTTCGATCCAGCCCGGTGGACTAGCTTTTTTTTCTGTGCGATAGTTCAATGATTTATTATTGTATTTCAAGGGAATTGTATCAAATTTCTTAGAATTGAAACTGAAGCTTTTCATAAAAACATTCATTGCAGTATTTGTACCTTATGAGCAAGTCTCTACAATACTTTCATTATCTTTTTAGACGTTTCTGTTTTTTCAAGAACTTTCAAAAAAAAGGATATGTTAAAAAATTTCAGTCAGCGAATATGCTTGAAACGCGTTAAATCCTTGATGTTTTAAACTAGTTGTGCATTAATCAAGAAAAGAAGAGTATTTATTTCTCCTTGTCTAGAACGAAAAACGACCGACGAGAATCACTGCTCAACGCCCTACCTTTTCTGAAGTGACGACTTTTTTGCATTTCGCTGCAATGTGATTACCAAATGCGCCACAATTGTAGCAACGAATTTGATTCTTCCTTTTATTGCTCAAAGGACGCACACTGCTTCCCTGTAAATCTTTCATCGGGAGTCAGTTATTCAAGTGCATAGCTCACTCAACTTGTCAAAGTTCTTCCGGTCGCCAGCGGTTTCCCAAAAAATTTCAAAGAAATATAATAGACGTTGGTTGAGCCATAAAAACTGATTACTTTTGAGTTAAAATGAAAAAAGAATGAAATGACTTGGTGAATCTTTGCCCGCTTTCCCCGGTCTCTGCTTGATTAGCTCTGATCAAGGGAAATGAGATGATTTCATCTTAGTTGACCTATATTCACCTATACAGTCTTATCGTTCTGCATCTTATCATCCACGCAATTCAATTCTTCCTTTTTCATAACTATTCGGAGAAAGGTTGAAGAGTCAAGAGAAAACCATTGATAAAGGTTTTTCTTCTGAGAAGCTTTTTACGGAACTTCCAATAAGGCACAGTCAGTATAAAAACTTTATTTTTAAAATAAAAACTTCATATAAACATTTAAGTGTATGTATTTGAATTACAAAAGCACATATGTTGTCATAACTCCGTCATTTGTCAAGTTTTTTTGTAAACGACCGTTCATCCGAGCGGAGGGCTTAAATAATGAATAAACACTTTCTTCGCTCTTCACGTCTCACATTCTTCTCATTATTCGTGAATGTCAAGATCATGAGGGAACGGCAGGGCTTCAAGGAAGCGGTAGAACGTAGGATGTAAAAGACAGGATGCAGACGAATAGCATTTCATGACAAGCTTTATATCACGCATAGATTTGCGCATAACTTATATGAGCAGTGTGGGTTCAAGAAACACACTGGGTAAGACACGCCTAAATCACTCAAATGCAATTAAAACTCTCCGAATCTATACCATAACAATGATGAGAGCGTGTTTTTTCTTCAAGTTACCAAAGATCAATGCGTGAAGAAAGTTGGAGGAGCCAAAAGAATCTTGAATGAAAGCTTTCGCTAACCTTGAGGCTCTCGCCATCGACCTCAGCGGTTACGAAGTATGCCTCATGACCCTCCTTAGGCTCGCTCTCCTTAGGTCTGACCTGACGCGGTCTCAAAGAGAACTGTACGCGCTCGCCATTTTCCAGACTGCGGAAACCCGGCATTTGGAGCTCTGACTGCAGATTAATGAAAATAAATATTGATGATGACTTGATGTTTAATTATCAAACTACGTTCGCATATACTTCAGAAATGTACAAACAAACCATGGAATGACAATTTAAGCACAAGAATTAATAATTCTACAAGAAAGCTACACGAAATTATCTTTTAGTTTTCATTCTCTAATTCCAAGACATGAAAGACGAAAAGAGCGAATGCATATTGAAAGTTTATTGTAAACCTGATGCACGAAGATTTCCTCTTTGGTAGCATCGACGACCAAAAAGCCGAATCCTTTGGATACATTGAACCACTTGCAAAAGCCATTGGACCGGCGTCCATCTGGCTTCGTCTCAAGCTATCACATATTTACGATAGATGACATTGCAGTTTATGTGTCCTCCTTTCATAGAGCTATCATTTCAAAGACACAAAACTCTGATTTATGTCCATTGTCAACGAAAGTACATTCGATGGAAGACATCGGAATTTAAACATACACAATTTTCGTTTAATGTATGTTGTAGTTCAGAGCTTTTCCCAAGAACTTGATATAGTTTTTTTCGGGTTCTATGACTTTTCACAGGACGACCACTCGCAAGCGAAATTTTTCATCATTTATAAGTATTTGGATGACTGGCACCTTCAGTAGGTTTTACTGACCAGTGACGGGGGAATTTCCTGCTGTCGACGTTGAATTTCGCCGTGATTTCTGTCTGGCGCTCCCTCTAGATGTCGTTCTTCATTCGTCACCTCCATCAGTCAGAGCCCCCTCTTCCTTAGCTTACTCCGCAGCCGTTATCTGCACGTTTGTTTTGTTATTTTGTTCACAGTCCATATGAGCAGTGACGTTTTTTTTTTTACCACAATACGTTTAAGACGAGAAGGAATAAGAGGAAGTTTCAAAAGACGGCGTGATTTTCAAAAGACGCCGGAGCGCCAGACAGAAATCACGGCTACTGGAGTTGCCTGCAGGCTCGTCCAGAGAATTACTTATAGAAATGTTCGCTTAGGCATCTACATGAACAATTCTACACTGAAAATCATTAACATCATCACATATGATATGGACTTGTGGGAAAACTAACTCAATTTTTTTCCCTCACTTGAATCAATAAATGTTCAGTTGCACATTTCCAACGCAGTGAATTATGAAAACACGGCAAAAATACACCAGCTATAAAAAAAAATACACGAGAGGCATTTTCACGTACCACTGATTCTACCCATGATTTTTCACCAAAAAAATGTAGATGAGCGTGGCGCGGGGGTCACAGGGAGGTCAAGTGAGAGAGTGGAGGGCTAGAGGGTCAGGAATGAATAGATGGTTATAATAACAGTAGGGTTAGGCGAAGAGAGTCCAGGAGAAGTGAGGAGGGAGTGGTATAGGGGGTTTGGTTAGGATGCAACAATAAGCTCCGCCTCCACGCGGTATAGGGGGTTTGGTTAGGATGCAACAATAAGCTCTGCCTCCACGCGGTATAGGGGGTTTGGTTAGGATGCAACAATAAGCTCCGCCTCCACGCGGTATAGGGGGTTTGGTTAGGATGCAACAATAAGCTCCGCCTCCACGCGGTATAGGGGGTTTGGTTAGGATGCAACAATAAGCTCTGCCTCCACGCGGTATAGGGGGTTTGGTTAGGATGCAACAATAAGCTCCGCCTCCACGCGGTATAGGGGGTTTGGTTAGGATCAGGGCCGGTTATTTTTCGTTTTTGGTTTTTTTGCTTTTTTCGACAATTTTCGAAAAAAAACTTTTTTCGAAAATTCGAAAAAAAAGTTACAACAAATGTTTTTTTCAAGGTGTCGAAAAATTTTTCGAGAGCAAACCAAAAAAAACCGAAAAAAGGCCAAAAATAGAGTTTTTGCGGTGGGTTTTTTGGGGTTTTTTTTGTTGGTTTTTTTGGTTTTTAAAATTTTTCGAAAAAAAATTCGAATTTTTTTTTGGTTATTGAATTTGTGAAAAGATAACGGCACGTCTCGATCTTTTTCGCACTTATGTAGTTCTTTAGCTAGGAACTAACTAGTTGTGTCTATGTAGAAAGTTCCGAATACATAGTGTTTATCAACAACAAAAACTCAGAGCAAAACCGTTTCATATGACATGTTCACGTTCTTGGGCTACTTTCAATTATGATCTCATGAATATATTGGAGCTTGTAACTTACGAGAATCTACATTAATTCGACTACGCCAGTCATTCAATAATTGACTCCAGAAATTAAGGCTAATGAGATTTATGGCTATATTTCGACTATCATTTTTCTTGCCGATAAGTCCAGAAAGATATTGTATTTTACGTGAGAAAAGAAGATGAAGGGCTTTGAATCGGAGTGGACCTAAATTTCTAACATAAATGATTGACGACAGAAGGAGCTGTTAGATATAGGTCAAGGGAGGGAGTGCGTGAGTAGAGGTTGGGAGAGCAGCAGAAGGGGCTGATAGAGGTCAGGCGAGGGAGTGCGTGGGTAGAGGTTGGGAGAGCGCGAGAGGTTAACAGGTTGGAGAATCAGAAGAAAAAAGATGAAGGAAATTGCGAAAAGAGAGGGTCAAAAGGAGATTGAGTGGGCAGAGATGTTAGATGGGTCAATGAGAGGTCAAGGGAAAGAGTGTGTGGGAGGTGGAGAAGAGAAAGACGGTAAAAGGATTTAGTGAAGATAAACAGGCCGATAAAGGGGGGGGGGGGCAACAGGAAATAGAGTTGAAAAAAGAGCAAGCGCGGGCGCGAAGATGGAGGGGCCGCTTAAAATGGGCATGAATTATTGGTCCACCATTTAAATAGAAGTGTCACCATATAAAATAGTAACGTCCACCAAATAAAATAGTAACGTCCACCAAATGAAATAGTAACGTCCACCAAATAAAATACTAACGTCCACCAAATTTTTTTTCTTGTGAACTTCACCACGGCATTTTTTCTCACCTGACACCAACCTGTATGGTTTTTTCCACCAAATAAAAGTCCACCAATTTTTTTCGTGAAGTTCACCACGGCATTTTTTTCTCACCTGACACCAAAGGTTACTTTTTCTGCTCTCTCAGTGAGTTGTTTTTGATGGTTTTTTTTATAGTGGAGGTAATTTTCGCGGGAGTAAAGTTTTTTATGAGTGTTTTTTGTTGTTGAATGTTTTCTTTAGGTCATTCTGTTGAATGTTTTGTTTCAGATTTAATTTAAAAATAGGTACTTCTGCAGTTTAAGTGGCAGCGCTCGTGGGCTTTAAACGTTTTGGTTTCGAAAAATTTCTTCATAGGATATCATTTTGAGCATCAGGGACTTTGGTTCTTGAAAAAAAAATTTGTAAAAAAATTTTTTTTCAGAAAAAACAACAAAATTTCCAGAAAAAAACTTCTTTTTTTTCTTTAGTGTGGTTTATATCTGTATAAAAATTTATAAATTTATCTATAATAGCTAAAAAAGATTTTAAAAATGAAAAAATAACCTGATTTTGCAACTGCAAAAAATTATTTTTACATTAAAACGCTGGTACTTTTTTACTTCGTCTGGTAGGCGCGTCGCGGCCCCTTCGCGTCGCGGCCTCTAAATTTTTTTTTCTCTTTCTTCTTTTCTCTCTTTTCTTTTCCTTTTTTAAAAAAAAATATCCTTATAAATTTTGGGGAAAGGAGAGGGGGAGGGGGGTTTACCTAACCAGGGAAGGGAGGGGGGCCCTAAAGGGGGAAGGGGGAGGAAGAGGGCCCTACCTAAGCAAGGGGGGGTAAGGGCCCTAGGGAGGGGGGAGGGGGAAGGGGGCCTAAGGAGAAAGGGGGAAGGGAGTTTTCATGAATAAAATCTCTTTCTGAGAAAAAATAAATAAAAGCCGCGAAGGGGGCCGCGACGCACCTACCAGACGAATTAACAAAGGGCCAAAACGCTTAGGCTTAGGAAAAAGTTGGCTCTAATCTACTTTAGCCGTCCAAAGATTTTTTCTCAGAAAGAGATTTTATTCATGAAAACTCCC
Source organism: Allodiplogaster pararmata (assembly GCA_964056735.1). Taxonomy (NCBI): domain Eukaryota; kingdom Metazoa; phylum Nematoda; class Chromadorea; order Rhabditida; family Diplogasteridae; genus Allodiplogaster; species Allodiplogaster pararmata. Next base: position 1,375,477 of record OZ057407.1, read on the forward strand.
TTCCCCTTCTCTCCTTAGGGCCCCCTTCTTCCCTTTAGGGCTTAGGGGGTGACTGAAACTGCAGTTGAGTCCAAAATTTTTTTTGTGAAAAAATGAAATTTTTTTGTTGCAAGAACCGGAGTTTTGCAAGAACCAGAGTCCTTGATGCTCAAAATGCACATCTATGAAGAAAAAAATTGAAACCAAAGCGTTTAAAGCCCACGAGCGCTGCCACTTAAACTGCAGAAGTTCCTATTTTTAAATTATATCTGAAACAAAACATTCAACAGAATGACCTAAAGAAAACATTCAACAACAAAAAACACTCATAAAAAACTTTACTCCCGCGAAAATTACCTCCACTACAAAAAAACCATCAAAAACAACTCACTGAGAGAGCAGAAAAAGTTACCTTTGGTGTCAGGTGAGAAAAAAATTCCGTGGTGAATTTCACGAAAAAAAAATTGGTTGACTTTTAATTCAGTGGAAAAAACCATGCAGGTTGGTGTCAGGTGAGAAAAAAATGCCGTGGTGAAATTCACAAGAAAAAAAATTTGGTGGACGTGCCCACAAAATTTGGTGGACGTTAGTATTTTATTTGGTGGACGTTACTATTTTATTTGGTGGACGTTACTATTTTATTTGGTGGACGTTACTATTTTATTTGGTGGACGTTACTATTTTATTTGGTGACACTTCTATTTAAATGGTGGACCAATAATTTTTCCCCGCTAAAAATTTGTTAGGAAAGGTTAGAGGATAAAAACGGCAGACCGGTTGAAAACTCATGATCGCCTGAGACCATCCTATAATCAAAATAAATGTGAGAACGTGAGAAAAACTTAGGAGACTACCAATACCGTTCCTTACCGTTTCGAATTTATTTATATATTTCATCAGCTCCCGGAATGCGTATTATCCAGAAAAAGAAAGGGTCTTCTTTACTCTTAGCCCCCCTCCCCATTCCAACTTCCAGACTGTCATTGTGCTGTGTGTGAAGAGACGCATGTCGGCACGATGCCATTACACTATACAAATGCACTAAAATATTTTATTTTGCAAGACACATTTTTATTATGCTTTCACTGCGAAGGCTATCACAAAGGCTATGCGATCCGCATTGCGCCCCAGTTCTCAATCTTTAAAAGTTGGTAGGGAGAGAGATTCCCATACCGAGAGAGCGACGAAAGAATCGAGAGTCAGAGAACGTGAGAGAGAGGGGAGGCAATGTAAGGCGTTTCCTTCGTCTCCAACTCAGTTTCATTTCGTTGAGCGACCAAAACCATGCTGTTCGGTAAAATATCATTTATCTCATCAACAAAAATATTGCACAAACAACAATATTTGCAACAAAGAAGTGCTGCATAGTGCTACTTCTTATCCTTCTTCTTGCTCGGCTCGCTTGGCGTCTTATCAACCGCTCTGCAATTTGAACATTGGAAATTGGGTGGCACAAAGAAAAAAATCTCTTTTTCGAAAAGATTAGTTAATCATCTAGTTATTTTATGTTTGTGAGGCGGGTTTGCGATAACCTTCGCAGTGAAAGCATAATAAATCTTTTACTTCAACAAAGGCATAATAAATATTTTACTTCAACAACCGGTAGGTTGTCTTGCAAAATAAAATATTATACTTACACTGCTTCGGCTATCATTATTTTATTTTTTTATTTATTCATACATCAATACTGATGTGACAAAACATAAGATAACTCATACAATAGTGAGCGTTGTTCTTGACAATAACATCTGAACAATGATTTTCTAGAATAAGAAAGGAGAGAGAAAGCAAAAAAAAGGGAACAACTCAGAGATTAGGTAAGTGCAGATCGAGAATTTCAAGAACATTTAGCATCTTGAGCCTCTTTTTGAACACATTATCACAAAGGCTTATTATACATACCCCGATGTGAGAAGTGTGTCTTGAAAAGACTCTACATCCTTGTGATAAAATCGTTCGAGGGTCGATCCCCTAGGCGCCCAATGAGCTGCTGCGATGATCGCTTGCCCCGAAAGGCCCCTTCTAGTGCCGGCGGACGTACTAGCTGCTCTTGTAGAGTGAGCCGAGAAGCTGTCCGCTCTACTCGCGCGAGATAGCGTAGTTTTAAGCCATCTAGCTACTGTAGAAGGCGTAACTTTCCCATGGGGTAATAAAACCCTACTTAACAAATACTTAACAAAAGACTGTCTTCGCCGTGGCGAATCTGTGATGTTTGTTTTAAGTAAACCTCCATGGTGTGTATAGGGCAGAGAGTCAGATCGGAAAATCTTTCGAATGTCGCTCTATGTGGTTTGCCCAGTCCCCTATTTCATTTACAAAGTCTAGGTGGACTATCCACTTTTTTGAACCTTTTTGTAAGTTTTCTAGGGAAAAAAGTACTATCTCTGACACTCTATTAGGAGATGTTAGGGCCAGGAGCATGGTTAGCTTCGCAGTCAAGTCTTCCAAACTGAGCTGCTCGCTAGCTCCTTTTTCGGTAAGGAAACTTATAACCTGCGCAACATCCCAGATACTATCGTATTTGGGCTTTGATGGGCGCATTCTAAAGAATCCTTTAACAGCTCTACTAATCAGAGTATCTTCAACCTTAGTCCCTACAATCTCTAGATAGCTGCGGATTGCTGCTTTATGAGTACAGATTGTAGAGTAACCAAGACCATCTTCATGAATTCTTCCGAGGAAGTTTATGATGGCTTGGGAAGAAGGTTTTCTCCCGTCTATGTGACTATGCTCGCAGAACGACGACCATTTCCAGAGCACTCTCATATTGCTCAAGCGTAGAAGGGGCCCAGTTCATTACTGCTTCAACTCCGACGGAGTCCAGTCCTGTGGTCATAAGATTCGATCTAACATTCTCCAAGCTGTGAGCTTCAGTGTCTGAGGGGAGATGGGGTGAGCGTTGCCCCTGAGATCTTTCAGAATCGACACTATAGGCAGTTTCATTCGATCCCGGGCAGACTGTGACGACAGGGGATACCAGTGCTGACTCGGCCAATCTGGCGCGATCAAGATCAGCTTTGCCCCTTCTCGGATCGCCTTCCTGACTGTTCTTCCGACTAGGCGGAACAGTGGAAAAACGTATGCGTGTAGGTCCGACCATGCTTGCCTTAAGGCGTCGCACGCCTTCGCATTCGGGTCTGGGCGAAAAGAGAAAAACTCCCTATACTTCGTGTTATGACGAGTGGCAAACAGCCGCGACATTAATCTCTCAAAAAAAGTTGAGCGATCGTGCGATGTATCTGTAAAGATGACATCATTGCTCGATGAATGAGATCATCGAGTCAGTGTTGATACAACTGAAATTTTTCACGATGAGATCATGGCTCTCGCACTTTTTAGGCAAAAAATGTTGGACCAGTGAGGTATGAGATGATCTTGCGAGAGCACGCGAAATAATATCTTAAAGTACGAGAAAATGAGATTTCACATGCCGTCTTTCTCTCCAAATGAATCTTAAAATACGTTAGTATTTAGTTATAATGACAATCTAGTTTGTTTCCGTACTTAAAAATCATTTGAACTTTGAACTTTTCACTTTTTTGTTGAACATTTCATTTAAAAAAATTTTTTGTTGTATTTTCGACACTTCAATTCTTTATTCCGCTTGAAACAAAACATAATGTTAAGTGACGAAACAGATGACACTGTCACAAGAAAAGTGAATTCAGTGAAGGTTATGAAAAGTGAGATCTAAATATGACAAGAACAATGAGGAACATTTCATTTTAGGAAAATAGGAAAGCACACAAAAAAAGCAAAGAAAGCAAAGCTTGTATCTTCAGTTATGAACTATTCATCAGCAATTAAGAACTATTCATCCGCAATAATAACTTGAAATTCCAAAAATTCAACTCACTCTTTATCATTCGAGAGCTAACCGAGAACACAAATATTATGGAAAAAAGAGGAGAAACAGAAACAAAACATTTGAAGAAACAAAGCACTTGAATTAAAAATGTATTCTAGAGTTGGTGACAATGGTCTCACAATCAAGCTTGATAAGTTCATTTCTAAAAATGCTAGAAGAGCTTGTAGAAACCAAAGAACAAGGTAACTTATTCCAGACATTAATCATTCTTGAGGCACAAGTGCTTGTTCTGCTTTGATATTTACACGGCAAGCATATTCTGTAGTTATTCGATTCTCTCAGCGAATAAGGCGATGGGCAAAGTTTAAACATATTTGAGTAATCTACTTGAATATTTCCGTGCAGACATTTATGGATGAACACAAGATCGGCCACATTTCTTCTATATTCAAGCGAGGAGATGGAAAGAGAATTCAGTCTAGCAACATAACTCATTTTGGGTATTCCGGCCCTTTGTAGTAACCTTCGTGTAAATGATCTTTGCACTTTTTCTATGCAGTTAACGAGACCGATAGTTACTGGGGACCATACCTCACTCCCATATTCAATAAGGGGTCTTATGTATGTGGTGTATATTCTGAGCAGAACTTTAATTGATTTGGTTTTAAAGGCTCTGAAGATCATGTTTATACATTTTTGGGACTTTAGGGAGGTTAGTTCAATATGTTTAGAGAATGTGATATCTTCCTGAAATGTAATGCCAAGATCTTTCACTAATGAAGTAGTTGGTATGATATTGTCTTCTAGGTTATATGTTACTTTCGGATTCCTAGGACCACAGTGCATGATAAAGCATTTTTGAGTTGATATCACAAGTCCCCAGGTCAGTGAGTAATCGGAAATGGAATCCAGACTTTTCTGAAGAGAGTCTCTGTTTTTGGAAAAAATTTTGAGGTCATCGTCTTATAGAAAACCATGGACATCTGGCTCTATGTGCTCCATGATATCATTTATAAATATTGAAAAGAGGAGGGGTCCAAGGCAACTCCCCTGGGGAACACCACTGTTGTATACTTTAGGGCCTGATAATGTATCTCCGATTGAGACTTTCGAGGACCTGCTCGTGAGAAAAGAACGGATAAGATAGAGGAGGTTGCCCGTTATTCCCACTTTTTCAAGTTTGTGAACAAGAAATCTTATGTTTACAGAGTCGAAAGCGCGTGAAAAGTCGACTAGACAGATGTCAAAGTCTATTTTTTTATTCTGAAGCGTGAGGTAAATGGAATGAGCCTCTACCAGGGATGTTACCGTGGACCGTCTCCGACGGAAACCATGTTGTTTGGGATGTAGTATGCCATTGGTTTCCAGATATTGATAAGTTATATTGAAGATCAGTTTCTCGAATACCTTTGACATAGAGCACACCATAGTGATAGGACGATAATTTTCGATCTGAGAGCAGGGCCCTTTTTTATGAACTGGTTTGATTATTCCTTTTTTCCAGGCCAGAGGGTAGTGCCCTAAGGTTAGTGAGTTGGTGAAAATGATGGAGAGAGGTATGGCCAGTGAGTCCAGACAATTTTTGAGTAGTCTACTTGGAATAAAGTCAGGGGAAGAGTTCAGTTTCGGAGCTATTCGTTTCAGAATGGAGTTCACCTCAAAAGGGGAGATGTCATTAATGTGGTCGAGGTGAAAATTCGGGCGAGAGATCTGAAGGGGTCCACTGATTGGTAAGGGTTGTAACTTATCAAAATACTCGGCGAAGTGAGTTGCTTGTTCGAAGGGGATAGTAGTTGGTTTATTGTTTACTATGAGAGCAGGAATAGATGTGTTGATTTTAATGCGGTTGGATATAGTTTTGAAGAATACCTTATAGTTTCTCGGGAACTTAAGCTTGTCTTCCCTAAGAACCTCGAATTTGACTAGTTCTTTGTGAAGTTTCTTGGATGTGCGTAATGATGTAATGGAGAGAGGGTTTCGTTTGTTACTTCTCTGTAGGAAGCTGTATAATCTTCTTATCTTGGGGGGATATTTCAAATGTGTTTTGACATTCTTATTTTTTGGGATCCTATTATCCATTATGAATTGGATGATGTTGGTTAATTTATCGACACTTTCGTCAATAGTTAGGTTTGAGAGCATGTAAGTCCATTCGATGCTAAAGAGGTCTGAGTTGATTATTTCCCAATCTGCCTTTTTCCAGTCTAACGATGAGCTGGTGCTTGTGATAATACGCTTGGCTCTATCTCTGATTTCAAAGTATATTGAGGCATGATCGCTGGTGGAGAAGGGAGGCCTGACAATACAGTCTTTTATGATATTTGAATTACAGAGCAGGCAATCGAGTGTATTTTGAAGTCTAGTGGGAGAAAGTACGAGTTGTTTAAGATTGTTGTCGCATGTCATGTTTAAGAATGCAAGAGACATACTACATGTATTGGGAGCGGTGAGATTTGCCCAGTCTATCTTGGGGAGGTTCATGTCTCCGCACAGAATGGTGGGAAATACTTCAGTAACATGAGAGGTGATAAACGAGCAGAGATCCTTTGTATTTTCTACTCCACAGCTAGGAGATCGATATATATTAATCAGTCTAATGGCCGAGAAAGCAAACGAGAAAGATGTGTTAGGATAAATGTCTATTACTAACCCCTCGCACTGAGCCTTGCTATGTTGAACAACTAAAGATGAGGAGATGGCATTATCTACTAGAATGGCTACGCCTCCTCCTCTTTGTGCCAATCTGTCACCTCTGAATACCGTGAAGGGTAAACTATCGGTTAGAATGGAGTCGGGAAGCTCACTGTGCATCCATGTCTCAGATAGTAAGAGAATGTGATATTTACAGCAACGAAGAAGAAAATAAAGATCATATAGCTTATTCATCACTGATCTACAGTTGAAATACAAGCATTTGATTACTTCTTTTCTAGCTCTTTTATCCGACTTATCCTATGGTGAATAACGAGAGGTTTTCCTAACATTTCTTCTTCTGGAAACAAATTCGTCTGACTTTCTGGGGCATGAGGTAGATTCTTCGGCGTTTCTGGTATTGCGTCTGCTTCTGACTTGTTGCGGCTTCACGGAGCTTTCCGCCAGAGAAGGAAAGTCAGTTGAAGAAGCCTCGAATGTAGATGTCGACCGGGCCCCAGAGTTCACCAGCGAAGACGATGGCAATTGGGAGTGTTGAGTTGAACTGGCTAAGGGGGATAGTGACGAAGAGGCGGGAGGAGGGGAAATTGGTCGATAGGGTACTCGTTTGTAAGACTGGGCAAAACGAGGAAAGGCAGGGATTAGGTGAGCGTCGACCACTTTGGCAGGGGGAAAAGATGGGTTAGTGGATATTCGGATGCAGTCTCTCTCGGCTTGAAGCTCTGCCGGCGAGAGGTCAGCTCGGGAGTAACATCCTTTAGGAAAAGGGTGTTTCACCTTTCTGCAAAGTTCCAGGAAAAGGTTACGCTTTCCAAGCGAAGAAAACTCAATTTTCATGGGACGGCCATGAGGAGCAGAGAGACGTGGGCGATCAATTGGGTGACGATGATGATTGATATTACCCTTCTCTAGGTCGTCAATAAGGTCCGCTGAATTGAGTCTGATGATAAGACGTGAGATAAGATCTTTGTCTTTGCAACACGTATCATCCTCTGACTTGCCTTCTGGAAGTCCGATAATAACAGCTCGTTTACCTTTTCCTATGAGCATATCCTTGTCTCGATAAGTGGATTCGACGATAGCTGAATACAAGTGGGGTCTAAGTGTGGCCGGAGAGACAGATGACTTTATGGATTGCATTTCTTCACTAATCCGTAGAAGTTGCTGTGACTGGTCCAGAATTACTTTGTTCATGTAGGAAATCTGTTGGGACTGAGCAAGTATCATCTGTTGAAGCGGCTGCATAACTTTTGTCAGCGTTTCTCGGACAAGACTATCGATGAACGGAAGAGAGACTGTGGGAATGGGGAGGTTGCAAAGATTAGGATGAGATTTGCCATCAATTGGCAGAGCTCGGGAAGGGTCACCACTCATAGAGAACGGAGATCATGAACTTCGTACCCGAAACTTCGTACCGCGACATTTCGTACGCCGAAACTTTGTACCCAACATTTTTCTTCTTGTTTTTTTTCTGAGCTTAAGCTTTTTTATTTTTTTCCTGAGCCTAAACTTTTTCTTGAGCCTAAGCGTTTTCAATGTAAACATATTTTTTTCCTCCGTTTCCGTTTCACTCCAACTCCGGTAAAACTGTAGTTTGGTCCCAAAACACTTGAATTTGGAATGCTTTATCGATGTAATGCTTTATCGATGTATGTACGTGAAACGAACCAGCAAGAAGAAAACAATCGACAACCGAAGCGATCGACAACGAACGAAACAAATTACAGAGGAACCAAACAATTAAGGAACCGAACAAAAATAGCCTAAACACATAAACTCTTGTTGTAGAGAGTGAACCGAACAAAAACAGCCTAGACACATAAACTCTTGTTGTAGAGAGTTAACAGACTAAAGAAAACTTTTAAAACAAAAAAGAAAAAAACCTAATTCACAGACGTAAACAACCCCCTTGCGCCTCCACGGAGTCGTCGATATAAGGCTCCATGCCTTCGGTACTCTTCCACCTTCCTCGTCTTTGAACCTCCTCTAATGATGCTCCTTCCATTATAGAATGTGTCGCTCCTCCTCCTCTGAGTCCATGTGGAGTCACTCTCTCCTCCACCCCCGCTAATTGGGCAAGCTGTTTCAGATCCTTTCTAAACCGGTCTTCGGAAATCCGTCGACCACTTTTTAGATGTTGCATCACAGGGCCTCGAGGTAACGGCCAAGGGCTTCTCTTGAAAGCTTGCCACACCGCTTCTCCGAGTGAACCTTCGTCCAAAGCCACAAACGTCGTTCTGCCATTTCCATACACGTCGTTCTTAGCTTTCCTTACGGTCACTTCTACCTTTCCTTCCCTCTCCACTATATCCGCCCAGTCCAGTTTGACTAGCTCTCCGACCCACAGCAAGGCGGAAAAAGCGAGGGCTGCCCCGCAAGCCGTTCGTAAGTTGTCTGCATCACCCATGTACAGTGCTTGACGCAGGAGCTGATCCACAGTGGCTCTTTCCACCTTCCCGCGATGCTTCACTTCACGATCTCTCTTCGTGCACTCGTGTATCCGGCTTAAAAACTCCTGCTCTCCGTGGTCCAAACCTCCCCGGAAGTGACGGGCTGCTGCTGCCGTGATCTTCAACGTCGAAAGTGATTTTTTCTCTTCTCTTTTCTGCAGAGCGTATATGATGAGAGCTTCGGGGGCCGCTGGATCGAGTCCTAGTGGGTGCACAAAGTCCTTGAGATTCTTCCAAGCGTTCCGATATGAACATAAAGTAGAAGGGGCCACAGCTCCATTGACTGCGCCGATGAACCCGTCCGCTAGATAATTCATGCCAAGATCCTCTAGTAGCTCCACCACTCTCCCTATCTTCTCTCCTCGCTTCCCTGCAAAAATCAGGGTTGGGTGGGCGGGCCACCACGTACACAACGATAAAAGCCTAGAATGAAGAAATAGCTTTCCCCCCTCTTTTCAAGTTCCTAAAATACCGTAACTCACCTTCGTACACACAATTCAAATAACCCGCCAATTCAAACTACCAAACCGCGAACGCAAGTGTTTTGTGACCAAACTTTAAATTTTTCCTCCGTTTCCGTTTCACTCCAACTCCGGTAAAACTGTAGTTTGGTCCCAAAACACTTGAATTTGGAATGCTTTATCGATGTAGAAAATGTAAAGGCGTGTTAGAATTGGCACCGCAAAAAGGCGAATGGGGAAGCAAGCCTCTCGCTTCCAAATGGTCCCTCTTTATAGGATGCTGGTGATAGTAAGGCGGCTCCTCTACCGAATATCAACACGTCTTGCACGAATGGAGCCCAGTAATCCCCCGAACGAATAACAGGGTATGCTGGATGACTCTCCCAAAGGGGCATGCCCAGTATCGCGCTACTGCCACATTTTTCCGCCATGCGCAAAGTTTTTAAAAGGAGGCAAGGTGGAGGGACTAACCACAAAAGTCCTTCGCACCACTCGCTTCTATAGTCGAACGCGTCAACGCCCGACGCCGCTGGGCATTCAGTTCTCGAAAAGAATATGTTGCATTTGGTGTTCTGATCGTCGGCGAACATGTCCTTCACGGGAATTCCCCACTTATTGGAACAAATCTTGACTATTTCATTTTTGACCGACCAATCGTCAGGGTCAAAATTCCTGCTTGCTAAGTCCGCTTGGACATTCTCATTTCTTGGGACCCATGTGAATTGGAACGAGCACGTTTCTTTAAAACGAAACTCTTCCACCTCCTCTGCAATAATTTGTAATTCTCTTTTCATGCTACCTCTTTTCAAAATGCCGACCGCTGCCGAATTATCTAAGCGAAAGAGCACCGCTTTTCTTTTTAGGCACGGTCTAAACGCATGTAAAGCAAACCTGACCGCTTCTAACTCTCTCCAAGTACTGGATTTCTCTCTTTCCTTCTCGTTCAAATTTCTTGAGGCTTGCTTTCTCACGCCATCTCGAACCATTATCGCTCCTAAGCCTATGCTCGAAGCATCAGTTTCTACCATTACATTAAACTCCCATGGTCCAGCTGTAAAGCTGCGAACCGTCCTTTGGCGAAACTCTGTCTGCCATCTTTTCAGTTCACCTTGTTCTTCCTGAGTTAACGGTCGGGTTCGATCTCCTGTGCTCTGCATATCTGCTACAACTCCTAGCAATGACCTTGAGAGAAGAGTGGCCGAGTTACCTAGAACCAAGTGTGCGCTTACTATCGTGCCTGTCACGATCTGCCGGTCCTGGACCGTTGGCCAACACCTGCCTCTCAGGTTTGCCATCCTTTCTTCAGCCTCTGAGGCTCTTTTGTCCGACAACGCCACTACGCCTTCAGACAAGTCTATGCGGTAACCTAACCAAATTCCTACCTGAGAAGGAATTAAGGCAGACTTCTCTTTCGCTATCATAACTCCAGCACTTTCTAGATCCGAAAGTACTACATCAACCGCCTTCTCACAGCTCTCTCTATCCTTAGCTAGTACTATGCCATCGTCTAAATACAGAGTAACGTTTAATCCTTTGGATCTCCATCTACGTGTCAACGTTCTGAACACTTTTGTGAAGACAAAGGGGGCTGGACTGAGGCCGAACGGAAGCGCATTGAAATGATAATATTTCGCTCCCAACTTGAACCCGAAAAATTTTCTATCTTTTTGGGCTATCGAAATGTGGTGGTAACCACTTCTTAAATCAAACGTTGCTAAAAATCCTCCTAACGGAAGGCTGTCAAAAATTACAGATAAATCTTCGTAGCGAAACACCGTTTTTGCTAGGAACTTGTTCATGGCGCTCAAGTCATGAATCAGTCTCAATTTCGTACCATTTCTGACAACCGCTAGAGGAGAGACGATTGCTGGCCTTTCCTGCGCCTCACTCACTGCTTTTGTCTCCAACAATCTTTCCACTTCTCTGCTCACGAACTCCGCATTTAGGCGTGCCGAAATCCGATTATCTACAAACGAAAAGCTTGGAGGATTTTTAACCGAAAAATTCAAGCAGTAACCTTTCGAAAGTACTTCTAAAACAAAAGTTGAGGCACCAATTTGCTGCCAGAAGGAAATGGAACTTTGAACATTTTTAAACGGAACCAATTTCTCACAACCTTCTTGGATTGACGGGGCACTGGCTGCGGATGTGTCCCGTCTGGTTACATCCGTAACAGACAGGTGTTGACCTCTGCCTATAAGCCTGCTGACCAACAGGCTGGTAGGCGTACTGCTGAGTCTGAGGAGCGAAGTACTGTTGAGGGGGTGACTGGGCTTGGAGATAGACTGGCTGAGGAATGACAAGGGGAGTCTGGTGGCCGGATCCGACTCCCCTTGAACGAAAGGGCTGGTCTCCCTCACTCTCGAACTTCCTTTTCTTGAAGTTGGACTGTGCGGCCCCTCCGCCGGACGTCATCGAAGAGACTAGCAAGGCAATGGAAAGAGGATCAGTAGCCGAAGAGGAGCCAAGCGTCTTGGCAGCCTCAGCAGCTGAAAGTATACCTGGGTGGGACTCCGCAAGAGCCAAAAGCCGGTTACGCTCGATCAGGTCCTTGATAGCCTGTTTGTTGTCTTCCGCCGTCTCCTTTTCTAGCAGGTGGATGACCGTGGTGTTGAACGCTACTTGATGACGATGTGACGGTACAGAAACTGCCGGTGGGGCATACTGCGGAGCTGGTACACTAAGAAAGGGCTGAAGCCTCTTAGCAAGTTCTCTCGCTTCTAATTCATCGGACATGTCTATAATCAGAGAGAGAAATTACTCGCACCTTACAAAAAACCACAATTAAAAATTTTTAATCCACCACGTACACAACGATAAAAGCCTAGAATGAAGAAATAGCTTTCCCCCCTCTTTTCAAGTTCCTAAAATACCGTAACTCACCTTCGTACACACAATTCAAATAACCCGCCAATTCAAACTACCAAACCGCGAACGCAAGTGTTTTGTGACCAAACTTTAAATTATTTAATGTAAAAATACCTTTTTAATGTAAAATTATTTTTTGTAAATGTATGTAAGACAGAAGTATGACCCATGGAACCTCTAGGAGGGGCCTAAAGTGCGGGAATTACCGACACTTTGTACCGCGTCACTTTGTATACGACACTTTGTACCCGACACTTTGTACCCCGTCACTTTGTACCGCGACACTTTGTACCGCGACACTTTGTACCGCGACACTTTGTACCGCGACAATTTGTACCGCGACACTTTGTACCGCGACACTTTGTACCCAAGGAAATTCTAAGACACTGTTTCGTTTGTAGTTTGTAGTTTTTTTGTATTTTTGTTATTTAAGCTTGTTTTCTTTACATTTAATTGTTCCGTTTGTAGTTTTTTTTGTATTTTTATTATTTAAGCTTGTTTTCTTTACATTTAATTGTTCCGTTTGTAGTTTTTTGTATTTTTATTATTTAAGCTTGTTTTCTTTACATTTAATTGTTCCGTTTGTAGTTTTTTTGTATTTTTATTATTTAAGCTTGTTTTCTTAACATTTAATTGTTCCGTTTGTAGTTTTTTTGTATTTTTATTATTTAAGCTTGTTTTCTTTACACTTAATTGTTCCGTTTGTAGTTTTTTTGTATTTTTATTATTTAAGCTTGTTTTCTTTACACTTAATTGTTCCGTTTGTAGTTTTTTTGTATTTTCATTATTTAAGCTTGTTTGCTTTACATTTAAGTGTTCCGTTTGTAGTTTTTTGTATTTTTATTATTTAAGCTTGTTTTCTTCACACTTAATTGTTCCGTTTGTAGTTTTTTTTGTATTTTTATTATTTAAGCTTGTTTTCTTTACATTCAAGTGTTCCGTTTGTAGTTTTTTTTGTATTTTCATTATTTAAGCTTGTTTTCTTTACACTTAATTGTTCCGTTTGTAGTTTTTTTGTATTTTTATTATTTAAGCTTGTTTTCTTTACATTTAATTGTTCCGTTTGTATTTTTTTGTAATTATATATTCTTTGAGCTTCTTTTTCCCTTTTAGTTGTTTTGTTTGTAGTTTTTTGTAATTTTATTATTTAAGCTTGTTTTCTTTACATTTAATTCTTCCGTTTGTATTTTTTTGTAATTATATATTCTTTGAGCTTCTTTTTCCCTTTTAGTTGTTTTGTTTGTAGTTTTTTGTATTTTTAATATTTAAGCTTCTTTTTGGCATTCAATTGTTCCGTTTTAAGTTTTTTTTTCGTTTTTTAAGCACATGATCTGGTCTCATTAGGTAAATTGTTCCAAAAATTAACTACTCTAGATGTTGAGATGTTAGAACGCCAAGCTGATCGAATTATTGGTTCGATTAGTGCATCCTTTAGATCTAGTACTATAAACGTGGTTGTTGAACAAAAACATAGAGCAAGGATCGGTTGACGTTAACCGATTTAATATTTTGTACGTCATGAGTAAATCTGCAATAAAAACTTGAAACTTGAAAAAAAAACTTGAAAGATGCATAAGTCGATTACCAAGAGAAACTATTGTTCCCTCCTCTAAACTGAGACATGCGTAACTTCTTGTGTTATAACTAGGTTATTCACCGAACTAGCATCCAGTTTTTTTTTCAATTGAAACGCTTTATCAAGATCAGCAAGCCACATCGGTAATATAACATCATCGATTATGGAATCTGTTGCGACATGTGACGACTCCACTCCTCAGCGTTCTCTTCCTTCCTTGGGAATTGGGGACTAACGGCTTTGACAAAGTAGTCCCTCCATAGTAGTAGTAGTAGATTGCCCGCCGTAGGTCTCCGGCTGGGTAGACGAGGTCTTCTTTGACATGGCTCAGAAAACAATAACCTTACTTACATCATTTATCTAATTACATTATTTCTCTTTCTCTCTCGGGGTTTTTTCCCCCTTTTTTTTAAAATTTTTTTTTTACTCTCTACAATTACTCTCTGCCGCTATACCTTCCCATTCGCACTTTTTAGCCATGAATGGAGATCTGCGATGCTATCAGTTCAATTCAATTTAACCGCTTTATAAAGATCAACAAGCCACATCGGTAATATAACATAATCGATTATGGGATCTGTCGCGACATGTGACGACTCCACTCCTCAACGTTCTCTGCCTTCCTTGGGAATTGGGGACTAACGGCTTTGACAAAGTAGTCCCTCCATAGTAGTAGTAGTAGATTGCCCGCCGTAGGTCTCCGGCTGGGTAGACGAGGTCTTCTTTGACATGGCTCAGAAAACAATAACCTTACTTACATCATTTATCTAATTACATTATTTCTCTTTCTCTCTCGGGGTTTTTTTTTCTTCTAGACCGAGCCCACGAGACTGTTTCGTATGATCGACAACTGCAGTGTTTGGCCGGCCTGCTTAAACCCATTGAACCAAACCTGCCCTGTAGTTTACTCAGGCTGTTCAGACCGTATGCCTAAGCCTCAGGCAAGGTTAACAGAGTGGAAGATATAGTAATATTTTTCATTATTTCGTGCCCTAGTACATTCCCAGCAGTATAACTTCACTGTTTGATCGATACCAGATACATAGTAACTGGTTGGCGATGCTATGCAGAACAATCATATATCGCTATTTAAATATCAATATTTAGATTTTAAGTTGAGATGAGATAAACTTTAAGTTGAGATGAGAGAGAGGTTTCATGTGTACTCTGAGTACTGATTGTGTCAGTACTGGTAGAGAATTTCGTTAAACTCTCCCAAATATCAGCTCTCATTACTTATCAAGCTTTTCTCTCTCTGTGATTATGTCTTTCTTACTCCCATTCTTTCTTCCTTCTTCTCTCTCTCATTATCCTATCAATCAACTCTTTCTTGCAATGCACACTTACCAGATGTCCCTTTTCACTACGATCATAAGAGATGAACACTTCTGTAGAAGGCATACTTAATGAATTATGTGGACAACGAATGTCATTTTATGAAAATTAAATCATCCAAAGTTTTTATTTATATGTATATAGTTTGAAAGAGGCAAAAAATAGTATTCCGTAACCATTTCCAAACTTCCTGTTTTGTCGCGGACTACTCATTAAAAAGAGTTACTCCAGCCTCATCAAAAAACTTCAATCTTGCTTCAAACTTGATATCAACATTTGTACACATTGTCTTCGGTTTCGATTGTAATGATGAGCAGAATAAATTGTGTCTCTTGACAAAAAATCTGAATGCAATCGTCTGTTTCCAACCTTCAACTGAATTGAAGAGCAAAAAGGTTTATAGTCAAGGTGTTTCTTAGCACCCGCACAACTTTTTTCGATGCGCATAGATTTTTTTTACATTTTGAGTTAAACATAACATTTTTCCAATGATTTGGAGTTTCCCCACGAAAACTCCGAGAAAATTTTCTTCCAAGCGCATAGATTTCAATGTTTTTCGGGGTTTTTAGAAAGCGCATAGATTTTATTTACCTGCAGTGCGGGTAAGAGAAACATCCTGTTCATAGGGAGGGAACGGTATGTTGAATTATAGGAAACAAGCGTATGCAAGCCTTGATTAGGAGAGATGATTTAATTTCTCGATATGGTCCTGAAGCGAGAATTGATGCTATTCCAGAGCGCACATGAATTTCACATTTAACACGGGTGATTGAAACATCTACTGTACTTATTGTAGATGCGTATTTCGTGGAAGAATGCTTGTAAGTTTGAGCAGCTCCAGGAAGACGAGGAATAACTTTGTTTTGTTCGATGTGCAGACTGTAATTTGAATGTATTATATGGGCTGCGGCGTGACAGGAAGCGCTTGCTTAGTTTTCGAGCAATTAAAGCCTAAAGGAATAGGGAGCTGATGGGTTTTCGACTGAAGTCTTTATTGATCGACTGTATCCTAGAAAGAGGGAGGGGGAGCTGATGGGTTTTCGACTGGTCTTTATTGATCGACTGTATCCTAGGAAGAGGGAGAGGGGAGCTGATGGGTTTTCGACTGTATCCTAGGAAACATTCAGAGTATTTTTTTTTCCATTCTCATGAATTCTTTTAGCATCTTACGCATAAATTCCAGGAACGACTTTGAAAATTTTGTTCCGAGTGTTTTTTTTCTGATTTCAGGAATGAAAAAAAAGAATGTTCTGTGTGTAGTGGGATGTCAGAATGTCATTGTAGTTCGAAGTTGTTGTGAGATGCCAGGAGGTTAAGACAGTTGAATGTTCGACGTTTTTTTTGTATCTAAGCTTCTTTTCATCATGTTTCAAGAAGTCATCTTGGATCGAATACACTTATTCTTTCATGATAGGTCATACTTGGTAATTAACTCATCCGTTTTTATATTCACTGGTGGTGAAATGGAACATAAATGATCATTTTTAAGAAGAAAAAACCCGGTTGAAGTGTATCTTGTTCGAAGTTTTATCTTTTTTTGTATTGTGTGTCACTGCTTACTCAAATTTTTTATCGGAAAAATGCAGATTGATTACAGGCCGAAGAAAACCAATTGTTTTTGAAACATTAAACTTCCATTTGCATCTACAAGTACCCCACTACATTCTCCTTGCATCCCGCTATTTGTTTTTGTAATAAACACGAAAATCATAAGCAAACGTAACAACATAAGAATTTATTGATAATAATTAAACAACAGTAACGATTTGGGTAACTAAAGTTGATTCCAAACGAACAATAAAAATCAACAGATTAGAAGAATTTCATCGCAAGAAAAATTCGAATCTTCCAAAATATAACATTTCCAACAAAAATAAAGCGAGTTTCAACAAGAGTGCAAAGTGATGCTGTGCTTCACGAGATTTGCAGGGGCCCTGGTAAAAAACTTTTATCTCTTTAATTACGAAATCTAAAACACAGAATTAGTGAATCAGCTTCGTCGATGTTAGTGATCCTCTCAAGAGGACATGTAAAGCCTTGAATAAAATCTATAATTCGGCAAAAAATGTAGCCCTTAACTCAATATTTTCAACAAATCTCTACGATAAAATCAAATCGTTCATGATTGATTATTCATGATCGTTCATGATTGCAAAAGACCGTAAACCGCAAAAAGGGAAAAAAATTCTAGGGCTACCGACCTGCCGAATCTCTCCCTGCCGACCCTCTTTCTCCTCGAAATGAATGTATCTTCTCTCTAAAAGTGAAAGTGAAAAATCTCCATTTCTTCACATAAATATAACGTTTTGAGTTATATTTCAGCCTCAACCGCCAAGTCTTGTCCTTACTTATCCTCCCTCTCCTCTCACATTGCCCAATCCCAACTCATTATGTGACCTAAAGAGACATTTATTTGTTTAAATATATATCTCACTTTCCCAATCGAAAACCAACCTCCTTTCTATTGTTGCGTAAGATGGGGAACTCCGCGCTGCTCGCCGCAAACGAAGATCCGACGACGTTTCAGACGAAGTCTGGAGAAGGTCGCGGGTTCTTGATGGTGTCCCACTTCTGAGGAATCGGCGCCGGTTTGTCCTGAAGGAAATGAAGTCTGAATGAAATATATTTAAAAAAAACATTCAATTCAATTCAATTCAATTCAATTCACTTTATTCGCCAAAGGTATGCTTGTTGTCGCATACACTTATAAGGTAGACATTAAACAACAAAAAAAACGAGAAGAAAAAAAAATTTAAGATTAAAATTTAAAAAAAAAAGAAGTGAAAAAATAGTGTGAAGAAACTGCTGGAGAAAATAACTTTTGTTCGAAATATTTTTCGCACGAACTCAAATAAGAACAATCTCTGTCAGAGGGTTTAATTTTGAGAGGGAAAATACGATTTTCTAACATTGCTTTTTTTCTTACATTTTCTTACATTTTCGACACAGCTGGTGAGCTGAAGAATTTTTTGTTTGAAAGTAATTTTTCAAAACACGAGTTTTTTTTTTTTGGAATGATCGATCACCGAACACGATATACTAACGTATGAAAAACAAGCCTTGTTTTATCAACAGGTCAATTGCCCTAATAGATCAAATGTTTCCATTTTATACCAAGATTTTTCTCTGACCCGCCCTGCGAATAAAAAAATCTATGCGCTCCCCAAAAACTCCGAAAAAACATTGGAATCTATGCACTTGGAAAAAAAATTTCTCGGAATTTTTGTTGGGAAAACCCAAATCTTTGAAAAATTGAATTTTGAACTCTGAAATTTCGAAAATCTATGCACTCCAAAAAAGTTGTGCAGGTGCTGAGAAACACCCTGTTATATACTTGACAAAACCTGTTCAAATTGAATTATGGCCGATAGAACTTAACGAAAATGGTATTAATTTCCATCAGGGTAATTCTCTCATCCGCACTGCGGGTGTAAAAAAATCTATGCGATCTCAAAAAAATCTGGAAACTAAATACAAATCAATGCACTCGGGAAATTTTTGATGAGAAAAATTTCTAAATCTTTGAAATTTAGGGATCTATGCGCTTGAAAAAAATGTGCTGGTAATAAGAAACACCATAATAAGTAATAAGAAACAGTGCTGGTAATAAGAAACAAGAAACATTCCATTCAACTTTACGTTAAGCGAGGGTTTGGTAGGTTGGTCACTTCAGAAGAATGTTTTGCCAGTTGGCAGTTTACCCATGTATAATTGTGAAAAGAATCATACAATTCGAAAATAAATTTGTAAACTTGATGTTCTCTTCAACTTCTTCATTTTTTCACTTACTCGAAATGATTTAACATTTCGTAATTCTATATATCATCTAGAATAGGTCTATAGACAATCTTTTGAGAGAATGAGCAACTTAAATCGATGATTTGGCCGACAAAATAATCGTTTTTTTCCGTGATTCTCTTTCCAATTTCGAAGACGAAGCTGTCCTTCCAATTTCGCAACTTTCTCGATGTACTCGATCCTTTCGTACTCCTGAGAGAAATTTTATATGATTTAGACCTCGAGCTATGCAAGAGAAAAACACAGGAAATACCGAGAGAACCTTGGAGACATAACGTTTGAGTGATCGACCGTGAAGAAGCAACTACATATAAACACAAGAGACGGGAGAAAGAGCAAAAATGAGAAAAGTTCGAAAAGAGAGAGAATAAAGCAAGCATCCCAAGGAAAGGAAATTTGCCACTTTGTTACTTGGGGGCCGCATTTTACTTAGGGGGACAGGTTACTTTTAAGTGATCTTTTCCGCTTAGGCTTAATCGAAATGTTTGCTAACGAGGCCTAAAGAACAATTAGCAACAATAGTGGAAAAGGGGAGGGTTAAGGCAAAAAGAGTGAAAAGAGAAAGAGAGAAAAATTTAAACAGAACGGAAGGAGAAGAGAATGTAGATAATTCTCGGCGCGAACATGTATGCGCCAACATAGCTGGTCCGGTAACCATTCAACCCCTGCCTACCGACCCTCTCCCTCACTCAAAATGAACGATCAGAGTTTTCACAGCTAAAATTTAAAGATAAAAACCTTCATTCCTCTACATAAATACAACGTTTCATTAGACAATACACAGCCTCAACCGGTTGCGTAAGGTTAAAAGTGAAACTTCTAACCTAGTTTAGCGACCGACTTATTGAAAAATCAAGACGTATTTTACCTATGATTCAAACAGTAATAGCGTAACTGATTATGCTTATGGCCTAATTTCTAAGTGGTATGGTCTTGTTCCTAAACCGGCCTCGTGAGCGTAAAATACACCTGAGCCTTGGCGAAAAAAGAGTTGAAAGTACCTAGCCCCTATGAAGTGAAGCGTGGCCCCTAAGGTTAGAAAGAGCCTTTGATTTTATGGAAATTAGAGCAAGGTCGCTAAGGGGGCATTGTTTGCGTTTATGCCCCCTCCCCCTACCAGAGGTTCCATGGGTCATACTTCTGACTTACTTACATTTACAAAAAGTCATTTTTGCATTAAAAAAATTATTTTTAGATTAGAAAACTATTTTTACATTAAAAATTTTGGCACTCCCCGTCAGAGGACTACTAGACAAGGCCAGCCGATAGACAAGGCCAGCCCGCGATGTTTTGCATAAGATACGCATGCATGCACGCACGACGCACTACTCAACTTCAAAATATCTCACTACAAACGGAACACTTAAATGTAAAGAAAACAAGCTTAAATAATAAAAATACAAAAAAACTACAAACGGAACAATCAAGTGTAAAGAAAACAAGCTTAAATAATGAAAATACAAAAAAAAAAACTACAAACGGAACACTTAAATGTAAAGAAAACAAGCTTAAATAATAAAAATACAAAAAAAGCTACAAACGGAACAATTAAGTGTGAAGAAAACAAGCTTAAATAATAAAAATACAAAAAAAAAACTACAAACGGAACACTTAAATGTAAAGAAAACAAGCTTAAATAATAAAAATACAAAAAAAGCTACAAATGGAACAATTAAGTGTAAAGAAAACAAGCTTAAATAATAAAAATACAAAAAAACTACAAACGGAACACTTAAATGTAAAGAAAACAAGCTTAAATAATAAAAATACAAAAAAACTACAAACGGAACAATTAAATGTAAAGAAAACAAGCTTAAATAACAAAAATACAAAAAAACTACAAACTACAAACGAAACAGTGTCTTAAAATTTCCTTGGGTACAAAGTGTCGCGGTACAAAGTGTCGCGGTACAAAGTGACGGGGTACAAAGTGTCGGGTACAAAGTGTCGTATACAAAGTGACGCGGTACAAAGTGTCGTGATACGAAAGTGCGGGGGGCCTCTTTTCCTCTTACGGGCATCTCCAAGACGCAGACATTTTTAGTGCGGTCTATTCCTAAGCCGTACGGCCTTATTCCTGAGCCGTACGGTCTCATTAGCGTGATTTTTTCCTAAGCCTAAGGGAATTTTGATAATACAATTATCATGAAATTGAATTACTATGAAAAAAATAGTACAAGTGCGATTAATATAAAACTCGAGTCCGTATAATAAGAAAAGGTCAGAGCGCAGACAGTGACTCTGTGAATTACGCGCGTAAGTTCTAAGAATGGAATTCCGTGCAGGACATTTTATTTCCAAAAAAAGTTGGTCAAGGTCACATCATCTTTCAAAATTTTCGCCTAGTTTGAATGACATGAGGTCATCGCGCCGATGATCGTTTAGAGATTAATGTCGCGGCAGGTCTATGGAAGGCTCGCCCCATCTTTCCCATAGAATGTCAACTATCTGTCTATCCAGGGACCATTCATAATGGTGCGAGAAAATTCGCGACTCGTAATCTGCTTCTAAATTCTCAGAGCCTGGTCTATACGTAGCAGAGAGGTGCACATTACAATTCATAGCCCAGTCCCAGACTTGCTGCGCAACATTGTTAAGAGCCGTGCTACGTACGCCTTCTCTCTTATTTATAAACCAAACCGCTGTAGTGTTCTTCTTCATTCTTTATTTCCATGTACATGTGTATGTTTAACGTGGAATCGAAATATAAAAACAATATAACATGGATTTTTATATATGATAAAATTAAGAAATGAAAAAGAAGAAGGTGAGGTAATAGTGGCAGTGTATTAAAGCCATTAGTCAGAAACAATAGGGCTAGGTAAAATAGTATGTTTAGGAAGTTCTTTCAGTTTCGTCAGAAACATCATATCAGAATGAATGCATACTATTTCAGAAGGTAGGCAGTTCCATATAGAGATAATTCTTGATGCACATGTAGAGAACCGGGAGCTGTTTATAGCGAAAGGCAATGCGATTCTCAACTTGTGAGCATTTCTAATATTCTTAAGAAGTGGTTTAACAATGAATAGTCTGGAAGAATCAAATTCAGAACATGAATGTATTCTTTTATGGATAAATACTAGGTCAGCAACAACGCGGCGGTATTCAAGTGACTCTAGATTAAGCATTTCTAGTCTTTCAGAGTAATCTAATCGAGGAAGTCCGTTCCTAGCTAGGATTCTTCTGGTGAAACTCCTTTGAACTTTTTCAATGTCTTTCACAAGGCCTATGGTTGTTGGGGACCAAACTACAGTCGCGTATTCGAGGATTGGGCGTACATAAGTGACAAAAGCTAGTGTCAGAACATCAAGAGACTTAGTCTTGAATGTACGCAAGAATAAGTTCGCAAGGTTTGTTGCTTTCTTACAGACAATCTCGACTTGTTTATTGGAGGAAAGATTATCAGAGAACACAACGCCTAAATCATTTACTTCAGAAGATTTATTCATGACCACTCCGTTAAGATAGTAATTCATCATGGCATTGGAACCGAAGTGTGAAACAACGCATTTTTTAGCAGATAGCTCAAGATTGGAATGTTGACACCAGTTAGAGATGTTATCAATGGCTATTTGGAGATCGGAAAAGAAAAGTGGTACTTCAGTAAACAGTTTCACGTCGTCGGCATATATCGAATATTGCACAGTCGAAGGAATAACTTCCTTTATGTCATCGATAAATAATAAGAATAATTTAGGGCCGATTGTTGATCCTTGGGGCACACCACTAATTACAGAGGAAGTGCTTGAAAACTCGTTGTCAACACAAATAGTCTGCATTCTTTCAGTAAAATAATCACGAATCCATCCAAGGACAGGATTACAAATTCCTATATTTTCAAGTTTGCGTACTAAAAGATTATGGTCTACTGTGTCAAAGGCCTTAGATATGTCAAGGAGAACAACATCGACAGCCTTTCCATGAGACAGTAAATCCGCAAGGTAACAATGTGATTGTACTAGTGAAGTTACTGTGGACCTTTTGCTTCTAAAACCGAATCGATGAGGAGATAGAATAGAATTGTTCTCCAAGTAAGCATCAATTTGACTAATCAAAACGTTTTCCATAACTTTAGAGACTGAACAAGTTAACGAAATAGGACGATAACTTGAAAGTTGATCTGCCGCAGATTTGGGTTTAGGGATGGGTTTAACTATCGTCATTTTCCAGAGAGGGTGCCTTTCCAGAAAGTAAAGAATTGTTAAAAATAATAGATAACGGTTTCAGAAGCACAAAACGCAGTTTCTTGAAAACAATATTTGGTATGGTGTCAGGAGAAGTATTACACTTATTGCTCAACTTTCTAATACCATTCAATATCATATCATGAGTTATGAAATCAAAGTACAATTTCGAGGGAGTCGTCGGATAGATCTCAGGAACAATAGAACGAGGGGTCGAGTACACCGAAGAGAAAAAATCTGAGAAAGCTTCGGCTTAAGATAATGAAGTAACCAAAGTTCGATTAGATTGATCAACTATTGTGGGCATTGCTGAATTACGGCCCTTAGAGCGACTGCGACATTCGGAATAAAAAATTTCAGGTTTCCTTTACTAACTAGTTTGCTTTCTTTCTCAATCTGGTGCAAATGTAACTGTTTAGAAAATTCAGCAGAAAGATTGTGGCTGTAAACAGAATTAGGAGAATGAAGTGTAGCTCGTTGAAGCTTGTCTAGGTGGATAGAGGTCGATATCAGAGAAATCGGAAAACAATGGGACGAAACGGTCGATAAGGTGGACAAGGAAGTCAACAAAGTAGTTATTAGCAGTGTCAGAGTCGAAAAGAGCTAGAGAAAGTGTCCAGTCATGAGATGCAATCAGCCATTCCATCATAGCCCAATTCGCACGCCCGAAATTTCTTATAGAAGGAGCCGAAGCAGCAGGAAAAGCTGAGAAAGACACTTGAAATTCTACGGTGGCATGGTCACTTGATGAAAAAGGCGCAATCACAATACAGTCGGAAACAACTAGACTATTAGACAGCACAATATCTAATATGTTCGTACCACGTGTTGGTTGGGAGACGAATTGAAAAAAATGCTCATCGCAGCAAAAATCTAAGAACAAGGAATGATTCTCATTGTAAGAAGTGTATAGGCTATTCCAGTCAATAAATGGAAGATTGAGATCTCCTACTACCACCATAGGTATATTGGGAAGATTAATCGATTTAATGTAGGACATTAATCTGACCATCGTTGCTGATGTACAGGAAGGGGAACGGTAGATCACTACGCATCGCATTTGCCGTGGAAGTGCAATAGGGTTGAAGATATCGAGAGATATCACTTCTATGCCATTATCTTGGAAAGAGGAAACTAGAACAGATGGAATATTAAGGGAGACAAATGCGGCAACTCCTCCGCCTTGATTAGGATCATTTAGGGAACGATCACATCTATACAACAAATATTTATGCTCCTTCAAAAACTCATGATCGGAATCTAAGGAAGAAAGCCAAGTTTCTGTAACGAAAACAAGATCATAGTTATTGTAAATAAGCAAAAAATCAAGATCAGCTACTTTATTGCGTATAGATCTCGCATTGAATAAACATGCTTTCGTTAAAGGGCAAGAAAAAGAATTCCTAACACTGCCACTGACCTAGCGAGAAGTTCTTTTGGTAACGTTAGCGAATGACCTCTTCTGTTCTTCTCGGAATGGTCTCGGCGTCGATAGCTTGGACAGCTGAGTTCCTCTGACGGTCCACTCTATCTGCCCGGCCGCCTGGTTCCGTTCTCTGGCAATATGTCTGCACTGCTTTTCTAATTCGAGTCCAGTTCTGGTCAAGTCTTCTCTGACGAAGACTCGGGGATCCTTCATTCTCTCCATCCATCCTTCATTCGATGCATGAGATTGGATGACGAGTGAAACAGGGGGTAGGTTATTCTCTGAGTAAAGAAATCGGAATCTATATTGGACCACCATAGTAACTCCTCTTTACAATCCTGCGATAGACTTATGATTCTCGCAAAGGGGTCATTTGCCTGGGAAATCATCGAGTCGTTAATCAGCCTCTGTATAGCTCGTGATTTGAATCTTTTGTATTCGCAGGCTACAGCTATCGACTGACACAATCCCGTGAAGCTAGCCAATTGACGTATGGTGCTGTTTTGCGTTTTGAGAAGGCCGAGCGCCATGCATCTTATCGTCGCAATCTTTTTGATTGGGACACGGAAGAGCATGCTGCGTGTATCTATTTCTATGCCTAGAAATTCTACGACCTTGCTCGGAGAAAAACAAGACTTCTCATAATTAACTGTTAGACCTAGAGAAACAAGCAGGTCACACTTCCTGACGCTGTCGAGATCTTCTGAGGTATCACCGAAGAAAATCAAGTCGTCTATGTAGACTAGCATGCGCATGCCGTATTTTCGTAGCTTCTCTGCAACGGGCCGCAACAGGCGTGTGTACATATGGAGCAGTTGACAGACCAAACGGGAGAGCCCGAAACTTATAGAGTGTCTCTCTGTGTTGAAAAGCGAAAAACTTCTGCGAGTCCTCATGGATGGGAACGGCGAAGTATGCGTCTTTCATGTCTATCTTTATCATGAACTCTTCCCCACTAATCAGGTCTCGGGTGAAGAGAAACTGTTCCATTTTGAAATAAACTTTTTCGACAAAAAATTTCAAAGGTTTCAGATTTATGACCGGTCTCTGCCTTCCATCCTTCTTCGGTACCAGAAATATGGAAGACAACCAAACCCTTGAGTCCCACGGAATGGCGCTAATTGCACCTTTCTCGAGTAAGCTATCCACCTCTCTGTCGATCTCGGAACTACTATCTTGCCTTTTATGAATATGAACAGAGGTGGTTGTGTGTGTATAAAAGGTATCTTATAACCCTGTACGTTTTCTTTTATCCACGTGTCTCTAGAGAGTGCTTCCCACTTTTCTACTCTAAGGCGGATCCTACCTTCCCCGGAAAGTTCTATCTCATCCGATAGTGTGTCAACAACGCACCTTTTCAATAGTGGCTTCTCAGGTTTGCGCTTGTGTGTTGACTTGTGTTGACGCAGTGTGTTGAGTGACTTGGAGAAGTCGTATGGCTGTGCTGCGGTAATAACTTCCTTCTAAAGTCCCTCGCCAAAAGATGGGCGGAACTGGCTCTCGACAACGACTCACGGTTGTAGTCGGAGAGATCGGAGCTGTCCTGAATGTCGGCATCGCCTTTCGCGGCTCGACACCCATATACCTCAGTATGCCCTCTCTCCGGAATAAGGTTAGATCCTGGATGCATACGTTTAGAAGATGCATAGCAGCGGATATGTACCCGGTCGCCGTCTCGGAATTCTCTGAGACGCGGCCAGAGATGCATTCATCGAAAGCGAAGGCTAGCCTTGCTAACGCCGTAGTGGTGAATTCTTGTGTCGCCGCCAGTAAGCTTTCGCTGATGTGGCACTTTGCAAAATTTATAACTCCTACGGAGTCGTCCGTCTCTGGAGACATGGCCAGTTTAGACGCTGGAAGAGGCATCTTCTCAATAAATGCCGATCGTTCTTCGCGCTCGAGGAACTTTCCCTTTGCATGAAGCTCGAAGGTACTGAGTGCCCGCTCGGAGATGCGCACTCTCTTCCTCTGAGGCTTCTACTACAGTGTTGTTGCAGGGGGAATGGTATCGGCTGCACCCACCAATTCGAATGTCGTGGGTTTCTTGTAGCGAGCCTTCAATTCAGATGTCCTTTCTATGCTCTTTGCCGTTTCTGGCAATCGTCGAGATGACCTGGAGCTGTCTGAAGACGACGGGCATGATCGCCTTCGTCGTTTCTTGCGCCGCTTTTTGTGGGTCGTCCGCTCGTCGCTGCTTGTGGACGAACCTGATGAGGACGACATGAACGTGTCTGCTCCTTTATTGGCTTCACCGAGTCCCAGTAGGGCACCTTCCTCTTGATCCGAGCGCATGCTAAAATAACTAAAAATTAGTCATATTTTAGCCTTGGATTGGAGGGAGACGAAAAATTATATCGGTATTGCTTTAAAACGCACAACTTTAGTATCATATAGATAGCTGATCAAGTTACGCTGTCATTGCCGACCAAGGGGGAGCTCAACGAAATGCAACTGAGTTGGAGACGAAGGAAACCCCTTACATGAAAGAGTGCGCGAAAGGTAGATAAAAATTGCCTCCCTCTCTCTCTCGTTCTCGTTCTCTCACTCTTGATTCTTTCCTCGCTCTCTCGATATTGGGATCTTTATCCCTACCAACTTTTAAAGATTGAGAACTGGGGCGCAATGCGGATGGCATAGCCTTTGTGATAGCCGAAGCAGTGTAAGTATAAAAGATTTTCTCATTTGTTTTCTCTTTTTTTCCTTGAACCATTGAATTATGGATTACTCTCGATTGTTTGTGACAAGCGAAGATTATTTATAATATTTATTGAGAAAAGTGAGAGAATTGAGAAAAGTTGATAAACAACAAATAATAATAGTTTATCGCACAGTGTATATAACGTACATCATGGAGAAAGGTAAAGAATCGAATAACTTCAAACACAAGCGTATCATTTTGGCTAAAGTGAGAAAAGTTGATACAAAACAAAAACAAATCAATGAACAACAAAAACAAAACATAAACAACAAAAACAAATCAATAAACAACAAAAACAAATGAAACAAAACAAAAACAACATTAAATAATCTATTCACATTTCTTTGGACATTTCTACAATATATATACAGGGTGGCCCATATTCCCTGTTACTAAATTTTTACTGGATAGCTTGTTTACCAAAAGAGCGATCATGTTTAATTTAAATATTTATTGGGTCAAAATAATAAAATAAACGGGGTGAAGTTTCATTCAATTCGGCCATCTTTGGCGCGAACTACGTCGCGAAGCCTCTTAGGAAATGCATCTTTCACTCGGCATCGATTTTGGCCCACTCCTTCTGCAAGGCGTGCTTGAGCTGCTCCAAATTCTGGTGAGGACGAGCATTGACTTTACTTTCAAGGTACGACTACACCGATTAGTCCATAGGATTTAGGTCTGGCGAGCACGATGGCCATTCGGTTGCGGAGATGAAGCTTGAAAAAGCCTCTCGCACCACTCTTGTGTCTGTTTTGCTCTGTGAGCTGGAGCTGAATATTTCTGGAATGTCCAGGATTGATTTCTGAAGTGAGAACAGGACCAGGGTAGTGATAAGTCTTCTAAGGTGTGTTTCTGATAATAATTTTTTTCGAACTTGACTCCAGGCTCGACGAATACTAAAGTAGTTTTACCATGATTTGATATGGATGGGAGGCTCTGAGAAACTGTCCACCTACTTCATCAACAGCAATAGATTTCCTAGCTAGTACAAGCACGTTTTGTGGGTTGCACGCTTCTCCTACGGTAAACAGCTTCTCGTCGGAGAAAACTGTTCTCAAATGAGATCCATTTCACGTCCAAGGAATGAGAGCTCTAGACTTCTTTAGCCAGTGCTTCTGGCTATTGGGAGATAAGATCGCGGATTTTAAAAATCTTGTTTTTTTAATCGATAATTATTATAGGTCGGACTGTCCGAGACACCTTTCGCGATGACTCAAGCGGCATACGGGACGGGCAAGACTTGGATGAGTGGAGTTCTGGCGGTAGAAGCAGCGAAGCGGAAACAGCGAGTGCTGGTCGTGTGCGTAACAAACGCTTGTGGTCAATTCAGCCTCACGGTAGAAAAGATCCTGAAGGAAGACCAGGACAAAAGCAAACTATCTCCACTGCGGTTCGTCGGAGACAAGGCAGGTGAAAGCTCGGTGGTTACATCTTACGAACTCGCAAAAATTCTGGAGCAAATGAAGGAGAACCCGAGACTGGACAACAACATTCAAGCCGAGTTAAGAGAATTCTGCGAGCAACGAAGGATGATCGTGGAACTGAAACGAGCCGGTAAACTCCATGAGTTGACAAAAGAACAACAGGAGTTTTTCAGAATGACGGAGAAAGCCACTAACAAGAGGAGCAAAAAGCTGTTGGGAAAAGTAATCAAAGCATACGACCCGGAGATCGTTATTGCGACAGTCTGATCGTTCCTCAACGGCACCAACAACAGAGGAACACTCCGGACGCTCTTTTCCGTTGACAAGCCCAATATCATGGTAATCGCGGACGAAGCTTTGACAATTCCAGAACCGGTACTGATCACCACGCTGTCTCGCTTGCCAAAAGCCCGGTTAAGAGCAGTCGGAGACACAAAGCAGTTGGCCCCATTTTGCAAGCTATCGAAAACTAGCTTGCTTTGATGACCGGAAGACTGCGACTCCCGAATCCGAAAGTACCTTTCTGGTTCATTGCGCTAAAGAAAGACTACTCGGTGAAAGCTCCATCGAAAAGTTATTTCAACATTCATGAAGCCGACATCGCCATCAGGATGATCGAAATCCTTAAAACATCGGGATTCACGGAGAGCGAAATGTTTGTGACCACTTTCTGTGATCAGAGAGCTTTTAGAAAGGGCATCTCAAACAGAGGTAGTAACGGAAGACTCAGTGCAAGGCAGATAATGCGAAGTCTCTGTCATCCTGACCACGAGGAGCGACAAGCACAAAAGGCCACATGCCGTACCCAAGGAGGTTGAACGTAGCCATAACAAGAGCGATCCAGCGGAACATTAATCCAACGGAACAGAGTAATGCATATTATTATTTTATTATATGATTTTCGTATTTTGATTATCTCTTTGTGAATTTGGATTACATTTTAGAAAGCGACAGACACCCCTTCACTGTAACTGTAATTTTAATGTCAAAAAGTCCAATTTTTTCGTAACTGCGTAACTTAGCATTTGAAGAATTATTTTTAATTAATGTTATCTTTTATTTGTTATTTTCTCTTCAGTGTAAAATTGAATTGTTACTTTTTTCTTTTATCGCTTGATATTTTTTATATCAAGTGTATAAGTTTTTGTTAATATATACGTCTTAGTTTTCCAAAACATTTCAAACAACGAACACCATCAAACACAGACAGAAATTGTAAACATCTAATAAGGTTATACCTCTTTCTCACGGCAGTTAGTCGTCAGACAATGCAGAGTGTCATTGTGTTGTGTTGAATTCTCTATCTGATTTTCGAGAGAATGAACAAAAGAGAGAGAGAGAGCAAAATTGACACGTTGAATTTATTCAAACTGAAGCCACTCAGATAGCTTTGATACTTGATCCTTCTTCTGGACTGCAACTCAAAGTTTATGTCTACATAGTATGACAGTATGCACCAAATCGATCCTTATTGTAATGTTTTCCAGCATCAGCATGTGTAGACTCGTCCATAATAAAAGTATTTTGCTGTAAAAGCAATGATTCATGTTGCTGAATGCGTTTACTGTGTCTAATATGAAGCTAGAAAGCTTTCTGAAAAAAATTTCTGTCTCAAGGTTAAGAAAGTTGTAACTCCGACCCAATTGTTTCGCTGTGTTGATCCGTTGACATTGAGAGTTCAGGCACTTGACGAACTCGAGGATAAGGTCTCTGTTGCGTCACTCTAAACTATGCCATACATGGACACGACACCCTCCGCATTTTTGTTTGACTACCCTAAAATCAACGACGACTGCAATCCACCGCAGGATGTGTAGAGCAGAAAGTTTTACCTCCGATCCAATTGTTGATATTCGTGAAAGTCGACTTTTTGTCTTATTTTAAGCATCAGTAAGCCTACTCTGCCTGTAGAATCCTGGGTTTTTAACGTTGCAGAATTTTCTGATTCCAACGGAGATGAGTGTTTGAATGTCCTCAGAAATGTCTCTCCAATTTTAACAAGGTGGAAATATTTGCTTGCTGTATTCAGAATGATTTTAGCATTGTGCGTGGTAACTTTTTTTCTTTATTTTTTTCTACAACAGATGTTGAAGCGTTAGATTTTCATGTTTCTATTATATATTCACCACATTGACCATTAATTGTTGAAATAGCGTCACATGAGCACGTCAGCGTCCATTAAGAGCCTCAACAACTTGGGAGGACTTACTCCGTATTCAGACAGCAAAGATCATTAATATGGCTGTTTGCAGCGCTTGTTGACAATCCTACCTTCTACCTTCAAATTTATATTGTGTAACTCTTGTATTTTCGCGAATTTTTGTATGCTATCGGTAATTTACCACAACATCGTTGTCAAGAAATTTAGTGATAGGATGAAATTAAAAAATTGACAGGGCACATCGTCAAAGACACGCCTGCTCTGTTTGGTTTTCTTTTTTTTACATTAAAAAAATGTGAGAAAGTAACGTTCAACGGTTAATCTCTTCACAGTCTAATCTAATCTCTACCTCTTCTATTAAACGACGGTAGTGTGGCATTAAAACTGACATTGTAGTAGGTTCTGGGGGCGTATCACGACACTTTGTACCGCGTCACTTTGTATACGACACTTTGTACCCCGTCACTTTGTACCGCGACACTTTGTACCGCGACACTTTGTACCGCGACTTGAGTGAGGCCGCGCGTTTTATTTTTACATTAAAACATATTTTTACATTAAAAAACGCTTAGGCTTAGTAAAAGTTTACGATAACGAGGCCGTACGGCTTAGCTAACGAGGCCGTACGCGGTACAAAGTGTCGTATACAAAGTGACGCGGTACAAAGTGTCGGTAATTCTTCTGGGGGTTGGGAAAGGCTTTTGCTCCGAGGAATTCCTGGCTCATCTTGTTTTACTTTCGATGTTACCGTTTATAATTTGTAACTTTATGTAGATGGAATTTTATATTGTGTTGTAACTGCAAAACAAAAAGAAAATCACTCGATGAACTCAGTTGATACCGAACTAATTCAGCTTTAGAGCAATTTTCAACTTTAGTCTCTTCTTTTTTTTTTGTTGTACAAACGTAGAACATATATGATTGACTGTTCTCAAAACTCCATCAGTTGAAATGAGTTATAGGCCGAATTTACCGTAAAGTTGTAGATGTTCGAGCTTGAAACTAAGGTAAACTCACGACCTGCTTTTCATTGACCGGTTTCTCTGATGCTAATGAATAAAAATAAGAATTTGATATTACCCTACCAAAGTACACGTATTCTCTTGCGATCACCCCCCCCCCCTTAGTTCACCGGAGACACTTTAAAAAATTCTCTAGTCGGTCCTCTTCCTGAAATTTACCGGACCATCTATATAGGGGGCATTACCTCGTCCTAACTTTAGATTACAGACGTTCTGACTGAATTTGAGAGGCCTCCATTTATTATTATTTGTGCCGACTTAGTTTTTTATTGTGACATACTAAATAATCTGAATTAATTCGCCTAAATAGGGTGATGCCTCTCCATCTTTCTGATATAATTCATCGATTCGGGTATTTTGCATGTCTAAACTAATTTTGTCGTATTACAACGTGATGGGTTGAGTCTATTCAACTTTCATTTAGGCTGTTTTGTGAAGTTCCCTCGTATTTTTCTTTTTTAGAGGTTAAAAACAACTCACTGATGCTTCATATGTTCACTATGAAGGATAAATACTAGACCATAGGTTAATCCTGTGTGAAGCGACTCTATCCATTTCCCATAAGTAACTACACTAAGGAACTCAGTCCAGTCTACCCAAAAGATTGTTTTACCTGTCTCATTATTTCAACAAATAATTTAACTGCTGACTTTTATATTCAATTCACTCCGACTATTGTTTTACCGATTTTTAAAAGCCGAGTTTCAATGTTGGTTATTTCATAGTAGAAATACTACATGTTACTGTTCAACAATGTCAATCTGAAGTTGTTAGTTCATTTGATCATTAATCCATTCGTTTACTCAGTCAATTCTACTTCTAAAGTCCAACAAGGTTTGATTTCGTTACCATTGGTCGATGCCTTTCCTCTCGAGTACTTTTCTCTCGACAGAACTGGATAGCTTATGTATATTGAAACTCGTGTTGTTAGTTCATTTTATTCTTCATGTATTTTCTAAGTTTCGCTGGATCAAAAAGTTCTTCATGCAAAATAAGCTAGTTGTTAGTTCATTTGATCATTAATCCATTCGCTTACTCTGTCATTCATTCCTTTATTCATTACATTAATAAAAAGTTTATTCGCTTTTTACGTGTGTGTTTATTCTCGATGTGTCTTACCAGATTAAGAAACAAGAATTCTACTTTTCCGGACGGTATCCCAAATGTTTACCTCAAGGAACAGCTTTAGCTATTTCAGTACCATTCTCAATGATGTTCAATAGCTTTCTACTGCATGGATGCTCGCCATATGGTGAGCGTCCTACAATAAGCCTGTCTATGAAAAGAAAGGAAGCATACGTGACCCTCTGAACTACCGATCTATTTCTCTTACATCAGGCATCTTCAAAGTATTTGAAAGAATACTAACTATGCTCATCTCTCACAAGCTACTAAACAGACTTCAATCTTCTCTCCTCTTTTCAACACGGTTTCAGATCTAAACGGTTTTGCTCTTCTGCATTATTATCATCCTTGTCTGACTTTCACAGAGCTTTCAACAAAGGTTCCTATATCTCTTCTGTATCAATGGATTTCACAAAAGCTTCCGACATCATTCCCCATGACCTCTCACTAATCAAACTAGGTTGTGTGATGTGGAGGCGTCTGTCTTTGAATGGATAAAGTCATTTTTGAACGAACCGGACCCGATCAGTTATGATCAACCGATCATTTTCTCAGTGTTAAACTCGGCGTACCCCAAGATAGTGTATTGGGGACCTCTTCTCTTCATTTTATATGTAATGGCTTGCCTAACTACCTCCCAAAAGGAACTCATTGTATACCTTTTGCAGATCACGCGAAAATCTACATTGAAAGCGACCTTGGTCCACTTCAGAAGGCAAAAAAACCTTTGCATGAATGGTCTTGTGCTTGTGGTTTGAGTATATCTCATTCAAAAACGGTCTATAAGCCTATAGGAGCCTCGCATCCACCTTATTGTCTTAGTATATCAACACCTATATGAAATTTTTTTTAACTAACTAATTTTATGAAGTGGGGATTGATTCAATTAATATAGTTTTTTTTGACCTCGCTTATTTATGAAGTACTGATTGAATACATTGTTAGAATAATTTTTGAACTAACTAAGTTATGAAGTTCTGATTGAATACATTGTTATAATAATTTTTAACTTACTTGTTTATGAAGTATTGATTAAATACATTGTTATAATAATTTTTTTAACTTACTAATTTATGAAGTGTGGATTGAATACATTGTTATACTAATTTTATAACTAACTATTTCTTTAAGTGGGGATTGACTTTTTCTAAATAATAACTTTTTAACTAACCAGTTTATGAAATGGTGATTGGATACATTGTTAGATTTTTTTAAAAAGCTTACCAGTCCATGACGTGGGGATTAAAGACAATATTATACTAATTATTAACTAACTTATTTATTAGGTGGTGATTAAAATTTTGAATTATGTTAAACTCTTGTTCTGTTATTCATTTACTTCGTTGTGATGCTTCTCGAGCTCACTGGATATACACTGTATTAGTACGTGTGATGTCTCGCTATTTTCTAATGATAATTTGAAAAAAAGATGAGAATCGATTTAGATTTTACTTTCAATTCTTTACATTTTTTTCCTTCATGTTGATTACTTTTTTCTCTCATTTCTAAAGTTAATTTCTGCAGTAATTTGACTTGTTGCTTCCGATGAAACTTTGTTGTTAATTTTTGTGTTCTTTATCCTACAAAGACGACAGACATTACGATTAATTTGACTTGTTGCTCCCGATAAAACTTTATTGTTAATTTCTGTGTTCTTTATACTACATTCACGGTATATTACATCATTATGACGTAGTCTTACCGCAAAGACTAAAGAACGTTACTGGAACGTTACACGTTACTTACTAATTTATGAAGTGTGGATTGAATACATTGTTATACTAATTTTATAACTAACTATTTCTTTAAGTGGGGATTGACTTTTTCTAAATAATAACTTTTTAACTAACCAGTTTATGAAATGGTGATTGGATACATTGTTAGATTTTTTTAAAAAGCTTACCATTCCATGACGTGGGGATTAAAGACAATATTATACTAATTATTAACTAACTTATTTATTAGGTGGTGATTAAAAATTTGAATTATGTTAAACTCTTGTTCTGTTTTTCATTTACTTCGTTGTGATGCTTCTCGAGCTCACTGGATATACACTGTATTAGTACGTGTGATGTCTCGCTATTTTCTAATGATAATTTGAAAAAAAGATGAGAATCGATTTAGATTTTACTTTCAATTCTTTACATTTTTTTCCTTCATGTTGATTACTTTTTTCTCTCATTTCTAAAGTTAATTTCTGCAGTAATTTGACTTGTTGCTTCCGATGAAACTTTGTTGTTAATTTTTGTGTTCTTTATCCTACAAAGACGACAGACATTACGATTAATTTGACTTGTTGCTCCCGATAAAACTTTATTGTTAATTTCTGTGTTCTTTATACTACATTCACGGTATATTACATCATTATGACGTAGTCTTACCGCAAAGACTAAAGAACGTTACTGGAACGTTACACGTTACTTACTAATTTATGAAGTGTGGATTGAATACATTGTTATACTAATTTTATAACTAACTATTTCTTTAAGTGGGGATTGACTTTTTCTAAATAATAACTTTTTAACTAACCAGTTTATGAAATGGTGATTGGATACATTGTTAGATTTTTTTTAAAAGCTTACCAGTCCATGACGTGGGGATTAAAGACAATATTATACTAATTATTAACTAACTTATTTATTAGGTGGTGATTAAAATTTTGAATTATGTTAAACTCTTGTTCTGTTTTTCATTTACTTCGTTGTGATGCTTCTCGAGCTCACTGGATATACACTGTATTAGTACGTGTGATGTCTCGCTATTTTCTAATGATAATTTGAAAAAAAGATGAGAATCGATTTAGATTTTACTTTCAATTCTTTACATTTTTTTCCTTCATGTTGATTACTTTTTTCTCTCATTTCTAAAGTTAATTTCTGCAGTAATTTGACTTGTTGCTTCCGATGAAACTTTGTTGTTAATTTTTGTGTTCTTTATCCTACAAAGACGACAGACATTACGATTAATTTGACTTGTTGCTCCCGATAAAACTTTATTGTTAATTTCTGTGTTCTTTATACTACATTCACGGTATATTACATCATTATGACGTAGTCTTACCGCAAAGACTAAAGAACGTTACTGGAGTGGTTTGTAGATAGCTCTCTTCCATACGCCTCGAGAGATTTCGGACCTGGAGGATTGAAAGCATGATGAGTCATTATTTAGAACATTGTATTCAATAAAAGTGTGGAAAATACGAATAGTTATGATATATAAAACCTTAAATTATAGAAAATCACAGTTATTATTTGTGTTCTCTATCCTACAAATGCAAAAGAATACACCAGAATGAAAAATTCGTTTCACTATGGGTCGCGCTCTTTCAGTTCCGTCTTCCTCTGTGCCGCACCGATTCATATTTGCCTCTTTTTTTGCCGATAGAGTCATTTCTGAATGGAATGATATGCTCGAAAGACTTTTTTTTACTCCTTCACAAGCTATTTACACAACTTACTTCCTGAAAAGATTGATTAGTGGTGGTTCAGTGGTAAGGTATATTGAGGTCAAGCCTCTTTGAAGTAAGGTGTAATGACTCGGAATCGATCGAACGATTTGTTTTTGAACAAACAAAACAAAACCGATAAAAAGGACTTCAACTACAATAAAACCAACTTCGAAATTCCAACAATAAATTATTCCATAAATACTAAATTACGAACAATGTATATCCGAGTTATATAATATCCGAGTTAGCAACGACTTTGTTGTCACTCCCCCCACAAGAAAAAAAACATAAATTATTGCTAAAAAGCCGGAAGCATGAATTGCTTAATTTTTAAAAGAAGCGAGCATTCAAGAATGCTGTGTTAAATAAAGAAGATCAGAAACTTGAGAAAGTTTGAGATATATATATATATATATATATATATATATATATATATATATATATGGTCAAACTACATTTTAACTTGAGTCAAAATATTTAAGGTGGCGTGTGGCCATCACTGCAAAGAGATGCGTGATGACCGCCCTTGATCCCACAGAGGGGACAGAAAGCCATATTTACACAGTGATGATTATCATTGTTATGGGAAAGACATTTATGGCACATGTTGAACTTCTCAATTGTGACTCTACGATCCGGCAATGATAAGGGGCAAATAACTTCATCATGTTGGTCTCTTCGGCAGATGCGGCAGACTTTTCTTTCTTCATCTCTTCTGACGGGCTTCTCTCATTCTCTCATTCGTCTCCCTCCGTGCATTCTCTCATTCGTCTCCCTCCGTGCACGGTTGCTCCTCGCACCGTCTCTTCCCTCATCTGTGAGAGTCCTTTCCCGAGAAGATTTGGCGCTCCGGGATCGTAGCGCCATCATGAGCGACAGAAGAATGAGATGGAAGGACTACTTTGTCAGAGCCGTTAGTCCCCAATTCCTAAGGAAGGCAGAGAACGCTGAGGAGTGGAGTCGTCACATGTCGCAACAGATCCCATAATCGATGATGTTATATTACCGATGTGGCTTGCTGATCTTGATAAAACGTTTAAATTGAGAAAAAAATTGACGGGCTGTGAGCGACCTCGGAAAGTTCCTCGTCCGTAGAATCCTCTTCTGTTGTCGCGGCGATGATCATAACACGGGGGAATCCTGTGCTCTCTTCTTCTATCCTCTTTCTTCCGCTCCAATTCTTCTTCCCAAGATGACTTCTCGATCTGTCCTTCTGGCTCGTTATCTTCAAGTTTGTGGAGTTCATCAGACTCTTTCTTCGGAGACGAGAACCGAGTTCTCATTACTTCAAATCTTTCTTCAGTCTTTTGCTCAAAGACAACCTGTTTTCTTTCAATTTCTCTAATATCTTTTTCAGTTTCGCCGCCTTTTTTATGAGAGCGTTCCATATGAACGGAAAGAACAGCGTTCTTCATATGTAGGTTGGCGGTTTCTTTGTTTTTCTCACACTCCTGATTACCAATCACAATGTGGCCAAACTTTGTGTTCATTAGTTTCAAACCACTTGGTAGAGTTTTCATGGGTCTACTAATTTGTAAGATTTCCCATAGTAGATTCATGCCAATTATGATCTTGGGCACAACCTTTTTGTCCTTTTCATAGCTGTCAGCGAGTAGAATGTTATTGCGCTTTATATACTCAATGTCCGAGTCAGAAATGCGCGTTATTGAAATCGGGCTGGTGATAGGTTCCTCATGAGCCAGTGCTATTCCCTTGATAGTGTAATTCTTGGATACGAGGGTGATTTCGAACTCATTATATAGCTCCGCTCCATCGGTTTTTCCTCCAAAACCATTGACTTGGCATCTCCGCGTTCCGATCTTTCTTAAATTGTGCTCCAGTGCATATTGTTTGGAGATCAGGGTAATCGATGCTCCAGTATCAATTAAAAACGGCGTTCGCAATAGTTGTCCTTTTGGCAGTTGTATATTGACGTCTCCTGTGAGCAATCTTGATGAACCTGTGTTAGCGGTTGTAATGTTTTCTGAGTCTGATGAGTTTGTAGCTTCTAGTTGATTGACAGTATTCTGAAATTCATCAGGATAAACATCATTTTGCTGAGCATCCTTTTCTTGATGGAAAGTGTTTACTGCTCCAACTCTTCCTGGTAATCGGCGTGGAGGTTTCAGGTGGTAGCATAGGGCGATGTTATGTGGACCATCGCATATTGTGCAACACACGCTGCACTCCTTTGCTCCATGACCCTTTTGTAGGCACTGTACACAACGGCCTTGCTTTAGTGCTAGATTAGTTCTTTCTTTGCCTGTTTTAACTGTGAAGCACAGTGTAGATTTAGCGTGTTTACCACAAAAGACACATGCAGTAACATCTGCTGAGCTAGACTTGGTTATTTCGCTGTGCGAATTTTCTGCTCTCGGCCGCCGGTATTCTCTCTTTTGAGAGCGTGGAGATTCTCTGGCTAGATTCTGTTCTGGTATTACTACCTGTATATTATGTTCTTTAGGGGTCTTCGGCATCACTACGTGGATATTCGGTTGTCGCTGTCTTTCAGGCTCATGTTTTAACCATCTTGTTTCTCCAGACTCAGGGAATGCAACCGCCGTGTACTCCTCCTTCGCTAAGAAGTTTCCGATTTCATTGATGTAGTGAGACAATGGAATGTTACGCAATCCACTGGTGTCTTTCATTGTGAATTCCCATTCTGCGATATGTCGCTTTGTTCGACTAGGAAATTTTCCCACCAATGACCTCACCATTGATATATCGTTCTCGATGGACGACAGTTGGTTTATTCTGATTATGAGGCATCTCAGCTCGTTCAGTCCCTTGGTTTGAAAAGGGATACTTTCTCCTGGTAGACAATACTTCTCCCACTGGTCCAGTAGAAGTGGAAGCTCCGCATGTTTTCTGTCATAAACCACGTCAAGCATGCGTTTGGCTTCCTCGTAATACTCTCCGAGTGTTGGGAGAGATTGGATCAGTTCGAGAGCTTGTCCTTTCAGGCAGGATTTGAGGTGGAGCATTTTTTCCAGGTTCGAGATGTCCTGTCTTTTGTCCATCAAGAGTGCGAAATGCTCCACGAATGACCTGTAGCCCGTATGAACGCCGTGGAACTCTGGTAATCGGACTTCCACTTTGGGCAGGTTGTATTGCTGTGGTTGAAAATTCCGATTTGTCCATGTCTGTGTTGGAGGTTGTCTTTGTTCGTGATGGAATCGGGGATTCATTCTGGAAAATTCGTTTGTTATCCCTTCCATAATAGGCTGGTTTCTCGTTCTCTCCGTTTCTCCTGATTCGTTGAGTCCATGTTGAGCATAGGGTGAATTTTGTGGGGACCTTGGATTATCCTCGAAGCTTATCGGTGAAGATGCCAAGATCTGATTTTCTTTTTGATTGATTTTTCGTTCAAGAGTCATGATTGCAGTTTCTAGGTTCCTCTGTGTCTTGCCCGCTTCTCTTTTGAGAAAGAGTGGGCATCGTGCGGACTCTTCTTCGCTGATCCATTGGTTCCTGTGCTGGATAACTTCTTCATAATCGTCGTTCCCTTTGATTTTGTTGCTTGCTGTGATAAAACTGTTTTCTATTTTGGTCATTGCCAAGCAGTCTGTCTTTACAGCTTTCTCTTGATTCAGCAGCATTTGCTTCATATTTATCAGGGTTTCCTTATCAAAGGAATTCGAGTTTGAGCTGTTGAAGCTTTCCAGTGTTGCTTTCGCATCTTTCAGTGAAGTTGCGACAAAGTTCGTTTGTCGTTTGAGGTCACTCAGACCTTGCTGAGCTCTGGTGTAGTTTATGTCTGGTTTCCCAGTTCGCTCTGTGTCTTCCTTCTGTCTTGAGTGTTGTTTTGTTGAAATTGATTCCCTTTTTTCTTCCATGTTCCAGGAAGGGTTCTCCGGATTCGCAGTTTCTGGCACTCTTGCGGTGTCCATGCTCCTTCTTCTTGTTTTTATCACTCTCTTTGAGGGCGATCTCAACTCTTACTCCTGAGTTGAGTTTTTTACAAGCGTCGACTTTCAACAGAAAGGATTTATCGCAGAACAACGTCGACTCGTCTAGAGGACTGGTTGTTCTGTATGTCGACTTCAACTATAAGGGAATGACAGCACAATACCGTCGACTCTTCAAGAGAGGAATGGGGTATTGTGTGTGTCGACCTTACGTGAAGGAAATTTTTAGCTGCTCTTCGGGTCTTAATAGTGCCGATGCACCATTTACACAACTTACTTCCTGAAAAGATTGATTAGTGGTGGTTCAGTGGTAAGGTATATTGAGGTCAAGCCTCTTTGAAGTAAGGGGTAATGACTCGGAATCGATTGAACGATTTATTTTTGAACAAACAAAACAAAACCGAAAAAAGGACTTCAACTACAATAAAACCAACTTCGAAATTCCAACAATAAATTATTCCATAAATACTACATTACGAACAATGTATATCCGAGTTATATAA
Source organism: Allodiplogaster pararmata (assembly GCA_964056735.1). NCBI lineage: Eukaryota > Metazoa > Nematoda > Chromadorea > Rhabditida > Diplogasteridae > Allodiplogaster > Allodiplogaster pararmata. Next base: position 1,416,306 of record OZ057407.1, read on the forward strand.
TATCCGAGTTAGCAACGACTTTGTTGTCAAGCTATGTCCTTTTTAAAAACATTTGAGAATAAGTTTAAAAACATTTGAGAATAAATAAGTCTTATAATTTAAAATTTCATATGTTTAATATATGCTTTTTCTCTTTTCGATGTATGCTCACGTTACTATTCATCTACTGAGATTTGATTAAACCTTCTTTTCAATTCCGTTATAAGTTCTCTATCATGATTGCGTATCTTTCTCACTCAACTGCGTATCGTTCACTCAACTGCGTATCTTTCTCACTCAACTGCGTATCTTTCACTCAACTGCGTATCTTTCACTCAACTGCGTATCTTTCTCACTCAACTGCGTATCTTTCACTCAACTGCGTATCTTTCACTCAACTGCGTATCTTTCTCACTCAACTGCGTATCTTTCACTCAACTGCGTATCTTTCACTCAACTGCGTATCTTTCTTACTGAGTGGTGACCTTGGATTTCCTCTCATTCTTTTCCATCCGTCCTCATCTTTATACAGGCGTTTTTTTAAAAACGTTTTTTTGTTTCTTATATTACTCAAATTCGTCTCGATCATTCTCTGGACATGCCTAGAATGAATACCAGGTCCAGAGGATCAATTTCTCAAAATTCATCTCCATCTCAAATTCACTCTCTAAATCAGTCTCATTCTCAAGGTACTGCTCCCCCATTTGCCGACTTGATTTTAAAGGCTCATGCGTCAGGCACAGCTTGCAACAGCATTGAGCAGATTCGCGGATTACTGTGATGCATGGCAACTGAATATTGCGGAAGAGAAATCTAGCGTTCTCTATATGGGGAAATCAAACCCTAGGTTTTCCTATATGCTCAATGGTGTACCTATCAAAAGTGGCGAGTGCATTAGAGATCTAGGAATCCTTATCGATGACAATCTTACATTCAAGTTACATATTGAGTTGACAATCAAAAAGGCGCTAGGTACCACTTTCAATATATTCAGATCTCTCTCATGTAATAAACATGATGTATATTTACGTTGCTTTAAAAGCTATGTTTTGCCAATACTTGAGTTCGCCAGTCCTGTGTGGTCACCGTACCTTAAGAGAGATATACGTGGTCTCGAAAGAGTTCAACACATTTTCACTAAGCTTGTTGTTCATCGCTGTAATGTTAGTTCAAGTTTTTCTAGATTAGTTCCATCCTATTCGAGCCGACTAAGTCTGTTTAATCTGAATTCATTATATACACGTAGAACAGTTATTGATATTATCCTTGCTCTTAAGATCGTTCGTGGTGATATCTCGTTGCCAATTAGTTCCTTCTATATATTCAAACCAACAAATGGGAGAGTTTCCTCTTTCCGCCTCGCCACATCTTCCTATAATAGATTGAACCTTAAATATTCATTTGCATTCTATCTGAACAAGCTCGGTGATTTCTGTTTGTGTAGCTATAGTGCTTTGAAAGCAAAGCTTTTATGTCTTCCGAATCTATTAGGTTTTCTAGATATTGATATAAATGATCTCTGATTTAAAGAAATAGTCCGCCTCTTCTCCTACCCTTCCTCAGATCCAGATCAGCGCACCAGACTCAGTTGCCTACCGGTCCGCTTCCCGGTACATCCTCAGTCCTCTTCCTGAGAGCCAGTCCCTCCCTGGCGTGAGATGCACTGCCTGGTTGCTGCTGGTTTGCCTTCTGGGGAGGGTTTGCCTTCCCCCCCTTCTCCCCATCTTAGCATTTTTTCCCTCTAAACTTTACTGTTGCTTTTTATAAATAATATTATTCACGCATTTTTTTTCTCTCCGACATTGATGTAACATCTTCTTGATGTATGAATAAATAAATAAATAAATAAATTGATAACCTTCGTTGTTATCTCTTAACTTCTGTTCAGCTGATTTATATGTAAGCTCGACTGTATCGTTCAACTGATGCTTCGAATCGTTCGGTTGTTTTCTACTGTACAACTTGATAGTTATAAACACTGTACGGATAAAGAATTGAAATAGATTTCTCTAAATTAAAATGTTGTTGTTGGTCTTCGTGATCTTTTCTCAGAGTTTTGCACTATTTTCTCCCTTTTATCTAGTTACTAATTTATGAAGTGATGATTGAATACATTGTTGTAAGAAATTTGTAACTTACTAGTTTATGATGTGAGGAATAAATACTTTGTTTTAATAATTTTTGACTAACTAGTTTATGAAGGGAAGGGTATGAATACATTGTTAGAATAGTTTTTAATTTTCTTATTTATGAAGTGTTGATTGAATACATTGTTGTAAGAAAATCTTTAAAGCTTACTTTCTTATGATGTCTTGATTTTATTAATTTGAGAAGCCGGGATTGAATACATTGTTTTAAGATTTTTAACTTACTTATTTATGAATTTTGATTACATTATTGTGATTTTTGAATACAATTGAATACCTTGTTATGATAAAATTTTCAACTAACTAGTTTATGAAGTGTTGATTAAAGACATTGTTCTAAAAACTTTTTAGTTATTTAATTTATGAAGTGGTGATTAAATTCAGTGTTATAATAATTTTTTAACTTACTACTTTAAGAAGTGTTGATTAAATACGTAGTTATAATAACTGTTTACTAACTAATACATGAAGTGGAGATTAAAAACATTGGTATAATAGTTTTTTAAACTATGTATCGATCTACTTCTATCTTCTAATAGATATTCACAAACCGAAAGAGCGGTTGTGATACTTCTTTCAATACGGGCTAAGAGAGTCCATATAATCTCTGATTGAAATTGAGAATCTCTGTCAATAATCTGCTGAATATTGCAGCTTTTCCTTCATACATCATGTTGAATTCTAGACTTGTTGTGTTGTTTCCAATGAATTGTTGTTGTTAATCTTCGTGCTCATCATCATGCAAATGTGAAATAATACATGTTGTTTTCTTCCTCTGGTCTTCTCCAGAGATTGTGGACGCGTCTTCCACTTGTGAACAAGGAGTTCGTTCATGAGGGCTTGCCTTGTCTGGTGGTACCTTTGTGTTCCACCTGCTTCTACACCAACCGTAAGAGCGGTTGTGACACCTTTTTCAATATCGTCTTGAAAAATATACATAACCCTTGACTGAAACTGAATATAGATATATCTAAATGAACTGTTGAAACTAGATTTTTTTTACTCGGTTTGTTTTTTTCTCTAAGTAATAAAATACTAAGCTATTTAGTTCATTTTCTGTTTGTTTTTGTCTTTGAGATAATAAAATGGTGTTGTTAATTTTTGTGTTCTTTATCCTACAAAGGCGGAAGAATACGTGACGTATTCTTTACCGCAAAGAGTGCAAGTTGCGAGAGTAGGAGACGACTTCCTTCCAAGATCGTACCCATAGATTATGTGTGTATGAAAACAGTGATTATTGGAAACACGTGATAAAAAAATTGTCTAATAAAAGATTCAAAAATACACATCGGAGAGGGTGGAAAAAAAGCGTGTTTTTCGGAGAAAGACTACACTGTAAGAGAAAAACCGTAAAAGAAAAGATCATGTAATATTGAGAGACGCAGATAAAAGCATCATGGATGGTTATGTTTTTAAGAGATTCAGAAAAAATATCTGACAGAGTATAGAGAGAGAGAGAGAGAGAGAGAGAGAGAGAGAGAGAGAGAGAGAGAGAGAGAGAGAGAGAGAGAGAGAGAGAGAGAGAGAGAGAGAGAGGTAAAAGAGGGAGAGAGAAAGAAAGAAAGAGCGAGAGAGAGAAAGAGAGAGATAAAGAGAGAGAGAAAAGAGAGAGAGAGAGAAAGAAAGAGAGAGAGAAAGAAAGAAAGATAAATAGAGAGAGAAAAAGAGAGAGAGAAAAAAGAGAGAGAAAGAGAGAGAGAGAGAGAGAAAAAATAGAGAGAAAGAAAGATAAATAGAGAAAGAGAGAGAGAGATAAAGATCAGCTGGAGTGATTCTTTGTGGTCTCTTTCTCTCTGGCTCCGCCCAATATCCTGGTTTATATAGTGATCCTGTGGGTGTGGCTTTCCTGTCTCCTCCTCCTGCGTGATTAATCATATCAGACGATGATGTAATATAATGGGTCGACCATCTCACGCCCTCAGGCGCAACAAAATGTTCGTGAACATTTCTGAAAGAAGAAAATCATAAAAAAGGGGTCTTTCGTGAAATTTTTTCAGGAAAAAGATAAGGAGACCATTTATGAACATTTATGAATATGACCCTCACGAATTTATGAGTTTCGTGAATAGTTTAGAATAGGCTCCTGTTAATTGGAACACTGCCAAATAATGCGGGATTAAACGCGTACTTAAACTTAATTCTGTTCCGTTACATTTTGTTAGTAAAAAAAAAACTTTTTCGTTCACTCCCCCTTCTGTCTTCGAAGTTCGCCGAGTTTCCCCCCCCCCCCGGAAAAGTTTTTCAGCACATTATGATGAGCTATTGTAACAACAATCAACATAAAACAGAGATAACAGAATTTTAGGATTTTAATTCAACCTCGCCGCACTGCGTCTCTGATCTTTTTTGGTGTCCTTGTGCGTGTGTTGGGATGTATTCGATGGTAACAATACATTTAGAGACCGCAATGGAAGTATTTTGGTACGCTATTTTTGTCTGCCACACTAATATTCCGTAATTCCAAACTGTTTGATAAATCGAATAACTTGGAACTTTCAACGGATTTACTTTTTTTTCTAAATGTTGTTCTGAGCGATTCAGTCATTGTATTATGCCTCAATTCGTTTAAAAACTCGCGAAAATGTCTCATTTCAGTTCGAGCCTCTTAATCGGTTTTCTGAGACGGGATTTATGAGTTCTTATGGAGTCTCGGAGCTCAGGTTACCAAATAATATTTTCCTTATTTCTGATATAAAAACGAACTTTCGATTGCTAAAACCAAAGACATTATTTTATTTTATTAATGAAAAAACTCACGTTGACATAATGGTAGAGAAGATTTTAATTTTTATCGTAGCGAAAAAAGATATGGCCTTTCGAAGTTGATGTAGATTACCAGTGCGAAGTTAAGGCCGCGTTTTAGTACAAGCATGACCCACTTGACCTTCCGCGCTCTAGCTTACCAAGATTTGTTATTGGCAGAATTTTCGAAACTAATCTAATCTATTTTTCTGCTTTAAAGTAATTAATGTTTTTTTTTCTGCTTAATGTGTTTTTTTTTGATTTTTCATGTTTTCTTGAAAGAATTAAGTGATTAAGAACACATAAAAATAACATTTGACTACCTATTTTTATTTTGATTTTAGCTATTGCGGTCTCTAACTACATTTCGCACTGCGACAATTCCGACATTTCACATCGCGGCATTTTGAATCCGACCTTTTTCAATGCGACATTTCGCACAGGAAATGTTTCGCATTTGACATTTCACAGTAAATTATCTTAGCTGTTTTCAGCTGTTATTCAATTTTTTCGCTTAGGCTTAGACAAAGGTTTGCGCTAACGAGGCCGTACGGCTTAGGAACGAGATCGCATGAAAACAATTTCACATCATTGATTTTCTGTAAATTTTTTGTGTATCCATTCACCACTTCGTGGATTAGCTAGACTAGGATTTCTCGAATACTTTGGATGCGAAATGTCGGATGCAAATTTCGCGGTGCGAAATGTCATGGAACCGATACAACTATTTAAAATGTTTCATCAACGTTTCAAAATAGTCTATTCTCTTATCTATTATATGTAGAATACCATAATCAACATAAAAAGAAATTAAATTTTTTAATGATGGGTATGAAAAAGTCTTTGTTGCTGAAATAGGATAAATGTGAAGGGGGGTTTACCTTAGCAGGGGGGGGGGTATCTGAATTAAGGGGGTGATGACAGGATGGCCCTAAGGGTTCTTACCTTTTCTCATTCTCCTGAGCGGCCGTCATATAACAACTCTCCCCACTTCTTGTAATTTTCCCTTTTGCGTCATTCTGAGTGGCTGATATGCAATGATTCTTTCTATTCTCGATTTCCTAACTCGAATCTCCCTTATCCCTCTACTCCCCTATGCCCCAGAAACTCTATCTTACCTCTGACTTATGCTTTTACACGTGATGTTTCAAAATACTTTGCGTTATAAAACTTCAAACTTCAAGGGGAGAAGAGGGCTCGACAGAGAGTTTGGGTGGAGAGAAGGGTAGGGAGGTATTTAGAATTTTTTAAAAATTTTTTTATCATAAATGATGCCAAAGATCTTCAAATGAGTGAAAAGTAACTTGAATTCATTAGAAATTCTCTGTTCATTCGTCCGCTTACTTGGTATGTGGAGATTTGCCCCACGGACCGTATGCACGTACCATTTTTGCTGGGAAATTAGGCTATTATTAAAGCACGCCATGAACGCCAAATCATTACTAATGCACGTCACTGCTCGGGAAAACTCTTAACTTTGAACTCTTAAACTCTTAACTGCGCTTTATTTAGTTATTTCAAGTTTTTTTTTCTGCTTAGGCTTAGGCAAAAGTTTACGCTAACGAGGCCGTACGGCTTAGGCTAAAGTTTACGCTAACGAGGCCGTACGGCTTAGGCTAACGAGACCGTATCAAAAATTAACATAATAGTGCGTCAAGCACTCTTTCACTCTTTTCCACGCAGTGGCGTGCATTAGTTATGATTTGACGTGCATAGCGTGCGTGGCGTGCTCTAGTAACGGCCGGAAATTATTGAGAAAAAAGTGTTGAGTGTTCTAGGATACCTTTATTTATTAATCATATCCCACCAAAAATGGTACGTACATACGGCCCGTGGAGAATAAATATGTAGAGAATAAATGATTTGCAAGTCGAAATGATTTCTCATATAATTGTGGGTATTTTTTTTACTTGGGGGGGGGGTGCTTTTTAAAGATTATTTTTACATTAAAAAAAACGCTTAGGCTTAGGAAAAAGTTTACGCTAACGAGGCCGTACGGCTTAGGCGAACGAGACCGCGTAATTAGTTTAATTTAAAATTTATCAATTTAATTTGTTTAAATTAGTTAACTGAAATTTTATTATCGAAAGTTCTATAAACTTGATCAAATGATTTATGAGATTATGATAAAAAAAGATGATTTATGTGAAATAATGATGAAATGATTTAAAATGAGGAAACAATTTTAGAAACATGCGTACCTAATTCGAGAAAAAACTCTTACCTAATTTCGTGAAACTTCCACCTTATTAATAGAAACGTCTTTTCATTGAGGGAACGCTTCAATCGGGGGGTTTGCGTTTTTTGCGTCCTGCCTGAGTTAGGCGTGAATTTTCGAGAGATGAAGAAGGGGGAGTTCCTTAGAAACTTTTCATGTCGCGTATTAACGTGGGTACAAAGTTTCGGGGTACGAAGTGTCGTATTAACATGGTACACAGTTTCGGGGTAAAAAGTGTCGCGATGCGAAGTGTCGTATTAACGTGGGTACAAAGTTTGGGGTACGAAGTGTCGCGGTACGAAGTGTATTAACGTGGGTACAAAGTTTTGGGGTACGAAGTGTCGCGGTGCGAAGTGTCGTATTAACGTGGGCACAAAGTTTCGAGGTACGAAGTGTCGCGGCGCGAAGTGTCGTATTAACGTGGGTACAAAGTTTTCGGGTACGAAGTGTCGCGGTGCGAAGTGTCGTTATAGCGTGGGTACAAAGTGTCGGGATACGAAGTGTCGTGTTAACGTGGGTACAAAGTGTTGGGATACGAAGTGTCGCGGTACGAAGTTTCGAGTACAAAAAGTCGCTCATATAAAGTGTCGATGGTACGAAGTGTCGCGATACGAAATTTCGCGGTACGAAGTGTCGATAATACGAAGTGTCGGTGATCCTCTTTTATCATAAATCCAAAAGGGAAGTCAAAAGAAATGCTTATTTTAATAGGTGAAAAGAACCAAATCAAGGTGGGCCCTATAAAGCGGACAAAAGCTAGTCAAAAGTTTTTGTTAATAAACCTTCAAATTCTAAGTTACACAGTTTAAAGGCAGTGAAGCCTGGGTAAGATGACAAATGATATAACTATCGCACAGAAAAAAGCTAGTCCGCCGGGCGGGATCGAACCCAGACCATCTCGACTCAAACCGGGAGCGCGTGTTACCATTACACCACGGGGACACATTGCTATTTCGTGCGATAGTGTTATATGAAAGGCTCATATGCCTTGTTCTCTTAGTCACGCATGCTTATCAAGCGATTGTGTCATGAATGGAGCGTAACTCCAGAGTTCACGATTAAGACAGAAGAGAGATGGAAGATGGATGATAAATCTTCAAATTCTAAGTTACACAGTTTAAAGGCATAGACGCCTGGGTAAGATGACAAATGATATAACTATCGCACAGAAAAAAGCTAGTCCGCCGGGCGGGATCGAACCCAGACCATCTCGACTCAAACCGGGAGCGCGTGTTACCATTACACCACGGGGACACATTGCTATTCCGTGCGATAGTGTTATATGAAAGGCTCATATGAAAGGAGTACCGGTACCGAAGATACCAGAGGAACTACACTTTGTGAAGCTATCGAGCAGAGTAATTACATAGTCTTGAACTCTCCTCAGCAACACACGCGCAAGGAAGCTTCACCTGACATTACGACAGTCACAAACGACATTGCAACCAACTGTTCCTGGAGAACTCTCGGAAAGCTGAACTCTTACCACCTGACCACCTACTCGAGTTAGAACTGAGAATCCCAACGATTGGGAAACGAAGATGCTACATGAATTTCAGGAAAGCAAAGTGGCACGAATACGAAATAGAAGTGAACAATAGACTCAGCAAATTGCCGTACGAAGGAAGCCCTCACAGCATGCACTCCTTCCTAGTTGAAACTCTCAGAGAGGCGGCAAGAAAACATATACCACAAGGAAGATGCCCAGACTTCATACCCCGCCTGAGCGAAGAAGCCAAAGCACTCATCCAAAAAAGAGATCAGATGCGTAGAGCAAACCCGGCAGACCCATGTCTCCCTAAACTGATGACAAGGATTTCCTATAAGATCAATGACGATAAGCGCATTGCATGGGAAGATTTCGTCAACAACCTCAGACCCAACGAACCCACAAATCGTTTGTGGAACACACTCAAATCACTTGATGGTCGAGCACACAAACCCTCCCACGCCGCCATTGTCCATAAGGGTTCACCTCTATCCAGCTTTGAAGCTACCAACCTTTTCGCCAAACAACTCGCCAAACAAGCCGTCAAGACCCCTGATCGATCTAACAGGAGATCGATCTAACGCTGGACCTCGAATCTTGAGCGTTCCGACGTCCCAGTCGTCACAGTTGACGAAGTGAAGACAGCAATGAAGAAAATGAGAAGCTCCAAGGCCATGGATCTCGACGGAATCTGTCCTCTGATGGTTAAAAAGGCTGGCGAACAGTGTGCAAGATGCTTTGCAATACTCTTTAATTGCTCACTCAGCACCGGCATCATACCTTCGGCCTGGAAGACGGCCAGAGTTATCACGATTCCGAAGCCAGGGAAGGACCTCACGTCGGTTAAAGGCTACAGACCGTTCTCAATATTGTCCCCTGTGGTCAAACTCCTCGAGAGAATCATCCTCCCCCACATCACAGAAGAAGTTGAGTTGGAAAACTGGCAACATGGCTTCAGAAAAGACGCTCGACCACGACAGCCTTGATGGAGATAACGAGCCACATAACCAATGGTGTCAACCAACGGCTCCCTCCACATCGCACAGTGATGGTTGCGCTCGACCTCTCCTCGGCATATGATCTGGTCAACATTTCTCGCCTGTGTCACACTCTCGCCGAAACGTCCATCTCCAGAGGCCTCGTCAGATGGCTCTCCAGCTATCTACGGGGGAGAGCCATCCGTGTGGACTTCAGAAACTGCCTCAGCCGCCAGCAAACCTGCTACGCAGGAGTTCCTCAGGGGGGAGTACTCAGCCCTTCCCTGTTCAACATATACTTGAATGGGCTGCCGAAACCTCCCGAGACGATCAAACTGGTCGGGTATGCGGATGATCTGACAATACTGGCCTCTCACCCTGACTGGAGAGTTGGAGCTGACAGACTGAACACCCACCTCCCAGCCCTCACCAGCCATATTGGTGAACTAAAGATGGACATCTCGGCAACTAAATCCAGTGTAACGCTCTTAACCACCAACACGAAGGAATGTCGTGAAGTACCAGAAGTTGTGGTCAACGGTGAGCCTTTTTCTCCAAGTAGAACCCCCAAAATCCTTGGTGTCACCTTGGACCAGATGGGAACCTACCGTCAACACGCTGAAGGATTAAAGACAAGGGCGACAAAAAGATTGAATGTCCTCCGAGCAATCGCAGGAAGAAAATGGGGACAGAAGACCGAAACAATGCTGAACACTTATAAAGCAACCACAAGAGCAGTCTTGTCCTACGCAGCACCTATCTACTCGCCCCAACTTGCCGAATCACATTGGACTTCCTTGCAAGCAGCACAAAACAAAGCAATTCGAATAGCAACTGGAAACCTTGCAATTGCGGACACTCAGCACCTGGCATACGAGAGCAAACTTCTTCCAGTTAAAGAACACAACCTCATGCTCAGCAAACAATACACCGCCAAGGCCAGGCTTCAGCACAACCATCCTTCTCACCGCATCTGCACTGAAGCAAAACCTCCCAGGGCAGTCAGAAAGCACGCCAAAGATATAGACATAGCATTAGGTGATTCGGACTATAAAGTGGCCGCACTCGTTTGTTGATTTCATGTTCAATTAAATCTCTCCAAAAAAAAGTGAGAAAAAAAACAAAACAAAGGAGAGTAAAAAAAAATAAAATAAATAAATGAAATAAAAAAGAGAGGAGAGAGAGAGTGTGGGCTCATAACGCTGGAGGGTCGAGAGCTTCAACGACTTCCTCCAGTGTCTCGCGAAGGAAGATCTACCCGTTGGGCAAGACAACAACAACAACATCTTGATGATGATTGTTGCCCGTGCGGTTCCTTTGACGTTGAAAGGGGGTCCACGAGCTCTCGGTAAAAGCTCAAGCACACAGTCACACTCACTCACTTCTCTCTTTCTCTCTCTCATTCACTTTTTTTTGCCTCTTTTCTTTTCGCCTTTTTTTTTTTTTTTTTTTGGTTTTGGGCTCTGGCTTTTTTTTAAATAACTGATTCCATCCTTCCATCCATATTATTCAACAATCCAACCTACACAGACAACAACAAGAACAGCAAATAACTATTTAGACTGGCAATGAAAACAACATTCATTGGGCTAGGAAATCTGCAACATCGACAGGTCTATACCATAGGTCTAGAGGTTTAAGACTAGTGGGGTTACAACGGCAGTTAAATAAGTGAACACTAGTATGATCTACCTCTCTACATGAAGGACAGAGAGGAGAATCAGTGGCACCAATCCTATGAAGGTAACTATTTAACGTGCTAGAGTAACCACTTCTAAGTTGCGATAGGGTAACCTGTTGTTCCCTGTCAAGTAACCTAGTAGACTTATGGACCATGGGTGGTTTGAATCCTAGGACTGTGTTTGGTTCACAGTTTCTAAGAAATTTCCTAACGGCTTCTGTGTGCAGATTTCTAAGAGTTGTTTTACATTCACTATCCCCCAGACTGAGGTCCATGTTCATCACGTGTCTGCGGATGGCTCTTGGTGGTCGTTGTCGGAGGGTGAGGTTATGGGATGGGTGATCGTCTTGCATTCTGGCCTTGGCTAGGTATTGGCTGGTCAGCAGCTCATTGTGCTCCTTTACTGGTAGGAGTTTGGATTCGAGAGCGAGGTGCTGTGTTCCGGCCATTTGAAGGTTACCCGTGGCTGCCCTTATTGCTTTGTTTTGGCAGGCCTGTAGTCTTGTCCAGTGGGTGTTTGCGAGTGGTGGAGTGTATACGGGTGCTGCGTAGTTAATGATCGATCTCGTCGTTGCTTTATATGTCGCGATGAGTGTAGTGGGACTCTGACCCCATCTTCTGCCTGCTAATGCTCTGATGATGTTGAGGCGTTTGGAGGCCTTAGTTCTGATGGCCTCTGCGTGGTGTCGGAAGGTTCCTAATTGGTCCAAAACCACACCCAAGATCTTTGGTGTTTTGGTGATTGGGAGAAGATCGCCACTGAGTTTGATTTCAGGTTTTTTTGTTGCATTCCGCAGTACATGTTGTGAAGAGGGTCACCGAAGATTTTTCTTTGGAGATCTGCATCTTTAGGTTGTCCAGTTCATTAACTAATGTGGGTAGGTACTCATTCATTTTGTCCTCGCATTCGTTGATCTTTGCACTCGATGACATTATTGAGATGTCGTCCGCATATGCAACAATGTTGGTGCTTCCCGTGGGTACTGAGAGCTTGTTTAGGTAGACATTGAAGAGAATGGGGCTTAGCACACCGCCCTGTGGAACGCCAGCCCGACTGGTGAAATAGCTGCTAGTCGTGTTTTGGAAGGTCACACTCACGGATCTTCCCCGAAGATAGTTAGACAACCATCTCACGACGCCTCTGGGAATATTGGTCTCTGCCAATTTTCTGCAAAGTGTAGGGATGTGGACTAGATCGTACGCCGAGGTCATGTCCAAAGCAACCATTATCGTTCTCTTAGGGGGAGCTTTTTGGTTGAAACCTTCAGTGATCTGGCCAGTTATTTCCAGGAGAGCTGATGTTGTGGACTTGCCTTTTGTAAATCCGTGTTGCCATTTGGCCAGTTCGATCCCATCTGCGATGAGAGGGAGTAGGCTTCTTTCGAAAAGTTTGGCAATGGGAGATAGGATTGAGATTGGGCGATATCCTTTAATCGTCGACGGGTCCTTTCCTATCTTTGGCAGCATAATAACTCTGGCTGTTTTCCAAGCATGTGGTATGATACCGGATTGGAGAGTGCTGTTGTAGAGAAAGGCCAAGCATCTTTTGAATGAGCTTCCTGCGTTTTTGATCATGAGAGGGCAGATACCTTCGCTGTCGATTGCCTTCGAGCCTCTGGTTGCTTTGCGAGCTTTTTCAACGTCATCAATCGAAAAGACGGGAATGTCTTCTCTGGAAAACCCTTTTATCCATCGGGTTGTCTGACGATTTGTTTTGTCCGGTGTTTTAGGGGCTTGTTTGGCCAGGTTTTTAGCAAAGGCGTTTGCAGCTTCCAGGGAGGATAGTTGTTTTCCGTTTTGAATGATGACATTGTGGGATCGGTTGTGTCCTCTACCATCAATTGCTTTGATAGTTTTCCATAGCCGATTGGTTGGTTCATTATGTCGAAGTCCATTTACGTATTCCTCCCAGGCTTTTTGCTTATCCTTGCGAATTTGAGTTGTGATTTCGGCCATGATTGTAGGGAGATCAGGATTCAGAGGATCATTGGTCCTCATGTAGTCTCTTTGTTTAATCAGGGCTTTGGCTTTTTCGCTAAGGTTGGGAGTGTAGTTGAGCTTTCTGCCTTTAGGGATGTTGTTCTTCGACGCTGCAAGAATGACTCGTACCAGGAAATCGTGCATTTCATTGGTTTTTCCTGTGAAGGGAAAATCACCAATTCTTTTGTTTATCTCCTTCTCGAAACCGCTCCAATTTGCTTTGTTGTAGTTCATGAAGCACTTTTCATTCGATATGTTAGACGGTTGAAGATCTACTTCGATGATGATGGGGAGGTGGTCGGAGTTGAGTCTGTTGATCGGTGTCCATCTGCATTCTGTTGACACGTCGGAGGAGATGAGTGTTATGTCAGGCGAGGCGTCCTTTCTTGTGTGTTGGCGGGCGTTGTTAAGGCAGACCAGGTTTCTTTTTTCTATGGCTTCGCAAAGATCGTCTCCTCTTTTGTCTTCGACTCCATCACTCCAGAGCGCGTTGTGTGCGTTGAAATCTCCCGCAATGATACATGGGCCCTGTCTGTCTAACAGTCTTTCAAAGTTAGTACTATAACCGAGTGAGCATGAGGACCGGGGAGGTATGTATACATTGGAGATGGAGAAGTTGCCTCGTTTGGTGGGGACATTTATGCACATAGTTTCCGCGACCTTATCCGTTGAGGGAAGGGTTATATTAGTGAACTGAGTGTCTTCCCTTATTAGTATGGCCACACCACCGCCAGAGTTGTTACGATCTTTTCTGAGCATGGTGTAGCCGGGGACAGTAACTCTAGCGTCTCCTTCCATCTTGGTCTCTTGAATGAGAGCTATGTGGATGTTCAGTTCATGTAGGAGGCCCTCTAGTTCTGACGCTCTAGCCCTTAAACCATTCGCGTTCCATTGAAGGATTTTTAGGTTCTCTGAGTGCTTAGTGGGCTTAGTTCTCGTGACAGGTGGTCTACTACAATCGAGACATCTCCAATTCGGGGACCATTCATTGAACGATGACAAATTCGAGCACTTGAGGTGTACCCATGAGGAGCATCTACCACATCTTATACTGTTTGATGCAGCACTTTTAGAGCAAATGGGACACGGCCATCTTGGCGGACCGGGGTTGGATTCAATACCAGCTCTAAGTAAGAGAGTTCGGACCAGGGAGGCTGGTAACGCCTGGTCCTCTAATGAAAAAACAAAGAGAGTGGGTTGTGACTGAGTACGAGCAATGCTCGTGTAGGCCCTTTGAAGGGTTTCTTTCCTTTGGGATAGTATGTTTGGAGGTCCATTGGGGCCGATGCTGGAAGGCAGCATCGTCCACAGTCGCACCGCGTGTAGGTGACCTCCTTCGCGACCAATCTTAGTCACGCATGCTTATCAAGCGATTGCGTCATGAATGGAGCGTAACTCCAGAGTTCACGATTAAGACAGAAGAGAGATGGAAGATGGATGATAAATCTTCAAATTCTAAGTTACACAGTTTAAAGGCATAGACGCCTGGGTAAGATGACAAATTATATAACTATCGCACAGAAAAAAGCTAGTCCGCCGGGCGGGATTGAACCCAGACCATCTCGACTCAAACCGGGAGCGCGTGTTACCATTACACCACGGGGACACATTGCTATTCCGTGCGATAGTGTTATATGAAAGGCTCATATGCCTTGTTCTCTTAGTCACGCATGCTTATCAAGCGATTTCGTCATGAATGGAGCGTAACTCCAGAGTTCACGATTAAGACAGAAGAGAGATGGATGATAAATCTTCAAGTTCTAAGTTACACAGTTTAAAGGCAGTGACGCCTGGGTAAGATGACAAATTTTTGTTGAGAGTTTTATCAACGGAAAAAAAACTAATTATCACTTTGAAGTATTCATCTCAGAAAGAGAACTTGAACAGAAATAACACTGACTTGGTGAAGGCAGCAGGGTGTTTCTTTGACCCGCAATGTGGGTAGAAACAAAATCTATGCGCTCTTCAAAAACTCCGAAAACCATGGAAATCTATGCGCTTTTTTCATCTCATTTCTTTATTCCATGTATAGTAAAAAAAAAGTGATACAAAAAGCTTTGAAAAATTTTTTCTCTGATTTTTTTTGAGGAAAGTTCCCAAATCATTGGAAAAATTGAATGTTGAACTCTGATTTTTTTAAATCTCTGTGCTCGAAAAAAGTTTTCGGTCTCTAAAAAACACCCTGGAAAGCAGTGAAATGTACCCTACGCTAAAAAGCGACCCTTTTATTGATTGATCGTAGTATTGACTGAATAAATTATGGAATGATAGTTGCAGAGCACATTCGACATCTCTGCGCCGCCTTCGCCGCCCCCTCCGAAGATATCGCTGGAGGAGTTGATAGACTCTGGTGAGAGTGTTCTCGGGGAGCTCGGACTTCTCTCCTGGTGGAAACCCTCTTCTTACATTCGCATGGCTTTAGAAGGCATTCATGTGTACGCGAATATCCCCTGGTGGGCGACTATTGTATCAGGTTAGATTTTGTTGATTGGTTGAGTTATTGACTAATCGAGGCTGCATTCTGTTGGTTGGCACGATTGATGGCACTTTTTGCGTTCAGCCCTCCCCTACCAGAGGTTCCATGGGTCATACGTCTGACTTATTCACATTTAGAAAAAAAAATTTTACATAAAAAAGATGATTTATGTGAAATGATGATGAAATGATTTAAAATGAGGAAACAATGTTAGAAACATGCGTACCTAATTGGAAAAAAAACTCGTAATTAATTTCGTGAAACTTCCACCTTATTAATAGAAACGTCTACTTAGTTTAAAGAGATGTTCACCAAAGCACCTAAAAAAAATTTTGGAGTCGGGGGCACAATGTTCATTGGGGGGTTTGCGTTTTTTTGCGTCCTGCCGGAGTTAGGCGTGAATTTTCGAGAGATCAAGAAGGGGGAGTTCCTGAGAAACTTTTCATGTCGCGTATCAACGTAGGTACAAAGTGTATGGATATGAAGTGTCGCGGTACGAAGTGTATTAAAGTTGGTACAAAGTTTCGGGCACTTTTGCACTTTAGGCCCCCCGCCCCTCCCAGAGATTCCATGGGTCATACTTCTGACTTACTTACATTAACAAAAAGTTATTTTTACATTAAAGAAATTATTTTTACATCGAAAACGCTTAGGCTTAGGAAAAAAGTTTACGATAATGAGGCCGTACGACTTAGCTAACGAGGCCGTCGGCTTAGCTAACGAGGCCGTATCAAGCAAATGACCCAATAACTGACCCATGGAACCTCTGAGGGGGGCCTAAAGTGCAAAAGTTCCAGATTCGGGATACGGTGCGAAGTGTCGTATTAACTTGGGTACAAAGTTTCGGGGTACGAAGTGTCGCGGTGCGAAGTGTCATATCAACGTCGGTACAAAGTTTCGGGGACGAAGTGTCGCGGTGCGAAGTGTCGTATTAACATGGGTACAAAGTTTCGGGGTACGAAGTGTTGCGGTGCGAAGTGTCGTATTAACGTGAGTACAAAGTGTCGAGATACGAAGTGTCGCGGTACGAAGTGTATTAACGTGGGTACAAAGTGTCGGGATACGAAGTGTCGTATTAACGTGGGTACAAAGTGGCGGGATACGAAGTGTCGAAAATACGAAGTGTCGGTGATCCGTTATAACACCATAAATTACCAAACTAATTAGATGTAAAAGCCCAGAGCGCAGACGGCGAAAATGCAGGAAGGAAGGAACCGGATTTTTTCAATGGTGGTGTTGGAGAAGTCTGTAATAGAAAAAACGGCGCTTTTTAACTTGGGGGGCGCACTTCACTTGGATGGGGGGGGGCTGGCTGTTTTCGGTGCGTTCGAGAATGTAAAAAAAAACACAAAAAATTGGTGTTTGAATACGCGCCTTAGGGAGTGTACTGTAGGTGCGTTGCGTATGCGTAGCATACGGCGAGACGAGGGAGGGAAGTAACTCAGTCTACGTTTATCGTGCGTTAAAGCAAGATGCTTTAAGCGGTAGTACTAGTTCCACAAATCTATACTTCTTAAAAGTGTGTGGTCACAGCGACACGAGAATAAATGACTAGTTGTATGTGGCTCTTCTAAACATTTTGGGCAAAGAGGTGATTGGGCAGCTCCTATTCTGTGTAGGTAGCTGTTAAGGGAACTTGCATAGCCACTACGTAGTTGCGATAATGTTATTTGTTGTTCCCTGGGAAGTTGATTCGTTGATTTATGGATTCTGGGAGGTTTCTTACCTAGAACTGGGTTAGGGGAGCAAGATCTAATGAAATTTCTAACAGTCTCAGTATGTATTCTTTTAAGTGCGGCTTTCTGATCACTGTCTACTAGCATAATTTCTAAGTCCTTGGCATGTTTACGAATAGTTCTAGGTGGTTTGGGTTCCATGCATCGACGATGGGAGGGGTGGTTTGGGAGGAGTCTTGCTCTTGCAACGAATTGCTTGGTAAGCATCGTGTTGTGCTCCTTTATGGGTAACATTTCGCTTTCTAGAGCTAAGTGCTCTGTGCCGGCCATTGCTAGGTTTCCTGTTGCTATCCGAATTGCTCTATTTTGGTTTGCCTGTAGTTTTTTCCAGTTCGTCTCGGCCAATTGAGGGGAGTAAATTGGTGCGGCGTAGTTGAGAACGGATCTGGTTATTGTTTTGTAGGTTGCAAGAAGGGTGTTTTTCTGTTGGCCCCATGTTCTTCCTCCGAGGGCACGTAGTATATTCAGTCTTTTGGCCGTTCTCTGTTTAAGGTATTCTGCATGTTGTCGGAAGGTGCCGAATTGGTCTAAGACGACACCGAGTATTTTGGGTGTTTTAGTTGTCGGCAAAAGGGTTCCATGGATTTCTACCTTAGGTTCTTTTTTACATTCGCCTGTATGGGTTGTGAAAAGAGTGACCGTAGTCTTTTCCTTGGATATGATCATTTTACGTTGTTCCAATTCTTCTACGAGTTTCGGTAGGAAGTGGTTGATCTGATCTTCACAGGTTTCAATACAGGGGCTTGAGGAGAGAATTGATATGTCGTCGGCGTAGGCTGTCATCTGCGTGTTTCCTGTGGGTTGCGGGAGGTTGTTTATGTAGAGATTGAATAAGAGGGGGCTGAGCACTGCTCCTTGTGGGACACCAGATCTGCATGTGAGACGTCGACTGCTTTTTCCTTGGAAATCTACCTTGATTGTACGGCCTCTTACTCGACTGTACGGCCATCGACTGGATCGGGTCTCTCTCACAATTTCTACATCTCCATTGGGGGTTCCAATCATTAAGATTGTTAAGGTTGGAACAGCGGAGGTGTACCCATTTCTTACATTTACAATTCGAAGGCGCGTTAAGAGAGCATACAAAACAAGGCCATCTTGGGCCTGGGTTAGTCTCAATTCCAGCGATTTCAAGAAGTTTTCGGTTCAGAGACGCTGGGTCTTTCTGATCCGTGTTAAAAAATAAGGGTTCGGGGGAAGCCGTCCTCGTTTTCCCTTGCGGGAGATTCCATTGGGAAGATTTGTTTGGAGGTCCATTGGGTCCGACGCCTTCCAGCGTCGTCCACAGTCGCACCACGAGTAGGTGGCCTCCATCGTGACCTCGGAATGATGATAATGATGGAAGGGTCAGAGATTACAGACCACCTTGTTCCTTGTTCAATTCCTCATTTCTTGATTTTGACTCTTCCTGCTGTGCTCAACATTGTTATTTAGATGATATCTATTTGCTGAAGATGCTTTGATAAAGCGAAACGTTCGGACCCATCTTGTATCTTCAACAGCGCATTCAAAAAGGCACGACACAGCAAATAAGTGTATGGCATACATATGTACATAGAGCTCATCCCAGTTAGAAATACTCGCCCTCGTTTCCATTGTTTAAGTATATATAGGCAACCCAATATCGGCGGATCATTTACGAAAAGAGTGCTAGCAAGCTTGTGAAGAAGCTGTCCGGAAGAGCTCACCATGCTTCAGCTAAAAGAAGAAAGCGGCTAGTGCATTGAAAGGAGCATCATTGGAGGAAGCAAAACGTAGGTGAAGGAGGATTTCTCAACAAGGAATGGCACCGTATGTCAAGAATGTATTAAAGACACCATGAGGTGTGTTGTCAATATGAATAGAGTCAATTTTTGTTTTAAGACTATATGAATCAAGCAGACTGTTGAACTATCAGATGATGATGCGTAAAAGTGAACAATAAAAGTTCCTTGTATGTTATTTGTGTTTCAATTATTTATAGTGACCAAGGAGTAAATGTTATTGTGTATCAACTGTACAGTACGAGTTGTTTTTAACCTCATGGTTTATTCACTGCGACATAATATGCACGAATAAAACGTTACACACACGCTCAAGGTTTATTCACTGCGGTCAAGTGTTGTACATCCCGAAGGCGGGTGTATTCAAACAAAGGTTATATGAGACGATGGATGGAGTTTACGACAGTAGGAGTCAATATAATGTAAATTTTCTCGTTCGCCTAAGCCGTAGGGCCTCGTTAGCGTAAACTTTTCCTTAAGCCTAAGCGTTTTTTTAATATAAAAATAATCTTTGAAAATTTATTTTTAAAAAGCCACCCCCCAAGTGAAGCGGAACCCCCCCCCCAAGTTGAAGAACCGAAAAAAAATTGGAAAGGAGATTTTACCTGAGCAGGGAGGAGAAGGAGCCCTAAAAGAGAATTTATACTGATTTCCGAGGTTGATTCCTTTGTACTTGTCCAGATCGAGGTAGGCTTTTCCCTATGTGCTGTCTGAGAATGCGAGAGAAGAGTGCGCAGACAACTAAAGTAGCAGGGGTGCCATGTTCGAATAGGATTGAGTGTTATCGCTTGGTTGTATGCGCAGGTTTAAATATTTCTGTTCTCCGCGGGAGAAGAGCGGGCCATTACAAAAGCACGCCGTGCACACTGTGCACGCACGCTACACGCTGTATAATTACCAATGCACGCCGAGGCGCGGGAAAGAGAGAAAGAGTGTTTCACGCACTATATTGTTTCACACTATAATTTAGTTATGAAAAGTGATAATTTTTACTAAAAGAATACTTTTGGGCCATTAAAAAGAAATATATCAGGGCGACGTTTTAAATAAAGTGCATGAGCGGAGTTAAGAATTTTCCCGCGCCTCGGCGTGCATTGGTAATTATACAGCGTGCACGGCGTGCTTTTGTAATAGCCGAAGAGCGAGAGTGGCCATGCGCTCTCTTGTGCTCTCTTGAAGAGTCAGAAGAATGATCCATTGAACCTCTGGTACAGGGGGTTGTGACTAAAGTGCCGGCTATAAAGGGTAGGGGTTCCTAATAGAAACTGTTTCTGGTGACTCCTCTCCCCTTCGTTTCTAGACACTGTACCCGCTACACTTTACCCGACACTTTGTACCGTAACATTGTGTTATTTTCCAGCCAAAACTCGAGGAAATTCGTAAACAACAAAGTTTTTCTTTTTTAAGTTGACAAAAAAATTTCTTTTACTTGAAGAAAAAAACAACAAATCTAACAATGGATTAAATCTTTCTTCAAGTTCTCATTTACAGGTTAAAGGGATTGTGACGCCTGAAGCAAACTGTGATGCTTCCGAATGTCCTTAAATTTCTAAAAGATTCCGGTTTCTGTCACCCGCCTTTTTTCTCTACGTATTCTTGTCTATACCTTCTGTCTCTTTTATTCTTTCAATCTCTACCTGGCTCTCAGTCACCCAGTTTTAGGAACTTCTCTCACAGAACCAGCAAAGGGCAAATCCATTAGAAGAACTTCCAATGTCGAATCCGGCAATAAGTACTCCTCTGGCGATTAATTCCGTGTGAAAAACAGTAAAGAACACTCGATGCATTTTACAGAAAGTTCACTGATTTCAACGGAAATTTCTGAGAAGCCGCTTGATGATAAAAGCCCGTTAGCTGCAGAGGAGGTTCCCAGTTGTTCTCAAGGGCCAAGGGACGCTTCAGAGATAGGAACGCTGTCCAAGGACTCCGAATTTAGTTATAATAAATGTGAAAGCTTTTTTTTGTTGAAATCTCACGATTCGATCACATGAAATTAAATGACATGACAATAGTCGCGTTTTGAAAAGCGTAGATATTTGATGTAAGTTATGTAAATACTTATTTTTCACTCTTTAAAGATCATATAACTTCAGAAAGTTGCGAGAAATTTCACATCGCCTTCTTTGCCAACCCTAAAATGTATTATTCTTTCCGAAAATTTTGGAAATATCGTTAGCTGACGTTTTATTTTTTTAATCGGGAAATGAACTCTAGTTAAAATTGATTTGCTTTCAGCTGGATGTTTTTCATTCGAAGCACACCAACCGAAGCAAAGGGAAATGTTGCCTGGTTTTAGAAGAGGATTTCTGCTCTCCAAAGGCGCTAAGTGAGTGCTTTTTCATAACGAAAAAAACATCCTCAAGCAGAGGTTAAATGGTCATTCCCAACCCTCCGTTGGCGGGCGTCTATTTTTTACCTAGTGAGGGCGGACCTTTATATTCGAAAAAGATTTTTTTCCGCGAAACTGTTTTTTAATCATAAGCACAGGTAAATTGAAAACAGGTAAAAAATTCTAGTGCGACCGACCTACCGACCCTCTCTCCCCCTCGAAATGAATGTATCACAATTTTAACAGCTAAATAGAAAAAACCTTCTTTCCTCTACGTTAATATAACGTTTTATTAGCCTAAAGTTATTTGTTGTTTTTATGGCCCATAACTGAAGTTTTAGTTTTTTTATTTTATTTTATTTTTTTTTTCGTGGGCGGGGGGCCGGGCGGGGTTTTGTGTATCAATTTGATTTCTTATTGTATTTTCTTAGATTTACATTCAAGTAATGAAGAATTCTGAATTTCCCAGCAGAGTTTTATTGTAATTGATTTCTCAATTGAGTTTTTGACCGTAACTTCTTCAACTTAAATAAAATGGTAAATGGACTGCTACATACTTTATCAATCACCACAAACACCATAATAAAACATAAGGAAATAAATCTGCATCTGATAAAAGCTTATGAACGTGAGAAACAAAATTTCCTTCGTGGGCGGGGGGTCGGGAGGTTTTTTTACCCCTTGATAACCTATGGCCACGCCACTGCGCGGGAAAGAGAGAAAGAGTGTTTGACGCCCTATTATGCTTTTTTGATACGGTATCGTTAGCCTAAACCGTACGGCCTCGTTAGCGTAAACTTTTGCCTAAGAAGAAAAAACATGAAAAACTAAATAAAGCGCATGGGGCGAATTTAAGAATTTTCCCGCGCAGTGGCGTAGATTAGTAGGGGCGTGGGGCGTGGTTTAGTAATATAAAACTGGTGGACATTTTGACGGGATAGAAAGATCCAAAAATCAGCTAGACATTCAAACAATGGCCCGTGAAAATTTGAAGTTTTATTTATATAAAGTCATAAATTGTTTTCTGACTCATTAGAATGTTTCATAACTTTTACCACATATGATTCAATTCTCCAGGGTTTTTTTAGTGTGCAATAAAAAGGTAAAGTGTCCCGCCAAAAGCGAAACACTTTTTGATCTGTTTTAGTGGTGAGTACTGTGAGTTCAGCTTTCTTAAGCAGTATAAATTATTGGAAATTTTTTTTTATAAGGTTCCTCCCCTTATGATAAAAAATAACAGAGAAACGCGTAAAAAATTTCTCTCGATTTGATCAAAAGGGTCCCCTTTAGTAATGGGCCCGCCGACAGAAGGTATATTCAAGTAATGGGCCCGCCGACAGAAGGTATATTCAAGTAATGGGCCCGCCGACAGAAGGTATATTCAAGTAATGGGCCCGCCGACAGAAGGTATATTCAAGTAATGGGCCCGTCGACAGAAGGTATATTCAAGTAATGGGCCCGCCGACAGAAGGTATATTCAAGTAATGGGCCCGCCGACAGAAGGTATATTCAAGTAATGGGCCCGCCGACAGAAGGTATATTCAAGTAATGGGCCCGCCGACAGAAGGTATATTCAAGTAATGGGCCCGCCGACAGAAGGTATATTCAAGTAATGGGCCCGCCGACAGAAGGTATATTCAAGTAATGGGCCCGCCGACAGAAGGTATATTCAAGTAATGGGCCCGCCGACAGAAGGTATATTCAAGTAATGGGCCCGTCGACAGAAGGTATATTCAAGTAATGGGCCCGCCGACAGAAGGTATATTCAAGTAATGGGCCCGCCGACAGAAGGTATATTCAAGTAATGGGCCCGCCGACAGAAGGTATATTCAAGTAATGGGCCCGCCGACAGAAGGTATATTCAAGTAATGGGCCCGCCGACAGAAGGTATATTCAAGTAATGGGCCCGTCGACAGAAGGTATATTCAAGTAATGGGCCCGCCGACAGAAGGTATATTCAAGTAATGGGCCCGCCGACAGAAGGTATATTCAAGTAATGGGCCCGCCGACAGAAGGTATATTCAAGTAATGGGCCCGCCGACAGAAGGTATATTCAAGTAATGGGCCCGCCGACAGAAGGTATATTCAAGTAATGGGCCCGCCGACAGAAGGTATATTCAAGTAATGGGCCCGCCGACAGAAGGTATATTCAAGTAATGGGCCCGCCGACAGAAGGTATATTCAAGTAATGGGCCCGCCGACAGAAGGTATATTCAACCCCTGTTTATAAGTTTGATGGGCTATGCCTGTATGTATCGTGAATTCGCTTGCCAAAACCTGAGTCTAGGCAAACAAGGCTAAGAAACGGCTAAGAAAAGAGACCCTGAGAAAAAGAAAAAAAACTGTCACATCGTCAGTGATTAAAATTTTTTTTTTAAATAACACAAAACTCGATAGTTTTAGACGCTAAATCATTTAAACTTCTCGTGAAGTTGAACTGGACGCTTGTTTCTTGTTGTAAAAGTCAACCTTGTGTTGTTGTTCTGCGATCCCTCGAACTAGGATCGTCTTTCTTGATTTCTTGTTGTTGTTGTTGTAGATTGCTCGCCGTAGGTCTCCGGCTGGGTAGACGAGGTCTTCTTGGTCATGGCTCAGAAAACAATATCCTTAATTACATCATTTATCTAATTACATTTATTTCTCTTTCTCTCTCGGGTTTTTTTCTTTTTTTGCTTGATTTCTTCGCAGGGAATCTGTTAAAATGAAGAGTGGAGGAGTCTCGCTACTCTGACTGAGTTGCTCCATAGCTCCTCAGGGGCGCAGTGCTCCGATAGGGCTGGGCAGTTGAGCAAGTGCTGCGTGTTGTGTGGCGTGGCTTGACAGTTAGGGCATGCGTCGGCGATCACTGGTGAGCTATTGAAGAGACTGCTGTGTCCTGAGCGAAGCTGTGCGAGGCGTGTACGTGCAGACCGGGGGAGAGAAGTCTCTGTCTCATCGATAGGCGGAGATGCTCTTCGAAGTACTTTCACCCGCAGTGCGGGTGAAAGAAACACCCTGTTTAGAGCCGGCCACATACATATGTAGTACTTGTGCTGGTTTTGAAGAGTACGCCAAAAGTACCACAAGCCCTTTTTTCACAATTCTCAGGTCAAAAGCACAGGATATTGATAAACCGTTTTTAGGACAGAGAGGGAATGAGTACGATCGAAAAGGGTGACAATGATAGAAACAGAATTTCACATTAACTTTCTGTCAAAGGAGAGTGCTTAGGTATTTCCCTCACTCATGAAAACAGGTGTGAAAAACTCAGCTTTCTACATATTTTGAGTGATTCTTGAGCAGATCAGAGAAGAAAGGCAGCAACGAACCGGAAAAGTTCATCGAATCATCTACTATTCTCGAAGAAGATCAAGTACACTCAGGGTAAGAAGTTATCTCTCTCAAAAATGATCTGAATTGTGCAGAAGAAACTTAATTCATATCAATGGATGGCCTGCAAGAGATCCAGTATTGTATCCTGTACACTGTTTAGTCTGTCCCATTCTGGAGAGCAAAATTTGGGTCTAAAGACTCTTCCATACAAAAAAATAGTATGAATATTCATACTTTGTTGTTGTTGTAGATTGCCCGCCGTAGGTCTCCGGCTGGGTAGACGAGGTCTTCTTTGACATGGCTCAGAAAACAATAACCTTACTTACATCATTTATCTAATTACATTATTTCTCTTTCTCTCTCGGGGTTTTTTTTTCCTTTTTTTTTTTTTTTTTTTTTTTTTTTGGAGAGAGAAAGGAATCACTGGTATAAGAACTTAACAACAGACGTCGGGCTATTCCACAAATCTATACTTCTTAAAAGTGTGTGGTCACAGCGACACGAGAATAAATGACTAGTTGTATGTGGCTCTTCTAAACATTTTGGGCAAAGAGGTGATTGGGCAGCTCCTATTCTGTGTAGGTAGCTGTTAAGGGAACTTGCATAGCCACTACGTAGTTGCGATAATGTTATTTGTTGTTCCCTGGGAAGTTGATTCGTTGATTTATGGATTCTGGGAGGTTTCTTACCTAGAACTGGGTTAGGGGAGCAAGATCTAATGAAATTTCTAACAGTCTCAGTATGTATTCTTTTAAGTGCGGCTTTCTGATCACTGTCTACTAGCATAATTTCTAAGTCCTTGGCATGTTTACGAATAGTTCTAGGTGGTTTGGGTTCCATGCATCGACGATGGGAGGGGTGGTTTGGGAGGAGTCTTGCTCTTGCAACGAATTGCTTGGTAAGCATCGTGTTGTGCTCCTTTATGGGTAACATTTCGCTTTCTAGAGCTAAGTGCTCTGTGCCGGCCATTGCTAGGTTTCCTGTTGCTATCCGAATTGCTCTATTTTGGTTTGCCTGTAGTTTTTTCCAGTTCGTCTCGGCCAATTGAGGGGAGTAAATTGGTGCGGCGTAGTTGAGAACGGATCTGGTCATTGTTTTGTAGGTTGCAAGAAGGGTGTTTTTCTGTTGGCCCCATGTTCTTCCTCCGAGGGCACGTAGTATATTCAGTCTTTTGGCCGTTCTCTGTTTAAGGTATTCTGCATGTTGTCGGAAGGTGCCGAATTGGTCTAAGACGACACCGAGTATTTTGGGTGTTTTAGTTGTCGGCAAAAGGGTTCCATGGATTTCTACCTTGGGTTCTTTTTTACATTCGCCTGTATGGGTTGTGAAAAGAGTGACCGTAGTCTTTTCCTTGGATATGATCATTTTACGTTGTTCCAATTCTTCTACGAGTTTCGGTAGGAAGTGGTTGATCTGATCTTCACAGGTTTCAATACAGGGGCTTGAGGAGAGAATTGATATGTCGTCGGCGTAGGCTGTCATCTGCGTGTTTCCTGTGGGTTGCGGGAGGTTGTTTATGTAGAGATTGAATAAGAGGGGGCTGAGCACTGCTCCTTGTGGGACAACAGATCTGCATGTGAGACGTCGACTGCTTTTTCCTCGGAAATCTGCCTTGATTGTACGGCCTCTTAGGTAGCTGGACATCCATCGGACGATGGCTCTTGGCATATTCGTTTCAGTGAGTTTCTTGCAGAGAAGGGATATGTTCACTAAGTCATATGCTGCAGTGAGGTCAAGGGCGACCATGAGAGTGCGGTCCGGGGGTGGTTTCCGATTGAAGCCGTTTGTTATTTTCCCGGTTATTTCCAGGAGTGCGGTAGTAGTCGAGTGCTCTTTGCGGAATCCATGTTGCCAGTCAGCGATTTGAAAGCCTTCCGCCAGGAATGGTAATAAGACCCGTTCGAATGTTTTGGCTATAGGTGATAGTATTGATATTGGTCTATAGCCGTTCAGGTTGCTGGAGTCCTTTCCTGGTTTAGGTAACATTATCACTCTTGCATCTTTCCATCTGGACGGGATAATACCTGTTTGCAGCGTGTTATTGAAGAGGATGCAGAGACACTTTCTGAAGTTTTCACCGGCCATTTTGAGTAGTAGAGGGCAGATGCCTTCACTGTCTGGGCATTTGGAACCTTTGGTTTTCTTGATTGCTTCTTCGATCTGTGCCAGGGAAATTTGGGGAGCGTCTGTCCGTTTGAGGCCTTTAATTAGTCGTTTTGTGCTTCTTGCTGATTTGTCGACCTCTTTAGGGGCTTGTTTAGCTAATTTTCTGGCAAAAGCGTTTGAGGCAGATGTTGGGCATAGACTTTTCCCGTCGTGGGTGATGGTCAAGTGCGTCGGTTTTATTGATTTGCCGTCGATAGCCTTTATCGTTTTCCAGAGTTTGTTGCCTGGTTCGTTGTGGCTAATTTCAGATATGTACTTTTCCCAAGCCTTCCTCTTTTCGAGGTTGATGCGGAAGGAGATTTCGGCCATTATTGAGGGGAGTGAGGGGTCCGTAGGATTGTCCCTCCTCATTTGGTCCCGTTCTGTAATCAGCTTCTTCACATCTTCGCTCAAGTGAGGCGTGTATTTTGGCACCTTTCCACGGGGAATGTTGTTCTTAGCCGCTTTGGTCAAGGTGGTGGTCAGGAATTTGTGCATCTGAACTGAGTTGCCGGCGAATGGGAAATCCATGAGAATCTTGTTGATGTCCCTTTCGAAGCCTTCCCAATTCGCTTTGTTGTAATTTGTATAACAACGTGCGTTTGAGATGTTGGATGGCTGTGTTTCGACGTCAATCAGGCATGGGAGGTGGTCAGAGTTCATTCTGTTGATTGTTGACCAGTTGCAGTCGATGGCTATGTCGTTCGAGGCGAGAGTGATGTCTGGTGATGCTTTTTGTCTTGTGGGCATCTTTGAGTTGTTGAGACATACAAGATCGCTGTCGTCAATGAAGTCGCATAGTTCATCTCCTCTGCTATCCTCCGTACCTTCACTCCAAACTTTATTGTGTGCGTTGAAGTCTCCACCGACAATGAATGGTTTCTTCTGTGTTAGGAGTCGGTTGAAGTTCGGCGCGTATGTGTTGGGGCAGGACGATCGAGGTGGGATGTAAATGTTGCAGATTCTTATGGTTCCTTGGTCGGTTGGCACGTCCACGTTGAGTGTTTCGGCTGTCTGGTCCGTTGTTGGGGAGGTCACGTTAGCATAGCGAATATTCTCTTTGACTAGTATCGCAAGTCCGCCTCCAAAGTTGGAGCGGTCTTTTCTTATGATCGTGTAACCTACGATATTCGGAGATGGAATACTAGCATCCATTTTGGTTTCTTGGATGAGTGCTACGTGAACATTCAACTCATGTAAAAGGTCCTCTGGCTATTCATACTTTCGTCTGAGAATGGTACGGAATACTTTTAAAGTACTCCAAATCATACCGCGCACAAGTATTACTATTCATACTTTGAAAGTATCACTATTATTAAAATGAAGGTATGCTAGGGATACTTTGTAAGTATGCTGTCTATACAATGAAAGTATGCTAAATATAATTTGAAAGTATGCTGTCTATAAAAAGAAAATTTGTTGTTTCTTGGGTTTCTCATTCAAAAATCTTTTTCGTTTTGCATTTTTTCGTGTTGTGTTGCTTTTGCAAGGTTTTAATGTCTTTTCACATCAATTTGTTTAACACCCAAAACGTTTAATTCCATGAAAACCAGCTTCTACTTTGGGGACGCTTGTATCTTTTTTGTTAGCCTAGTCATTTGTTAGCATGAGCTTTCCTGCCGGAATTCCCATTTTCCTCTCCTCTTTTGCTCAAGCAGCTTCTATGACTCCGTTTCTCTCTCGAAACACACTGGCAACAGTGGCCATTCGTGACTCTACAGCCTTAAGAGCCTGTCACGGATGGAGCCGGATCATCCAGTCCAGAATCGAGCGCGACCTCAGCTGGCGGATAGAGGGACGCCTCCCTACGAAGAATTCGTGCTGGGAGGTAGCGGGAGAAATCCCGCCGCGGACCAAAACTGGGTAGTATAGCTCTTCAAAGGAGGGCTGTGCCGGACCGGCCTGGGCAAGCCACCGGACAAAACATCAGCCGATACTCCGCTATACTTATCAATGGCGAGTCGAGGCGCTAGTCAAGTAGCCTCTTGCCTATCTCCGGTCAACGACAGGCGAGACGTCTCTACTCCCACCTAAAACGATGCTAGGCCGGGTTGACCACCCACTCACAAGGCCTATAGCATGAACAGGTTGCTACAACGATGTCCGCCTTCACAAGGTGCAGCATTACAGTCTCAGGACTGCAAAGGACATCAAAACCCTCGAAAAAGAGGTCACATCAGCCATCAGAGCAACGAAAAAATCAACAGCCCTTGGACCAGACGGCCTTGCTCCAATACTCCTTCATAACCTAGGTCCCAGAGGAATCAACGCTCTCACTATCCTCATCAACGATTCACTACGCACTAACCGGATCCCTATGATATGGAAGTCCTCGATCATCACGTTCAGCCACCACGCCAGAGACATCGCAGTCCGCATGACACAGAGAAACAACGTCCTGAAGGCCCTCGCCGGTAGCACCTGGGGCAAGCAGAAGGAATCCTTACGGACAACCTTCAAAGCTATCTCGCAAGCAATCTCCAGTTACGCCGCCCCCGCATGGTCCACTTTCTTATCCGCTTCGGCCCTCGAGAGGATCCAACGCGC
The DNA here is from genome assembly GCA_964056735.1 of Allodiplogaster pararmata. Taxonomy (NCBI): domain Eukaryota; kingdom Metazoa; phylum Nematoda; class Chromadorea; order Rhabditida; family Diplogasteridae; genus Allodiplogaster; species Allodiplogaster pararmata. The sequence continues at coordinate 1,445,827 of OZ057407.1, forward strand.
CCAGAATGCCGGTCTCCGCGTAGTCACGGGCAATCATCAGATGGCAGACACCGATCACTTACACAGAGAATCCAAGGTCATGCGCACTAAGTCACACCTTCACATGCTCTCCGCTCAATACCTCTCCAGAACAATGGATCCAGCTCACAACCATCACAGCCTCTTGGAAAGTCATGCTCCACCACGCACCATGAAAAACGACCTCATCATGAGTTGCAAGCACACGGTCGAGTCCGCAGCCTCCATAGCAACAGACCCTCTCAACGGGAAACTCGTCGCAAACGCCATACACACTATGATGGTCTCCAGCGAACTTCAATCAATGAAAGGCGCCGTCATTCTCGGAGGTGGACCCCGCCCGACATCAACGTGGAAGAATATGACCTTCCCCGCAGCACAAGATGTACACTCTCCCAGCTTCGATCCGGATTCAGCAGATTCACAAACTCGTATCTACACCGTATCGATGAGTCCATCCCAGACGTCTGCCCAACATGCTCATCCGCACCTCATGACGTCGCACACCTGTTCGATTGCATTGGCGACCCCACGACACTCTCACTCACCGACTTATGGGAGAAACCACGAGAAACCTTGAAGATGTCTATTTAAAAAAAAATTTACGACTTATATACAACGAAAGACGAAGCGAAAAGAAACATATCACGTGGGCCTCGCTCTTCGATGACGGCTACAACCGGCAACAACAACAACAACATCAAAACCCTTCTCCGGACACATCTCGTCCGAAGAACACGAGAACCTCTCTCATTAAAGAGAGTGTTCATAACCAAAAGTCTTCGATGCGGGCTGCTTGCCGGCAACAACAACAACAACAACTCCGTTTCTCTACCCTTTGCATGTTTCGATTAGCTTTCTTCCTTCCCTACTTAGTTTATTTCGGCCCTGGCAGTTTCGAAACCATCTTCTCCCTACTTCCCTTTGCCCCTGAATCAGGCAGCTGTACTTACTTTCTCTACTTCTCATGTGTCTCCTGGCTCAGGCAGCGTCGCTATCTCAACTTCCTAGCTTCGTCTTTTTTAAAACTATCTTAGAATTATCAGAATCATATCCTGCTTTGTTTCCTCTTCTTTATGCATCCTTCACTACTCTTCTCTATGCTAAGAGAATCCCTGTTCTCCTCGCATGAAGTTTTCCGCCTCAGTCGGTTAGCTTCACCGCTTTCACTTTTCCACATTTCTCATATCTGGCTCATGCAGCTTCACTGAATCTGTTCCATAGCTAACCAAGACGTGCTGGAAAAAAACCTTTCCGGGCGAGTGACCGGGCGATCTTTTTTTTTATAAAGGAGGGTGGGGGATCAACGAAAAATTTATCTTTTTCTACGTGTTATGCAATCATACCCGTCCCCCACAAATTTTCCAATAATGATTTTTTAAGCCAGTAGTTTTACATCCACTCCATATATTCTCTGCTACGTGAATGAGTTATATTTTTTCATCAGAAAAAACTTTATGGGATACAGGGCGGGCGATTGGAAGAAAGTTCACAAGTTTGGTGAGCTATGTTAACTCATATAAGACGATGCTGGAAATAATTACCGCCAAAATGCTCAAACTGTTGTTCCTCAGCCAAAAACTTTATTTTGCCAAGATTTCGAGTATGCGAACTTGGGAGAAGGAAATTCCGATATTAGTCTTTTTTTTTAGCTGCCAAAATAGGGAGGATGAATCGGCCACTATTTTGCAGTGCCAAATGATGAATGACTCTGTGGCCATGTTTTGTTCCTGCCAAATCACGGACAATTTTGTTTTTCCTTTGTGACATGTTTTGGCACTGCCAAACTCGGCTCTTTTTTGTAACCCTTTTTGTCCGGTGAACACAGCTCTGCAACGACCACATATTAACCACTTCTAGCGACGTACCCCAACCGAGTTTAGTAAACTCGGTTGAGGTACGTCGCTAGAAATGGTTGGTCTGTGGGCGTTGTAGCTGCTGGTATTGCAACTCGGCCTTTTGGATGAGATCAAAGCCTAGTATTGGCACTCCCCAAAGAGTTCCTGAGAGCGATCCTCCATCATCCCAGAAATGAGGCTAAGGAGTTGCAGGGGCTACAAAAAAAGCCCGATTTTGGCAGTGACAAAACAAGGACAAAAAACCCGGTTCTGGCAGTGACAAAACAAGGGAAAAAAACCCGATTTTGGCAGTGACAAAACAAGGACAAACAAAAACCCGATTTTGGCAGTGACAAAACAAGGACAAACAAAAACCGGATTCTGGCAGTGACAAAACGAGTACAAAGTAGAAAGATTGTTTTTTGACAGTTTTTCTTGGCAGGCCCGTCAAAACGCATGTTATTTGCTGCCATTAATCATGGCGCTTTCTCCGTTTCTTGCCATGGAAAAGCTTGGTTTTTTCAAGGGAAATCTGCCCGAGGAACAACATTTTGAGCATTTTGGCGAAAATGATTCCCAGCATCGTCTTATATGTACATAAACATATGTACATGAAACATCCATATTCACACAAGGAAAATGGCTGCACTGCATCAATCTCATGTGAGAAATATCGCGTGAAATAAGTTCAAATTTTCTCAATTGGCTATAAGCGATTAATTTATAAACAGTTAATATAAAACAAACAAGGAAAAGGAAATTTGGATCAAGTTCTGTCAGTCATAGAGAAACACAAAAAAGTGACTGCAGTGTTCGCCTTAGGGCTCCCACTGCAATCACTTTCCACGTTCCCGTGTTTGTTGAGTTTTGAGTTGATTATTTATTCCATTAAGAACGTCAGGTTCTACCAGACATAGAGAAACGCAAAAAGTGACTGATGTGTTCGCATTTTTCATGAATAGTAACACTTTGAAATTATTCCTGCGCATAAGTATGAGCGTATGCTAGAGAGGCATACAATCAATGTATGAATGAAATACTTTTGCAAGTATGCCTTGGCTGCTTTTCTTCCGTTTCTTGGCACTTATCCACCGTCGAGTGCTGCGCCTCGGCAAGGGCTGCGAAGGCTTCCCCTTCGTAGATGGCTTCACTCCGGCGAGAGCTGCTCACCGGCGAGTACTGAGCTCCGGCGAAGGCTCCGCCTGGCGAGGTCTCCACCCTGGTGAAGAATACGGCTCACACTGCAACCACTTTTCACGTTCCCGACAAAGGCAACTTCGCTGCCTTTGTATGTGGCAGAAGTTGAGCCCTCGACGGGCTGTAGTCTTCACCAGGGTGGAGACCTCGCCGGAGCGCAGCTCTCGCCGGAGTGGAGCCATCTACGAAGGGGAAGCCTTCGAAGCTTTTGCCGAGGCGCAGCACTCGATGGTGGATAAGTGCCAAGAAAAGGAAGAGAAGCAGCCAAGGCATACTTGCAAAAGTATTTCATTCATACATTGATTGTATGTGTTACTACTCATGAATCACATGTATGCATTTTACACAAAAATGTTTTCTCCAATCTGAACGATCATAGATGTGCAAGAAAAAAATCGAAATTTTTTAATTCTAGCATCTAGAGTCCTCGCATGCTTTTAAAAAAATTTACAAAGAGGTAACAAAAAATTAAAAGAGCAGAGTTTAAAAAAAAGATTTTCAACGATGTTGCCATTTTTTACTATGAGGCTGAATATTTGAACAAATTCGAAAAATAAACAACAAAACTTCATTTTTTCTTCAAAACAAAATTTTGTTGTTATAAGCTGTTTTTTTAACTTAGTAAATCTCAAAACTTTTCAAAACAAATGTTCACAACTGGATTAGTCAAAACCAAAGTCTTCGAATAATGCATCTCTTCTTAATTAGGATAAGGCCTCTCCCTTGCGCACTCAATTGCTCTCCACTAAAAGTCCAGTTGCGCTTCGAAGAAACCAATTGTTTCAAAAACGCATTAGATATAAGCATCAGAAAGAATGGAGCAAAAGTAGGAATATATAAATAAATAGTGTTAAAACCGTCCTGCCTCTCAGTAAACCTTCGAATTTATTACCGGAAATAATTAAGAGCTCTTGAAAACTTTTTTCCCCAATTTATCCACAATTTTTTTGTTGACTTTACGAAAAAAAATTTATCGCATTATGTCGGAAAATTCGAAAACGAAAAAAACATTACTGGTTCAGCTTTTGATTTAAAGCGCATTTTCTTACACAGAATAGTCTTTTTTGAGTTAAACACAAGGTTTAGAGATTTAAATTACACAGTTTCAAGCAAGTGGAGCCTGGTTAAAAATACAAATAATCAAAGTAGTAACCCACAAAAAAACTACTTCAATAGATGGGTTAAAAGAGAACATTTGTTAATCTGTTTGTTACTCATATAGAAAACTTCACTCATCTTGTTTTCTTGGTCACGCTTGTTCAAGGAGCCAATGAGTTGGCAATCAAACAGAGTCAAGAAATTCACGATGAATACATTGATGAGTTGATGAGAAATCACCCAATTATTTATTAGCTTCTGATTTTTTCGTGGCGCAGTAAAAAAACGAAATGCGATTGAATTATTGCGAAGTCCAAAGTGATTCCGCGGAGGCCAACGAAGCCATGAAAGCCATTATGGGTAGCACTTTCAAAGGAGTCAACCATGTTTTCATGATAATGAAGTGGTGACGCGTGAGAGAGGATTGGCTGATTTGATCCAGTCTGGTGGCCTAGCTTTAATTTCTGCTATAACTTAATCTACTTCTCGGTTTTTTCTTGATCATGAGGTACGTCATTGTTAGCTTATATTTGGTTTATCCAGTTACTTAGATGTTATTGTAGGTTGCCTGGCAGATGGATCTCCTCCTCGTTACACAAAAGATAAATCTTCTTACTCTGCATTTACTATATTTATTTTGTTGAAAAAACTTCCTGGCTCGACAATTTAAAAACGAACCACCGGGAGCATGTCACGAATGTGTGTAGCAAACCGTAAAACAGAGCTGTATTTTCAGCAAGACAAAAAGAAGACGAAAGAAGGATGAAAGCAGCTCTGAATGGCCGCAAACTTCCTCTTTTACCATAACTTCTGCAATGGTGGAAGGGGTCGCAACTACCACGCTGACCACTTCTGCCACGACGGAGCAAATAACGCAATCCACTAAGTGATCAATCGCTCGTTTTTTTTAGCGGATTCTAGAGATAAGTAAAATAGGGAGATTGGTGAAAGTTTATGAAAATAACAAAAATTTGGAATTTCTTCTTGCAAGTAATCATAAAAAAACACTTTCCATACGATAAGCTTATCTAAATAATCATTCAGTCAAAGTCGCCCGAGACTGCAATATTTTTCGAGAAAAATTTTTCTAGGGCTTAACAGACAAGATTTATTATAGTTATAAAATTGCCGGTTTCAATTTGTATAGCCAATATGTTTTACTAACCTCAATGAGAACACAATTTCGAATCATCAATGATTGATTGCACGCTTCATTATCATTCACCTAATTTGGTGAAGTTCTGAATGTCGGAGTAGTCGACAGGAAGCCGATAGAAAATTTTGAATGCTCTGCAGAGAAGTTTGTGAGTTGCCGCTCCCTTCCGCCGTGGCTGCCCACTCAGCTAAAAGAGCCGAGACGAAGTTTCTTATCACATACACTACTACTTACAATCGACCTTTCAATCCAGGGTCAAAAACAATTAGCTCACCTACGGGTTGCCAACAAGAAGCATCATATGGCACTAGAGACGAGTTCTTCTAGTCTCTCTCTCTCTCTCTCTCTCTCTCCCCCCCCTCTCTCTCTCTCTCTCTCTCTCCCCCCCTCTCTCTCTCTCTCTCTCTCTCTCTCATAGCTGTCGCGGCCTGCTCAATGTAGATGGAATTCGAATTGGTCAGAGAGAGTAAGCAAGGGAGTGATCTTTTGCTTTTTTTAAGGGAGTCATTGAAGACGCCGAAAAAAGGTGAAAGCGAGCCTTTTTCAACCTCCAAACCCCTCAAAAAGTTTGTCCTTGTTTTTTTCAGTTATTTCATAGTTTTCTTATTTTTTTCTGGTTTTGAAGTGTGTAGTAATCAGGGGTTATTTAGTCATGACAGATCTTCTGTCGGCGGGCCTCTGTGTTCCAAATTTTTAGGGGGGACCCTTATGTGAAAAAAAGGTAAGTGGGACCCTTATGTGAGAAAAAAAGAAAAAAATTTTCATCCCTTAGGGGGAACCCTTTTGTGAAAAAAAACTTTTCCGCCTTCGGCGAGCCTCTGTTTTTCCAAATCGTAAGGGGGGGACCCCTATGTGTAAAAAAATTTTTCGCCTTTGTCGGGCCTCTGTTTTTTTCATGAGGGGGACCCTTATGAAAAATTTTTTTTTGTTTGAAAAATCATAAGGGAGGACCCTTATGTGAAAAAATTCCCGCCTTCGGCGGGCGTCTGTCCCTTTTTCTTTCATACTAAAAAACCCCTGGTAGTAATCTCTACGAAGAGCACGATGATCGGAAAAGACAAATACAGACGTGATGAATTTTACTATTTGAGAGATCCATTGAAGACTTCTAAAACATAATTCAGAGCTCACGTGAATTTTTAATCCCCTGGAAAAGTTTATGTCAAACTCTTTTTTTAATCGTTTCTTATCTCGAATCTTATTCTTCCCCATTTTCATGGTTTTCTTTCTCCTAACCCCGATCTCTCTTTTCTCTCTGCTTTGTTCTCCATTTAATTATTTATTAAATGCTATCCGATTTGCATTATGTACTTGAGAACTCGCAGCACTGTTCGCTCTCTCAGCAGCCGATGTGATAGTTCTGCGAAGGCAGCATCACAAGACCTTACAGTCACAAATCCAACACCTTTACACATACGGCCGCCCATGCCGATCAAGACGTGTTCGAAGTTAGTTCAAAAAGGGAAACTAAATCTAAGTCAGGCTGTTCATCAACACCCAAGAGACTTTTAAGAGATTTAGTGAGAGGAAGACATCCACTAATCATTATGAAAAGAAGAAAAACTATCTAGAAAAAAACGTGACTCGCACCGCTGATGAAAGATAGATTCCACCCTTTATCGAAAACTCAGAGAAAGAGCGAAACAAGAATGCAGAGAATTTATTTTAGTTTCATGGGAATGTATGATTGAGGAGGCAAAGTGAGTTGAAAGAGTTCTTGATGTGAAGACGTTAAAAGGGTTCAGGTTGCAACTACTGTAAATGATTTATTGTGATTGCAACAGGAAGTTTTCGAGTTTTGCAAATTTTTCCCAAGTTTTTTTTCTCTCTGAATTATTCTTTATTCCAGTTGTAATGGTTCAGACATACAACGGATGGTGAGAGATTACAACATGGTAATCAATATTGTAATGGTTCAGACATACAACGGATGGTGAGAGATTACAACATTGTAATCCAGTGGTAATGGTTCAGACATACAACGGATGGTGAGAGATTACAACATTGTAATCCAGTGGTAATGGTTCAGACATACAACGGATGGTGAGAGATTACAACATTGTAATCCAGTTGTAATGGTTCAGACATACAACGGATGGTGAGAGATTACAACATTGTAATCCAGTTGTAATGGTTCAGACATACAACGGATGGTGAGAGATTACAACATTGTAATCCAGTTGTAATGGTTCAGACATACAACGGATGGTGAGAGATTACAACATTGTAATCCAGTTGTAATGGTTCAGACATACAACGGATGGTGAGAGATTACAACATTGTAATCCAGTGGTAATGGTTCAGACATACAACGGATGGTGAGAGATTACAACATTGTAATCCAGTTGTAATGGTTCAGACATACAACGGATGGTGAGAGATTACAACATTGTAATCCAGTTGTAATGGTTCAGACATACAACGGATGGTGAGAGATTACAACATTGTAATCCAGTTGTAATGGTTCAGACATACAACGGATGGTGAGAGATTACAACATTGTAATCCAGTGGTAATGGTTCAGACATACAACGGATGGTGAGAGATTACAACATTGTAATCCAGTTGTAATGGTTCAGACATACAACGGATGGTGAGAGATTACAACATTGTAATCCAGTTGTAATGGTTCAGACATACAACGGATGGTGAGAGATTACAACATGGTAATCAATATTGTAATGGTTCAGACATACAACGGATGGTGAGAGATTACAACATTGTAATCCAGTGGTAATGGTTCAGACATACAACGGATGGTGAGAGATTACAACATTGTAATCCAGTTGTAATGGTTCAGACATACAACGGATGGTGAGAGATTACAACATTGTAATCCAGTTGTAATGGTTCAGACATACAACGGATGGTGAGAGATTACAACATTGTAATCCAGTTGTAATGGTTCAGACATACAACGGATGGTGAGAGATTACAACATTGTAATACAGTTGTAATGGTTCAGACATACAACGGATGGTGAGAGATTACAACATTGTAATCCAGTGGTAATGGTTCAGACATACAACGGATGGTGAGAGATTACAACATTGTAATCCAGTTGTAATGGTTCAGACATACAACGGATGGTGAGAGATTACAACATTGTAATCCAGTTGTAATGGTTCAGACATACAACGGATGGTGAGAGATTACAACATTGTAATCCAGTTGTAATGGTTCAGACATACAACGGATGGTGAGAGATTACAACATTGTAATCCAGTGGTAATGGTTCAGACATACAACGGATGGTGAGAGATTACAACATTGTAATCCAGTTGTAATGGTTCAGACATACAACGGATGGTGAGAGATTACAACATTGTAATCCAGTTGTAATGGTTCAGACATACAACGGATGGTGAGAGATTACAACATTGTAATCCAGTTGTAATGGTTCAGACATACAACGGATGGTGAGAGATTACAACATTGTAATCCAGTTGTAATGGTTCAGACATACAACGGATGGTGAGAGATTACAACATTGTAATCCAGTTGTAATGGTTCAGACATACAACGGATGGTAAGAGATTACAACATTGTAAACAATATTTTAAAATGAACAACAGCCAATAAATGATCAGGATTCTAATTTAAGTACTGGAATAGAAACTTCTTAGCTGACAATGCATTCAAATTGAACGAATGAGAAGGAAGAGAATTCCAATCATTCACAACTCTATTTGTGAAGAATTTCTTGTATCGGTTTGCGCTGCACAAAGGCAACAAAAGCTTCCAATGATGTCCTCTAGTCCTAGTACAGTGAGACATTGGTAAGAAATCTGGGCAAGTGATATCTAATCTTTTAAACACTATTCTATGCAAAGTGAACTCATCGTTAATAAGTCTGCGTCTTTGAAGACTTTCACAGCCAAGCCAATTCAGTCTTCCTTCGTAAGATAAACTAATTCCTGCTCTATTAAAAATACGCTTAGTAAATCTTCTTTGGACTCTACTTTCTTACTTAGCGTTAAGTCAATAGTACTCCAGACTTCACTGGAGTATTCCAGGATAGGTCTAACGTAAGTACAAAATATTTTCATGAGAATTGCAACATTTTTTGTACGAAAAGATCTCAGAATGAGATGAGAAATAGAAAAATTCTAAATTGAAAATAAAGAGATTGTTTAGTTCATAGTTCGTGTTGATTTGTTCAGGCACTTTTTCTCGAAAAATAGCAGTCTTGAAAATAGTTGGCAAATTAATCCATTTTATGTAATGAATACATATATTACCTGAATGTTCAAGTCCTTGAATTCGAAAGAATATTGTTTGCGACAAAGTAAAGTTTCTTTATCGATTTTCTCGCTGGGCTCGGCAGGTAAAGACCTCATTGCTGTAATCAATCAATTTTTGAGAAAGGAAGTGTAGATTCACCAAAAAGAATTTTTTTTCTCCAGGTGCGTGGCCGTGATTGAGCTCGACAAAGAAGCTTGCTTCAATGTCAGTTCATTCATGGGCTATTCTACAGTTCCAAAAGCTAGTCGAAACTCAATCAACTTATTTTTCATTAACTTTGAAGTTTTTTAACCTTTACGTGACCTGTGTGGCCTCAACGGCGTCTGCAAGCTATGGTCTTAGCGATAGTTTGACCGTTATTCGTTTCAACTGTCCGTCACTGCCTTTGAATTGCAACTGAGCATTTTTCAAGTTTAATTTTTTTTTGTATTTTTGTGCTCATCATTTTGTTGAGGTTTTAAAGACGATTAGAACTTATTTGTAAAAGATCGCTTAACTGTGTTTGAACCTTATGTTTCAAACAATTCAGAATGCGTTGTTCTTCAGTCCAGATTGATCTGGTTGAGGTCAAGAAAAGTACTTGTCTATATAATGATGATGAATATAAATAATAAGATGCTATATTCAAGATAGTTTGCACCATCGGATGTCGACTGAATTTACACAGAAAGTGTTTCAATACGGTCACACAGGTAATTCTTTTTACATTTGAGACTATTCAGAATTATCATTCAATCTTGTCTCTCAATCTTTTTTGCATCCGAGGATATCAGCTTTTCATTCAGCCTTACATATCTTTTGAAACTTTCGCTCAACACGTCATCATCCAGCCTAACAATAAAAGTTTAGAACAAAAAGAAGAAAGAACTGAAAGACGCGAGATGTACCGAGTGCAACTCTTCATTGCGGGAAATCATGCTGAGAGAAGCGGGAATTTCGAACGAGTTTGAATTGGTGAGCTTTGTCGATGACTTGTGAAAGTGCGCGCCGGTCTGTCAGCTGATAACTCAGCGTGAAGAGCTCCTGCTTGAAAAGCCACATTTTATGATTAAAGTCTTATTCATACGAGAAAACAGTTAAAAAAAACTATTGGATAACTCAAGTTTAATAAACACCGTTTATTCACAAACGGTTTTTGTCGAAAAACCAAAAGACCAGCTTCAAGTCCTTTTTCATTTCCTCTTTTCGCCACCTCCCCCTTCGCACTCTTTTTGCTATCTCTTGTTTTCACAATTCAAATCATCAATTGATATATGTTACATCGATCATGGAGAGTTTGAATAAAGGGATACAGTTTTATAGATTTGATCCGATATTTTTCTGTTTCAAAGTATAAAATTTTCGAAATAATCTATTTTCAACAAAAAAAAAAATCGTTGAAAAAACTATACATAGATCGGATGAGAACTATTCTTGGTGTTTTCAAACTGCATAATAAAAATCGTGATGACTAAAAACTATACGTTTGATTGACTCATTTATAACTATTATAAGTGCAGTAATGGTAATTTTTTTTCTTCAATCTGCATATCTTCAAAAAAATTTCTTAAAAAATTGACACGTGTAGATTATTAATAAATTGGTAGTTCGATTTCTCTAATGAATATTTGGCAGATTGGTAGTTCACCCATCACTAATAGATAGAATTACTACAATTTCAATCAATTTCAAGATCGTAAACAACTAAGTATTTATTATTTTCAGTATCTGCGATGTGAAGTTCCTGTGAAAAAAGTTGAAGATTGGAGCTCGAAAACGAAAAACATCAAGAAAAATAAAGTCGAGCAGCTAGCCAAAAGTCAGTTTACATTTGAAGAATTTGTTTTTTCTTGAATCTTTGGTGGAGTCTACAAGTTGGTAGAAATAATAGAGTCATCATTGTGTTACTGTGAACGCGCTCTTTTTTTAATCAAAGGCAGAGGGGTTTTTTTGGTCTAGCTTCTGAGCGTGTGGTAGTTGAATCTTTCTTGTGGCATGACCGCCTTCGAGGGGTTCAGTATAAATAAAACTTCAGCTTAGTATTCATTTATTAAATCTCAGGTAACATTCTCAACGGCTCTTGCTGAAACTCGCAGGGAAAAAATCCCCTATTGTTAGGCTAAATATAATTTTTCACTCCTCACCTGAATATTTTCTCTTATTTTATGGATAACCATGATCTACGTATTGGTGATAGAAAAGTTTTTAATACTTGGATGACAGGGAATTTCCGGTTTCCCTCTTCAGTTTACATTGAAGTTATGATTTTTTTTCAAAAGGTATACGTTTTTTTCTTCAGAATCAGATAAAAAGGCTAGCGTCAAAGAAAAAATCGGGAATTTGAAGAATGCGAATGTGCGAAGCGAAGAACCAAAGCAGGTCCGCATTCCTCTTGAAAATCGATTCATTTTCTTGGTCAGACACATAATAGAAAGCGTACAAGAAACATGTGTTTTGTATTCAATAGTTTGGATTGATCGATTATATTTTTCGACTAAAAAGTGCGAAAAGTTGGCTACATCTTGAATACGAACGCAAAATTTTATAAAAGTCGAAGTTGATAACTTGGATTATAAACAGCAATCATTGTGTTATGGAGAATTTGTGCCGAGTTAAATGCATTGGGTTGAGAATCCAGTTGTTGTTGTTATTGTCTTGCTCGACGGGTAAATCTTCCTTCGCGAGACAATCGCGAAAGTCGTCGAAGCTCTCGACCCTCCACCGTATTAAGCCCACTCTCTCTCTCTTTTTTTTTGAACTCTCCATTTCTTTATCATTATTATTTTTTTCTTTCCAGAATCCAGTAGACGATACACTTTATGGATTTATTGTTTTATAATGTAATTATTGAATTGCATTGATTGACGGAGTTTCTCGTGCGCATCTTCTTCATTCAAGTTTGACTAACCGTCGTGTTTTAGGAAGAAGTGAAAGAGGCGCCTTCGTTCTATTCGAGTAGAAGCGAGTTGGATTCAATCGTGGATAATAGTAAATCAAGTATAAAAGACGCCGATGATGTTAGTCACGCGAGGCAGAAAGTTTCTTCATCGGATATGAATAAGAAGAAGCTGAGTAAGCCGCTTCCAGTCAACATGGATGGTTCGTTGCAAAAGCTCTTCAAGTTTCTCTTCTTTATACTCCATTGAACTTAGCTAAGGCTCAAAATTAGCGAGCATAGCCAGTATCATTTGCACGCTGGTTGTATTTTTAAAGCTATATTTAGCTTAAGCCTTGAAACAAGTTTTTTTTCAATCCGATTCAAGAGCGCTAAAAATTAAAGAGACCAAAACATTCTGCCTTGAACATAGCAAGAAATCGCATAGGAAAATGTGTGCTCGGTTGGTGAATTGTAACGATTTTCATGCCCCGGATAGCCAACGGAGGGGAGGTTCTGTCCCGACTCAGTGCCATTTTAGTGCTTGAGATGATATTTTTACATAAAAAGTCTCAGCCCATCGTTGCTTAAACGATTTACAAAGATCAAATCTGTTTCTCTCTCTCTACCATCATCTCTCTGTCTTCATCGTGGATTGTAATTGATTACTTATCAGAAACTTTAGTGCTTGAAATCACTAACCACGAAGAAGAGAGGGCAATGCTTTTCTGGTGATTTCAGCCAAACTTCTTGTGAAGGAAGACGAGAAAGTAGTTGATAAGTATTCCGTGGGCTCTCAGTTACCAACTCCTAAGAAGCAAAAAGAAAAAAAGGTTTTGATTTTCTTCTCCATTGAATTTCATTTTCTTCAGTTCGTTTGCTTCTTTTCCCAATCTCTCTCACTCTCTTCCGTTTTTTCTTCTTCATTTCCTATCAATTTTTTCACGCTTTCTCTAATGATTGATGGAGCCTTCTCTCTTCTGCAGGTTAAGAGGACGATTGAGCTGACCACGATAAAAGTGGTAGGACAGCGAAGAACAGAGGACGACAATTGGAACTATTACTCAGAAGAAGATGCTGCTGAGGTGATCATCAACCAAAGTTTATCAAACAAAGCTGAGTAATTCAACTGCCTAAATGCGCAGTCATTTAGTGCTAAGGGAGTGGTTGTTGTTGTTGTAGATTGCCCGCCGTAGGTCTCCGGCTGGGTAGACGAGGTCTTCTTTGACATGGCTCAGAAAACAATAACCTTACTTACATCATTTATCTAATTACATTATTTCTCTTTCTCTCTCGGGGTTTATTTATTTATTTATTTTTTTTTCCCCTTTTTTTTTTTTTTTTTTTTTTTTTTTTGAGAGAGAGAAAGGAATCACTGGTATAAGAACTTAACAACAGACGTCGGGCTATTCCACAAATCTATACTTCTTAAAAGTGTGTGGTCACAGCGACACGAGAATAAATGACTAGTTGTATGTGGCTCTTCTAAACATTTTGGGCAAAGAGGTGATAGGGCAGCTCCTATTCTGTGTAGGTAGCTGTTAAGGGAACTTGCATAGCCACTACGTAGTTGCGATAATGTTATTTGTTGTTCCCTGGGAAGTTGATTCGTTGATTTATGGATTCTGGGAGGTTTCTTACCTAGAACTGGGTTAGGTGAGCAAGATCTAATGAAATTTCTAACAGTTTCAGTATGTATTCTTTTAAGTGCGGCTTTCTGATCACTGTCTACTAGCATAATTTCTAAGTCCTTGGCATGTTTACGAATAGTTCTAGGTGGTTTGGGTTCCATGCATCGACGATGGGAGGGGTGGTTTGGGAGGAGTCTTGCTCTTGCAACGAATTGCTTGGTAAGCATCGTGTTGTGCTCCTTTATGGGTAACATTTCGCTTTCTAGAGCTAAGTGCTCTGTGCCGGCCATTGCTAGGTTTCCTGTTGCGATCCGAATTGCTCTATTTTGGTTTGCCTGTAGTTTTTTCCAGTTCGTCTCGGCCAATTGAGGGGAGTAAATTGGTGCGGCGTAGTTGAGAACGGATCTGGTCATTGTTTTGTAGGTTGCAAGAAGGGTGTTTTTCTGTTGGCCCCATGTTCTTCCTCCGAGGGCACGTAGTATATTCAGTCTTTTGGCCGTTCTCTGTTTAAGGTATTCTGCATGTTGTCGGAAGGTGCCGAGTTGGTCTAAGACGACACCGAGTATTTTGGGTGTTTTAGTTGTCGGCAGAAGGGTTCCGTGGATTTCTACCTTGGGTTCTTTTTTACATTCGCCTGTATGGGTTGTGAAAAGGGTGACCGTAGTCTTTTCCTTGGATATGATCATTTTACGTTGTTCCAATTCTTCTACGAGTTTCGGTAGGAAGTGGTTGATCTGATCTTCACAGGTTTCAATACAGGGGCTTGAGGAGAGAATTGATATGTCGTCGGCGTAGGCTGTCATCTGCGTGTTTCCTGTGGGTTGCGGGAGGTTGTTTATGTAGAGATTGAATAAGAGGGGGCTGAGCACTGCTCCTTGTGGGACACCAGATCTGCATGTGAGACGTCGACTGCTTTTTCCTTGGAAATCTACCTTGATTGTACGGCCTCTTAGGTAGCTGGACATCCATCGGACGATGGCTCTTGGCATATTCGTTTCAGTGAGTTTCTTGCAGAGAAGGGATATGTTCACTAAGTCATATGCTGCAGTGAGGTCAAGGGCGACCATGAGAGTGCGGTCCGGGGGTGGTTTCCGATTGAAGCCGTTTGTTATTTTCCCGGTTATTTCCAGGAGTGCGGTAGTAGTCGAGTGCTCTTTGCGGAATCCATGTTGCCAGTCAGCGATTTGAAAGCCTTCCGCCAGGAATGGTAATAAGACCCGTTCGAATGTTTTGGCTATAGGGGATAGTATTGATATTGGTCTATAGCCGTTCAGGTTGCTGGAGTCCTTTCCTGGTTTAGGTAACATTATCACTCTTGCATCTTTCCATCTGGACGGGATAATACCTGTCTGCAGCGTGTTATTGAAGAGGATGCAGAGGCATTTTCTGAAGTTTTCACCGGCCATTTTGAGTAGTAGAGGGCAGATGCCTTCACTGTCTGGGCATTTGGAACCTTTGGTTTTCTTGATTGCTTCTTCGATCTGTGCCAGGGAAATTTGGGGAGCGTCTGTCCGTTTGAGGCCTTTAATTAGTCGTGTTGTGCTTCTTGCTGATTTGTCGACCTCTTTAGGGGCTTGTTTAGCTAATTTTCTGGCAAAAGCGTTTGAGGCAGATGTTGGGCATAGACTTTTCCCGTCGTGGCTGATGGTCAAGTGCGTCGGTTTAATTGATTTGCCGTCGATAGCCTTTATCGTTTTCCAGAGTTTGTTGCCCGGTTCGTTGTGGCTAATTTCAGATATGTACTTTTCCCAAGCCTTCCTCTTTTCGAGGTTGATGCGGAAGGAGATTTCGGCCATTATTGAGGGGAGTGAGGGGTCCGTAGGATTGTCCCTCCTCATTTGGTCCCGTTCTGCAATCAGCTTCTTCACATCTTCACTCAAGTGAGGTGTGTATTTTGGCACCTTTCCACGGGGAATGTTGTTCTTAGCCGCTTTGGTCAAGGTGGTGGTCAGGAATTTGTGCATCTGAACTGAGTTGCCGGCGAATGGGAAATCCATGAGAATCTTGTTGATGTCCCTTTCGAAGCCTTCCCAATTCGCTTTGTTGTAATTTGTATAACAACGTGCGTTTGAGATGCTGGATGGCTGTGTTTCGACGTCAATCAGGCATGGGAGGTGGTCAGAGTTCATTCTGTTGATTGTTGACCAGTTGCAGTCGATGGCTATGTCGTTCGAGGCGAGAGTGATGTCTGGTGATGCTTTTTGTCTTGTGGGCATCTTTGAGTTGTTGAGACATACAAGATCGCTGTCGTCAATGAAGTCGCATAGTTCATCTCCTCTGCTATCCTCCGTACCTTCACTCCAAACTTTATTGTGTGCGTTGAAGTCTCCACCGACAATGAATGGTTTCTTCTGTGTTAGGAGTCGGTTGAAGTTCGGCGCGTATGTGTTGGGGCATGACGATCGAGGTGGGATGTAAATGTTGCAGATTCTTATGGTTCCTTGGTCGGTTGGCACGTCCACACTGAGTGTTTCGGCTGTCTGGTCCGTTGTTGGGGAGGTCACGTTAGCATAGCGAATATTCTCTTTGACTAGTATCGCAAGTCCGCCTCCAAAGTTGGAGCGGTCTTTTCTTATGATCGTGTAACCTACGATATTCGGAGATGGAATATTAGCATCCATTTTGGTTTCTTGGATGAGTGCTACGTGAACATTCAACTCATGTAAAAGGTCCTCTAGCTCGGTTAGTCGGGCTCTCAGTCCATTAGCGTTCCATTGGATTATCCTCAGGTTAGCTACCGTCTGGGAGGCAGTCTGCTGGATCGGGGCTCTCTCACAAATTCTACATCTCCATTGGGGGTTCCAATCATTAAGATTGTTAAGGTTGGAACAGCGGAAATGTACCCATTTCTTACATTTGCTACAATTAACACAATTCGAAGGCGCGTTAAGAGAGCATACAGAACAAGGCCATCTTGGGCCTGGGTTAGTCTCGATACCAGCGATTTGGAGGAGTGTTCGGATCAGAGACGCTGGGTCTTTCTGATCCGTGTTAGAAAAAATGAGGTTTCGGGGGAAGCCGTCCTCGTTGTCCCTTGCGGGAGATTCCATTGGGAAGTTTTGTTTGGAGGTCCATTGGGTCCGACGCCATGTAGCGTCGTCCACAGTCGCACCGCGTGTAGGTGACCTCCGTCGCGACCCTAAGGGAGTGGGGAATAACTACGCGCATTAAGAAATCAGACAACTTTCTCAGCTCTACTTCCCCTAATCTTGATGATATAAAAGCCCGTCTGCGTCCTAATGTGAGTGTGCTTTGACTACTGTTCATTTGGTGCCCGTTCGCGAGCAGACTGGTACCTCTTAGATTTGGGATAATTTTTTGTCTAGTTACGGACAGTTCTGCTGAAGTCGAGAGAGATTGAGAAGGAACGGTAACGCTAGCTCAAATCTTACTTTCTTAAACAACCTAGCTCAACCAGGTAACAGCAACATGGAATAATCATGTGCTTTAGGAGCAGCTTGAATCGACTCCGGGAGTGGAAAGGGAAGTGGGAGACTCTGGGGATGCAACCTCTGCATCTCCTAGCTCCGCTCCGGCTCCGAACTCTGCCTTCGCCTTCCCAGCACTAGACGGGGAGTCGATGGAGATCGAGATGCTCACACGTTTCTACAACAATAACGAGCGGTCTCTCTGTTCTTTCTTTTTGATAATTATCGGTGGGAAAGTTCGTGTCGTAGATAAAAGAAGGCGTGCGTAATAATTCTCATGGAGACTTTTCTGTGAATTTCGGAACAAAAGGACACGATAGACGATTGCTTTCGGTACCGATAGCCTTGAGTAGTGCTTGAATAGATAATAGTGAGAAGTATGGAATGTTCTGAGTTACAATAGTTGTTGAGCTTGCAGAGGTTTTGTTGTGAACATGCCAGAAGGATGTCATGATCTGGCGTCTCTGCTCCCGGTACTCCACAACTTCCTCTTGGTCTACTACGTAGAACGCATTTCAGGAGAGCGGGAGGCTCTCTTAGATAGGTTAGTTCAACATAGCATGTTTTTAAAAAAAGAATCAAATGGATCTTCTTTAGTGTAGTTTCGACTCAGCCGCCTGTAAAAAGTAAGTTAGTTCACTCTTGCAATGAAGCACTCATGAATTTGGATACTTGTAGGAATGATAGAAAAAAGTTACAGACATATGACGCGGAACGCGATAGAGTGGACCTAGCTCTGAATACATTGGGCAAGAGAAATTTTATGTCTCCGATTTCGCTCAAAGTTTCACCAAAGGGTATTCAGAGCATGGCGAAAACGATGGTCATTTTGAATTTACCTGATTCCAGATCTTAAAACAGCATGAGAGGATTGAAAAAAGCTTGTTTCGCCGAAAGTACATGAGGGTGTCGCACTGTTCTAAGAGGCATATGTCAGTCAGATTGATAGCTAGATCCACCAAATACCGACTCGATGTAATTGAATGATGTATCTTCGAGTACCTATGTTTGCTTTTTAGCTTATTAAACTTTCACGGTTTTCGCGAGAACAAATATCAAAACAGGAATTTCATGAAAAGATGAAAAAAAAGATTTTTCTCGGAGTACAGGAAAAAGATCCGGAATTCCAGTCATTATGGCTTAGCCCTGAGTTTTTGCTACAACTTTCGTATACATCATTTTTCAAACAACTTGAACAAACTCGAGATACATCACTTTGAGTTCGTATATTACTATAGGTGCGGGTATGTCAAAAGATTTCGCAATGGAGCGAGGAGTCTAAAACCAAGAGAGTCATACTTGTCATCCACTCCTGATTCCAAAATAATAACAAACTTGATTCCAGGACGTCGGGAACCCTGTCAAATAGGTACCTTGTTTTCAAAACTAACTTTTGAAAACAACTGGTTTTAATTTTGAAATAACTCAACGCGTTTTTCGAATCGAAAGATGAAATTTGGCTAGTATGTTGGAATTTCCTAAACTTAGATAAACAGGAAGATTCAAGTTTTTTTGTTTGATTATTGATTAGTTATGCCAGTTTTTTTAAAAAAACCTGAAAACGGTTTTTTGGTCGAAACTCATCATGTTTTGATTTGAGCAAAAAGTGATTCACTACAAAAAATGTTCATCGTTGTATCGGGCATGACATAAACAAAGTTTCACAAATGTCCGTCAATTTTGAAGCGAATTATGTATACTTTAAAAAAACCCTAAAACCCTTAAAATCAACTTTTTTCAAAAAAATTTTCCATTCTTTTCAGCTTAACTATAAAAACTCGATAGAGTAAGAATAATAAACTTACTTTTAAAAGAGTTATTACGGTTAGTTCAAACCTTGAAAAAAGGTATTTTAGGACCCTCAATGAGCTTTTTTGTGTTTGAACTAACCGTAATAACTCTTTTCAAAGTAGGTTTATCTTCGAGGTTTTTACATTGTCAAATTTGTCTAGTTAAGCTGATGAGAATGAAAAAAAGATTTTTGAAAAAAGTCGATTTTAAGGGTTTTAGAGTTTTTTTTTTGAAGTGGCCATAACTCGCTTCAAAATTGACGGGCGTTCGTGGAACTTTGTTTATTTCATGCACCATACAACGATAAACATTTTTGTAGTTGATCACTTTTTGCTCAAATCAAAACATGTTAAAATCTTTTTTTCATCTTTTCATGAAATGTCTGTTTTGATATTTGTTCTCGCGAAAACCGTGAAAGTTTAATAAGCTAAAAAGCAAACATAGGTACTCGAAGATACATAATTCAATTACATCGAGTCGGTATTTGGTGGATCTAGCTATCAATCTGACTGACATATGCCTCTTAGAACAGTGCGACACCCTCATGTACTTTCGGCGAAACAAGCTTTTTTCAATCCTCTCATGCTTTTCAGAGAGCTAAAATCAGGAAAACTCAAGTTGACCATCGTTTTCGCCATACTTGAAATACCTTTTCGGAGAATGTTCAGCGGAATAGGAGACATCAAAATTCTATTGCCCCACCCGGGCCCACTATCGCGTTCCACGTCATATAGCAATATAATCGAGAATAGACTTGAAATTGAACAAATAAACTTGAGTCTTTTTTGGAAGTTATTTATATATAACATGCTTCTCATGGTTCCTGATAATTTCTTTATAATCTGTTTACTCGTAAGAGAATGTTGACCTCCAGTCTAATGCGCACTTCGATACCGGCTCAATCGAAGCATACCGGCCCAATTGTTTATCACGAAATCTTTCCAATAAAGAGCGCAGTTATTCTAGAGAAAAAGAATTCATACACACGCAGTATTCGATGATTAGTCAGCAGCAGATCACGAATTTTATCCGACTTACCCACAAATACTCATAGTAGAAGTCGCTACTTTCTCAAAAACATTTAAAAAAGCAAAAATAAGTTTATGTATTCTGGCAACCGACATTAACAAAAACTACGGGCAAGAAACAGGCTGAATGTTTGCGCTCTTTCGTTTATTGAACTTCGATGCGTTCCAATAAAATCAAATCGCCTTCATATACACACTGAGAACATTGGTGTCAAAAAGGCAGAAAAGCTTTCGAACGCGAAAGATCCTTAAGAACAAATCCGAACAGAAACATGCTTCAAGGTTGATCACGAGCCAATGCTCGTCTCCGGTGATGTATCTGGCTTTAGCAGCCTCTCTAGTCCAAACTCTTACTAAAAGCTCGTGTTGAGTCCAAGTCTGGCTTGAAAAGATGGTCATATCCCGTCCAATCCAAGAGTGTAGCATCTAATAGTGTAAAATACCGTGAGT
Organism: Allodiplogaster pararmata; assembly: GCA_964056735.1. Classification (NCBI taxonomy): domain Eukaryota; kingdom Metazoa; phylum Nematoda; class Chromadorea; order Rhabditida; family Diplogasteridae; genus Allodiplogaster; species Allodiplogaster pararmata. The sequence goes on from OZ057407.1 coordinate 1,466,561, forward strand.
GTTTTGCCATGGGTTTACCTGAAATGCTCAAACCTACCAACGTTCAACGCTAGCACCTCGAAGTGGAGTAATACAAACTGTTATAGAGACTTAAAATTATTTCAAGGAGGACAACATGTTGGAAAGCGATGATCATAATCATCAGATTGGGAGGCAGTGACCGCGAAACAACAATGAGATACCTGCATACCGAAAAAAGTAGGACCGTCAGCCTGCCCAATAGTATTTAATTTCTTTATTCCATATTCAAAACATATAGGTAAAAACATTAACATAAAACAGAAACAAGTGGACCTTGTTTTCAGTTGTGGTGTTGAAAAAGGGGTGAAGACCTTGGACTGTAAATATCCCCAAACAGAGTAATCCAGCGGGTTCAGGTCGAGAGAAGAAGCGGGTAATTCGGACTTTGTCAAAAAGGCCGGAAGGTTTGCAGCGCACTAATCTTGAGTGAACTTGGCAGTGTGAGAAGGAGCTCCGTCTTGCTGTAAAACATACTTCTCTCCTCTGAAATGAGCATCTGCCCAGGCTTCAATACATTCCATTTTGATGTTCTCTTCAACGAAGAACAAGGGACTCTTGCCTGAGGAGCAAATCGCTCCCCACGCCATAACCTGAGCAGGGTGTTGAGTTCTTTCGATGCATCTGCCTTTTTGATCAGCCTCCAGAGAAGTGTGAGCGAGAACGCGTTTGTTTTGAGGGTTGAACTCCTCTTATACTTGAATAACTTCTCATCAGAAAAGATGAACTGAGGAAGCGAGTCAGTTGACAAAAGCAACAAAAGACCTTTGCATTTTTCTTTTCTGGCAAGCTTGTTTTGTTCAGTTAGGAGAGCTTTTTTTTCCTCGGTAAGAGGAAAGTCTCAGCTTGTTATGAAAAATTCTTCTGACGGATTTTTCTGAGGTCTTGAGCTCTTTAGCCATTTTCCGCATGCTCCTCTTCGCATCACTGGCGGTCCTGCTTCGCACTCGTTTTTACAACGACTGATGTGGTAGCTGTCTTTGGTCGTCCACTTGTATGACGATCCAAAAGTCCTGTCTCTTTGGAACGAGCCACAGTTTTCGAAACTACCGAGTGGTTAATTTTGAGCGTTTTGCGATGTTTGAAATGGACCTTGTTCGGAGATAAAGATCGATGATTGCAGTACGCATGCGATGGGCAGCCACCATGACCCGTAGAAACAATCGATCAACTTGAAAATTTGAATCACAATAAAGCATTTTTCCGAGATCTTAATAAAGCAAACCGCATATCATTTGAACCATTCTATCTCAAATTATTTTTTGTCAAACTTTCGTTCCATACTTTAGCCGCACCCTGTACAAGAGGTTCATTATAGAGATAGTATAAATACATTGCGAGGATTTTATAGACAGAGATGGAGAACGTTACAATTGGAAACTGATAGAGACAGGTTCCATGCGGAGCACCAATATGCTCAAAACCTTTTCGCAATTTTTCGCAAGAAATTAACTTTCTATCATCAGCGGAAAGGCAAACTTGAACAGAATTGGGTTGCCAATCTTTGACAGAATTAATTTACAATAAAAAATAAAAGTGGGCTTAAAGAAGATCCATGGGGGATACCAGATGTAACAATAGTTGAACTTGATTGAGCATTGTTAATCACAACTATTTGGGAGCGGCCTGCAAGGTAGCTTCTTAGCAATTTAACAATCGATGGACGGATGCCATATGACTCAATGCAATTCAAGAGCAATCTATGGTCTACTGAATCAAATGTTTTACTTATATCGAGAAAAAATCATATTAATGGACACACGTTGTGATAGGAAATCAACAACTTAAAAATGACATTCAACAAGAGAAGTCACAGTCGACCTCTTAGTTCTGAATCCAGCCTGGCAAGGGGACAAGAGGTTTTCTCGCTCTGAATAGGTGGCTTATTGACTTACGATCACTTTTTCCATAACTTTCGATAATGAACAACACATGGAAATAGGCCTATAATTTCGCATTGAGCTGCGCAATTTATTATTGAATACCGGCTTAAAATTCAATGCGCTCATGGTACATCATAGGTCGACGGTTCACGTAACTAGGGAACAACAAGTCACCCTATCGCAACTCGAAAATATTTATTTGAGCACCCTCAATAGCGACTTTCATGTGAAAGCTGCAAGGAACTGAAATATTTGCCCTATATCAAACTAGTTGTTCACTCTTGTTTGTTTGGTGATAACTTTGCAATTGTGTACATGAAACCTTCTTATGCAACGAGATTCGGGTATTGAAAATTGGAAATAAAAATCTTCCTCAGCCTATTGATAGTTGAGAGCAAACACCCGCTCGTCGATAATTCCAATTAAGGAGTCCTTGGGGGGGGGGGAAACTTGCGAGTTAGTCCATTCAATTTGGCAATAAGTCTAGTTCTTTTTTCTCTTGAGCGAAAACAACAAAAGGTTGTAAAAATAAGTATTCAACAGATTGGAAGAAGTTTTCGGCGATGAAAGCTCCATGGTGGCTTTTGTAACTTCCCTTCAAAGTGTGCGTATAGTTGACTCGAATGAGGGCTATATGTTCACTAAGGTTTGTATTTTGTCTTCATGACATTTATTTCATTTGAAGCATTGTTTTGATACGTTCGTAAAAATCAAATACAGGGTGGCCCATATATTCGCAAACGCGTTTACAAACGTGTATCTCAGTGCATAAGTGAGCAAGAGTGTTCAAATTTGTACATTTATCAGCACACATTGAAAAAACATTGTGTCAAAAAATCATTCAATTCGGTCCCCTTTGGTACGAACGACAGTCCGGAGTCGCTTTGGGAACGCTTCACTGGACGAAGGTACTTTTCGTCGATCTTCGACCACTCCTGCAGGATTTTTTTATAGACTCCAGATTCAAGTGAGGATGAGCATTGACTTTGCTCTCAAGGTAGGACCACACGGAATAGTCCAGCGGATTGAGGTCGGGCGATGAGGAGGGCCATTCTGCGCTGGAGATGAAGTCGGGAAAATGAGCGTTGCAACATGCCTGTGTTCCGATAGCCTTGTGAGCAGGCGCAGAATCTTGCTGTAAGACCCAAAGTGTATTACGGTAGAGGGAAGCAGACCAAGGAAGCAATACTTTCAAAGAATCTGCTAACGGTAGTGTTCCTGGTTCGAACAAAACCAGGGGAGTTTTGCCAGTGGCGGACACTCCGTCCCAAACTGACTTTTGCAGGATGGGAAGCTCTATACAGGAATCCCCCGGTATGATTAGCTACCTGTGAGTCCCGAGCAAGCACTCGCACATTTTGAGGGTTGTAGACCTCTTCCACAGTGAACAGCTTCTCATCCGAGAAGACTGTCCTGAGGTGAGCACTGTCGCGCGTCCAGAGGATTAGGGCGTGGCACCTTTTGAGTCTTTTCTCCTTGTTCTTTAGAGTTAGGATGGCAGCCTTTTTAGTACGATTTGGGGGGAGACTCAAGTCCTCTTCAACGATTCTTTGAAGAGTGTTGCGTTAGAAGTTCCTCGAAACACACTGGCAACAGTGGCCATTCGCGACTCTACAGCCTTAAGAGCCTGTCACGGATGGAGCCGGATCATCCAGTCCAGAATCGAACGCGACCTCAGGTGGCGGATAGAGGGACGCCTCCCTACGAAGAATTCGTGCTGGGAGGTAGCGGGAGAAATCCCGCCGCGGACCAAAACTGGGTAGTATAGCTCGTCAAAGGAGGGCGATGCCGGACCGGCCTGGGCATGCCACCGGACAAAACATCAGCCGATACTCCGCTAGACTTTTCAATGGCGAGTCGAGGCGCCAGTAAAATAACCTCTTGCCCTTCTCCGGTTAACGAATGGGTCTCGCCAAGAGGATCGCCGACTGCGGTGCGAGTGTAGACGGAGAAAATCTCTCCGGACTCAAAAGGATCCTCACCACCAACCTATCTCAGAAGGACTCCCCTCGACAGGACCTATGGGCAGGACAACGACAACAACAACATCTCGGAGGCCATTTTTTCAAGCTACGCCTAGCATTTCGACCGACTCGCTTCCTCATGGCCTCAATCTTGTTAGGGTAGCGCACTAATCGAGGATCACCTCTTCGGGGCAAGTCAGCAAGTGTACCGATCTGTTCAAACCGTTTGATTGCTTTTCAGACAAGATTGCGAGGCGTTGAGATCTTTAGCGATGCGCGTATTTGATCGACCAAGTTTGTGCAAGTCCACAATGAAAGAGCGTGCTCTATGAGAGTCCACCATTCTTTTGAGAATTGATCAAATGATATGAAATTTGAACCATGTAATAAAAAAACATATGAAAAAACATGTGTAAAAATTGGAGCTCAGCGTGTACTACAAATTGAATTATAAACGCCGAAAGATTGGTTTGCGAATATATGGGCCACCCTGTAGTTCTAAAGGTCTTGTATTGTAGAACAAAAAAAAAAACAGTTGAATACGTGAATTTTTGCGTAAGGTTCAAAAGTAATTATCATGTTTCACTACGATTGTTTGTTTTCAGAATTACGCGAAGAGTGAGAGAGAATATCACCCAGAGCTGCTCTCTCAAGAACCAAGTTCTTTTTTGTATTGAAATAAGCGAACACGAAAGAGTATTTCCATAACACGCAATCAAGTAAACATTAAAATTACAAAAATATTCATTTTTACTTTTAAAGGGTAAAGGTCAAGTTGTTCGATTTTCAAAACAAGAGCGACTAAGAAAGAATATTTTGAAGGCTAATTTTGTGTTATCCGCTGATGAGGGGAAACATATAAGACGGTGCTGGGAATTTAGTTCGGCAATTCGTGTTGTTTCGGTGTCTGTGGCGAGTTTTGAAACATGGCGGTAAAAAAACCCGTTTATCCGTAACTTGCACAGAGGAATTGAAAAAGAAACACGTGTCATATTTAATATACAGATTTTTGCTTTAGCAAGATAAAAAAGAAACAAAAGCACTGAGTGTCAAAGACATAAGAGTTGGCGAATTTAGAACGGTTCGAATATCGTCACCGGTTGATGATTACAAGGCAAATTTAGAACGGTTCGAATATCGTCACCGGTTGATGATCATTACAAGGCAAATTTAGAACGGTTCGAATATCGTCACCGGTTGATGATCATTACAAGGCAAATTTAGAACGGTTCGAATATCGTCACCGGTTGATGATCATTACAAGGCAAATTTAGAACGGTTCGAATATCGTCACCGGTTGATGATCATTACAAGGCAAATTTAGAACGGTTCGAATTTCGTCATCGGTTGATGATCAGTACAAGGCTATTCAGCAAAATAAGAGCAGACTTATATAGTATGAACAAAACGAGCAACCTATACAGGTCGGGTTTGCACGAACGCTATACTGTTTTCTTTTTCTGTGTCGCGAAAAGAGAATAGTATAGCATTCGTGTAAACCCGGTCTGTATAGGTTGATCGTTTTGTTCGTACTATATAAATCTGCTGAATAGCCGGGAGAGTGCGAAATTGCGAGAGTGCGGGAAGAGTGTGAGATTTAGAAAGCGAGCATCGTAACATGACGAAATTCGAACAGTGCGAATTTCTTCAAGTGCTGAGCATCGTAACGTGACGAAATTCGAACCATTCGAGTTTCGCCATGTGATGAGTATGGTAGCATGACGAAATTCGAACCATTCGAAATCCGTCAAGTTATGAGCAATAATACATGACGAAATTCGAACAGTTCGAGTTCCGTCAGGCAAGATTCGCTATCTGCTTACTCTTGTGTTTCATATTTGATTGTTCATTGTGCCATAAGTGATGAAATAAAATAAAATTTTGATTCCACGAATTCACAAAGAAATGGCGAGAAATTCCGATGAATTTTACGATAAACTTGCCACAGACACCGAAACAACACGAATTGCCGAACTAAATTCCCAGCACAGTCTTATATAATAAATGAATGAATAGAAGGGATTCATGTTTCTGGAGTTATTGTTGCAGTGAATGTCTTTCTGCATGAAATCGTCGACTATCCAATTCAAATGAACTATGAGAGTTTGGAACATACGGCTGTCAATGGTACCGTCTTGGTAGGTTCAATGGTACCGTCTTGGTAGGTTCAATGGTACCGTCTTGGTAGGTTCAATGGTACCGTCTTGGTAGGTTCAATGGTACCGTCTTGGTAGGTTCAATGGTACCGTCTTGGTAGGTTCAATGGTACCGTCTTGGTAGGTTCAATGGTACCGTCTTGGTAGGTTCAATGGTACCGTCTTGGTAGGTTCAATGGTACCGTCTTGGTAGGTTCAATGGTACCGTCTTGGTAGGTTCCAAAAAATTTTCTTTTCGAAAAAATTTGTGTCACTTGTTTATTGTGTATATTAGTTGGTTTCTTCAGTAGTTCTACGAAATTATAAGTATGATGTTCAAAAAATCACTTGTTTATTGACGACGATAATGTTGTTGTTGTTGCCGAGAAACAGCCCGCATCGAAGACTTTTGGTTATGAACACTCTCTTTAATGAGAGAGGTTCTCGTGTTCTTCGGACGAGATGCGTCCGGAGAAGGGTTTTGATGTCCTTTGCAGTCCTGAGACTGTCACCTTGTAAAGGCGGTCGTCGTTGTAGCAACATGTTCATGTTATAGGCCTCGTGAGTGTGTGGTCAATCCGGCCTAGCATCGTTTTGGGTGGGAGTAGAGACGTCTCGCCTGTCGTTGACCGGAGATAGGCAAGAGGCTACCTGAATGCTGAACTGGTACCGAATTTTCCGGTACTTTCAGGAGCTACGATAAAGTTATAGAATATTATAGAGCTACTCAATGCTTGACTCGAAGAGGAGGCTTATTTGGGACTGTCTATTACAATAATGTTGAGAATAGGACATTTGAAGTCTCAGACGCTTCTGATCTCATCGAAAAGTCCAACACTGACAGCTTGTCGTCAGATAAACGACGGCTGCGTTTCAACGAAAAACGGGCATGGATTAGGTCGCTGGAACGTTTGTCACGAAGATGATGGGGACTACTTGGGCACTGGATATAACATTAAGACTGAATGCTGTGGCGAAACTGCAATTTTTCGGAGAGCACATTCTGCTGAAGACAGTATTATCGAACAAAGTGTTGTTGAGGACGAGATTGCAGCTGGAAACGTTGGGGACAATCGCAGAGATACTAATTGCTAGGGATGATAAAGTTAACTGCGCTGATGAGTGTTACGATGCATGCGGCCGTGATCGTCGGTGGAACTGTGTATCACGGATTCTCAGGAAATCTCGTTTTTAACAATCAGACCATTAATGTTAAAGTTTCAGGAAATGATTCCTATGAAGAGGACAACAGAGATAACGACGATGCTATGTACAACCGTATTACAGAAAGAAACGTTTCTACTGAAGATTTTACCCGAGATTGGAGTGGGATTAATTGCTACGAAGATGCTTACAACGACCCTGTAATTTACAGTGACACTGAATACTGGGATAAAGCCGCGTATGTCGGTTCAACTGAGAACCACGCAGAAAACTTCAACAACTTCGTAGAATCATTTGTTGTTGAAGATGACAGTACCCCTTGGAGCCGCTATAACGTTAGATGCCGCGTAAATCAAGGAGACTGCGGAGCTGCAGAAACTTAGAATAAAACTGGATACCTCTGTAGTTCTGTATGTCTCAGTAACGCTGAGCACAGCGTTGAGGCTGAGGTTTCCGATTTCATGAAGCAATACGGTTCGTATCGGAGTTGTAACGATCTCCTTAATTATGAATCTAATGAAAACTGTTGTAGCGTTCAATATAATGGTGATGTTGGAGAAAATCTTGGAGTGAGCGGTGTTATCGAACAGTAAGGTGAAGAGTACTGTCGTATTGTATATTACAATACGAACAAATTCAGTGGAAGAACTGTGTATTACGATTCCTCAGTATATCCTGGACAATTAAATCAATGCAGAAACGACATGAACGTCGAATACTGTAGTTGGCCCTTGAACCACGATTTTGAGGCAAATTGCGGTGTAGATGACGTCAGCTATGAGGTTGAAGATAACTTTGAATCTACGTACAACATTAAACCAGGAAACTTCGGTCAAGGTGTATATTACGGTAACTCGGAAAGCTCTGGTTGTGCAGAAAAACTAGAAAGGGCGGCGAGCTACGATGTCACGAGAAATCGCCCTCTTAACAATCCTTATTCTGCTCAAGAGTGCGAATTCCGATCACATGGAGATTGTGATTTTATTGATTACTGCGGTAACGCTGAAGGCCAATAGAATGTAGGAGATCATGGATATGATGAGAGCTGCGTTGTCGCTCAAAAATTCGAAAAAGAAGTACACATAGCCGTTTCGGAGAACTGCAGCGAGGCTATGGACTACGGTGGAACGAAGAAAAAAAACGGAAATACTACGTATGTTGTCCGTGAAGACGGTGTTGATGCAGAAGACTCTGAAGACCCGTGGAAGAATGGTTGTCTTTCTAAGATGAAGAAAGCTGAAATTCAGAGAGCTTTCACAGCGCATCATAACGCCCCATCAACAAAACAAAAGGAGCTTGGTGAGAAATTTTAACTTCTCACCGGGTTTTTGGGCGCTGAATTCGCTATTTTTATGATAGAATAAACGAGTTAGTGGTGTAGAAGCGCGCCTTCAGGACAGATCTTGTTTTTTGTGTGTGTGACTGCGTTTCACATTATTAGGCTGTACTTGAGCAAGAGTAGAGAATATATTTTGATTTTTACGGAGAAGCTAGTGGAATGTACTTATGAATTAGCTTTTAAAAAGTTATTTAAAGTTGATGGAAGGGATATGGAAAATTGAAAACAAGTGAGGGGGTTTTTATAAATGTGGCAAGCCTTTTGGTTGCAGTTGTTTCTGCGGTTGATGTCGAGTGGGAAGAAGAACTCGAGGCGAATTCTGCCTTACTACGTGCACATCCTACAACATCACACCCTAAAATGGAAAAGAAGCGAATCGATATTCACGCGAAATATGACGATTTTTCCAAAGACTACAGTAACCGCGGTGTTCATAATATCGTAGGCATCAGTCATGCTATGGAGTATTTCGAGGAGAGCAATGCTCATAGTGAGGAGATAAAGGCCCTTCCAATCAATCGAAGCGGGGCAAAGAAGAATGTTCAAGATTCGATGGAACAAAATATAAAGGAAGGTCGGATGATATAAATCAAAATATATTCTCTTACTCAGATGTTGATGCAATAGCTTGCCTATAAAGCGTCCTTAGACATTAATTATTCTTTAAAACTAGCGAGGAATAAAGGCATCTCCGTCGCTGAGATAGAGAAAGAAAATAAAAATTTTCTTCAATGAAAAAGTTTGGGGCAAAATTTCTCAAGTTCATGAGTCATTTTCAAGGTCATAAGTTAGTGTTAATGAGCATGAGCATCAATAATCTGCTTGCAGCAGTCCCGGTCTACGATATCGACTGGGAGGAGGGGGAATCTAGAGTAGATGGAAATAAAATCCCCTCCGTCCATGGTTCTCGTTCACAGCTTCACACTGAAGAACTTGAACCGCTAGCTGTTCCACACAAGGCTAGCTACTTTAAAGAAGAAAAAATGCTTTGCTCAATTTCTTGAAAGAAAACAAACGGAAAGGAGAGGAATGAGGTCTAGAACTGGCCAAGAGCCTGTCAACCTTTTTTTGTTATGTTCCATTTTTTCTCGCACGGTTCAAAATTGTTATTTATCCCATCCCATGTTTCTTGAATTTTTTTAAAGGTTGTGTCTGCTATCCAGTTGCTTGTAATGCAAAAAAGTTATCAAGTTTTTTAAAGTAAAATTTGAGTTCAAATTTATTTTTAACCGATTTTTCCACAGATATCTTATTCACCAGAAACAGCTTTTTGATACTTTTAATTCGAGTTTCTTTGTTATAATTGGAAAATAACGTTTAGGCCATAACTTATCAGGATCATACAATGAGTTAGTTGGTCATATGGCTGTCAACACAAAGAACAATTAATTGTGGACAACTTGGATGGAGTAATCCAGGGTAGCCCTGCTGTGAAAAAATAGATGATTTGGTATCTCAACTTCATATTCTCGAAGAGTATTCACGATAAGTTCTATCCGAGCGTTGTGGATGTAGACGTCATTGAGAAAAGACGATTAGTAGTCATTGTAACAGAAAAAGTATCAGAATAGACCATCTCTGGCGAAAGAAAATGGACAAAAGAACTTTGCTACACAAGCTTCGGCCTCTATCATGGCCTTGCATCGAATACCGTTTCGCGTTTCTGAGAGTTGATGAGGAATGGACTAAGAAGCGGCTTCTGCTTTTCTGCTCTTTCTTCATTCGATGCGTTTACAGTCGAGGGCATCAACTCGACCTTATTTCAAAGGAATCGGATGTTTTAAGTTCACAACTCAAACAGGGCCAGTCTAGCTTATTTTTCAGATACTTGTGCTACGAGTCATTATCTCGTCGTAAGAAGCCCCATGGCTGAAGTGGCGTCATTTGAATCTCTCCTGGTTTCTTGTAAACTCTGCAATGTTCTCTTCGAAATATCCGTCGTTGCCTGCAAAATAGAAGTCTGCATGAGAATCACCGCTTCTGAAAACTTGAAGGCACGCGTTGAAAAGGCTGAAGTGTGCATCATCTGGACACTTCAGAAGTGGCGAAAAGTGTAGTTGACCGAAGATTTTCGTTAAAGGACTGGTATCCAGTTCTTTTATGAACATTCCAAAAAGTGCTACTTCAAATATTAGGTACCAAACATGAAATCAGTATGTTTCATAGTTGGTACCTAATATCAATATTTGTCAGAATATGTGTCGGTCTGGCCGGCCCAGGGTCGTTGGCTCAAGATGACATTGGAATAGTCTTATATCAAGACATGTTCGAGAGCACTGAACATATGTATAAAAAGATTTTCGGTGCTGACTTCACTGCGATTGTTTTTCCGGAACAAGATAATGAGTACAAGCACAAATCTTGGCTTGTCTGTGAATAGTTCCCTGAAAGTCGAGTCGATTCTCATTCTTAAATATTCAAGCGCTTCTAGTGTGGGGTTATTACTGTACCTGCATCGAGTACATCCATGAAGTGGCTGCGGATTGCATTCGCGTGGCAGTCAATTCCTGCCCACCTTGTAGACACGCTAATTGATTATATGTTTAGGCGCTGTGAGGCCGTAATGAAGATGGTGCAAGAAAATATAAATAGTTGCTTTCGTTTTTATGTTGTTGCATAAATGAGCTTTTGTTAAGGAATAAAGATAGCATATGAACACGACTTTTCATCTAAAAAACTCTATGGATTTTTTTTAAAATTTAAATAGCCTGAAAAAAAAGTAAAATTAAAAAAATTCCTGCTGATTTGTTTATTCTAGATTCCTACTCGAAAGGCTATAGAGCACGGAGAAGCTAACGATGAGAGCAGTCCGGATCGATTACTAGTAACCTCGATACAATCTTCGATTTTAAGTTACGGTAAGAGAATGTCTCTTACCTACCCATAAGCTTGCTGATCTTAAGCCGAAGGCCATTAAAAATATACACCTTGAAAAGTGTTTTATTACAGATTGTGATTGGCACGCGATAGGGATCAATTCACAGCAAAGCATGAACCCTT
>OZ057407.1:1478263-1654581 GCA_964056735.1 Allodiplogaster pararmata
TTTCCAGTTTTTAGTCTGTAGATTCTACTTTTCCAGTTTTTTTTTCGAAACAAAGACCTAAGGAAAGGACGTAGGCTTTCAGTTTTTTCTTTTGAAGAATTCTTTTTTTTTCTTTTCAAAAAAACTTTTATTTCTTGAAAGGAACTCATGTTTTAAAAAAAAACGCAGCACTACTGCAATTGAATTGGTAGCGCTGGTCGGCTTTAAACGCTACGTTTTTGAAAATTTTCTTGATAGGTGAACATTTTGAGTATCATGGACTCCGGTTCTAAACAACAAAAAATTTTACATTGAAAAACGTTTAGGCTTAGTGAAAGTTTACGCTAACGAGGCCGTACGGCTTGAGCTAACGAGACCGTATCAAAAAAGTTAATGTAAAAAAGCATAATTTCTGCGTTTTGGGTAACCCCATGAGGGAATAATAGCCGAAATTGGATACGGAAATACAGTTAAAGAGATGTATAAGTTGAGATCTTCTGCAGGGTTGATGTAATGAGTTGTGAGAGACGGGATGAAATGAATCTCATCGACAGGCAGTGTCTTCTCTTGAAGTCAGTCTCTTTCCTGAGTGGACGAGTTTTATATCAAGATTAGACAAAACTCATGGGAAAATTCTTGAAAAACTATATTTTTCTCCTTTTTCAAATTCTGAAAAAGTTTAAGTATTGTTTTTTTTTTGAAAGCGAACAATTTATTTTTTTCCGAAATTGTTTTTGAATGAATCCGAGTAGTCTCTTAAAAAAAGAAGGTTTTTCTTTTAAGGAAATAAATAGCTTCGTGGCATGAGCAAACGAAGTAATCTGGGCAGAAGTTCATCTTCCAATACTTTTGTGAATTCCTTTTTTTTAATAACAAGTTGTTAAAAAAGTTCTTACTTCCTGGGGAAATCTTTCTTTATTATTACAAATTCATTGATCCATGTCAGAAGCGTCATTCTTGATGCAGTGAATTAATTTGAAACAATTGATAATTTCTTAGAGATGTTGTTTTTTGTGCCGCACTTTTGGATCTAACCATTGTGTGCTTAATCCTATGTTTGTTCCCCTAGGACCAAAACAATCGATTCAAGGTGTTGGGGGTGGTGCTTCTCGCTTTCGATGGTGCTACAGCCCACAAGTTCACACCATCGCAAGGGACCGGTTCATCCTCACCGGTATCGAGCACGTCCTCAGGTGGCGGATAGAGGAATGTCTCTTTGCACAAGCGCATTAGAGATAGCGGGCTTGCCCGTCGCGGACCAAAATGTTATAGTATAGTTCGTCAAAAGAGGGCTATGCCGGACTGGCCTGGGCATGCCACCGGATAAAACATCAGCGGTTACTCCCCTATACTTTGTAATGGCGATTCGAGGCGCCAGTAAAATAGCCGTCTTGCCCTTCTCCGGTTAATGAATGGTACTCGCGGAGAGGATCACCGACTGCGGTGCGAGTGTAGACGGAGAAAATCTCTCCGGTCTCAGAAGGATCCTCACCAACCTATCCCAAAAGACTCCCCTCGACAGGACCTATGTGCAAACAACAACAACAACATTCAAGGTGTTCAGAAATATCTTTAGGACTTGGGTTCATCTTTCCTTGCTACGCACATTAGCGATAATCCGGTAACCAACCTTTTTTTTCGAGATTACTTGAAATCTGCAAATATCTCGTAAATCATGCATTGAAGCAAACAATAAATTGTTTACATTGCATCTCGTTCTCTTATTTTGAAAGACTTCTAGATAAAAGAAACACTCAGAGCTCGCATTGCAGAGAGAAGAGAGAGCAGCTTGCCCGAGCAGGAGAGAGTGACGTCGAGAACTGTCTAAGGGCAGCGACAGAATCTTTGCTGCAGCAGCAACGAATCAGGGAACAATCCAGCAACGCCCCTCTTAATAAGGTCCGCCCCTCTTCAGCTGCTCCCCAGCGAAAACCATGAGACACTTCTAACCTTTTTTTCTAGGAAATTTCGTGCAAACAGGAGTTTTTAAACGGTGTTTCTGATTAGTATATTTCTTTTAATGATCTTTTTTCATGCAACAAATCGAAACTTTTTTAAATGTTCGGTTCAATTCGCTAAGTTGAGGCATTTTCCCGCTTTCTACGGATCGCTGTCTTTTTCAGACCCATTGTGAAATTTCTGATCTAACTTGGAAATGTTTGTAGCTGGAAGCTGTTGTGAGAGAAAAAGTATCGAAGGCTAAGAGGATGTTGAGAGCAGCAAGAGATGCGCAAAACCACATCGACCTTCTTATTAAATGGTTTGTATCTGAAATTGAATTGAACATTTTTTCGGACAAATCCAAAAAAACAGGCTGATCGAAGTTTGATTGGATATGATCATTCAACCATAATTCTACTTATTTTCTTTTAACTGTTTTCGAAAACTGAATTTAAATGCTAATCTGATATAATAATGTGTCGAGCTGCCAAAATACTAGAAGCGCATCTTCTTCCAACAATGGTCCTTCACCTCTCACCCGCCGCGCATAAACATGGTTTTCGGCCCAAACACTCGACCACATCAGACCTACTGAAACTTCCTACACTAGTCACCACTGGTTTCAACAAACCTAAACCAACCCATCTCACCGTTGCAGTAACAGTTTACCTATCTAAGACCTTCGACGAAGTGGATCACTACATTCTGCTTTCGCTCCTGCATGAATGCACTCTTACCTGCATGTCAGACAAGTAAAGACAGAATTTCGAGATCAAAGATCAAAAAGTCGAATCATCCGCACTGGAGTGCCACGGGGAGCAGTCCTCTCGCCCTCACTCTTCAACTTCTAGGTGCGCGACATCCCACAGCCTCCCGCCGACATCAATGTAACGAGTTACGCGGAAAATTTCAAGGTGCATATCACGGGACCAGGAACGACGCTGAGCTCGACCTCCTGGCAGACCGTCTCAACGCTCATCTCTCACTGAGTTTTTCATCGCCCGCTCCCTATCGGTCTTGACCAGCAACCTCTTCTACCGTCACCCTCTTCACTCCCTGGACGAAACAAGTGAACTACCATCCGGACGTTAAACTTCACGATCAGCAGCTACCGCTCAACAAGACATCGAAGATTCTTGGAGTCACTTTCGACCCCATGTTATCTTTCGTAACACATGCCCGCAACACTGCCACAAAGGTACGACGGCGCAACAACGTGATGCGAGCTCTTGGGGGAACTAGCTGGGGACAAGATGTTGTTGTTGTAGATTGCCCGCCGTAGGTCTCCGGCTGGGTAGACGAGGTCTTCTTTGACATGGCTCAGAAAACAATAACCTTACTTACATCATTTATCTAATTACATTATTTCTCTTTCTCTCTCGGGGTTTATTTATTTATTTTTTTTTTTTAATATTTTTTTTTATATATATTTTTTTTTTCCCCCTTTTTTTTTTTTTTTTTTTTTTGAGAGAGAGAAAGGAATCACTGGTATAAGAACTTAACAACAGACGTCGGGCTATTCCACAAATCTATACTTCTTAAAAGTGTGTGGTCACAGCGACACGAGAATAAATGACTAGTTGTATGTGGCTCTTCTAAACATTTTGGGCAAAGAGGTGATAGGGCAGCTCCTATTCTGTGTAGGTAGCTGTTAAGGGAACTTGCATAGCCACTACGTAGTTGCGATAATGTTATTTGTTGTTCCCTGGGAAGTTGATTCGTTGATTTATGGATTCTGGGAGGTTTCTTACCTAGAACTGGGTTAGGTGAGCAAGATCTAATGAAATTTCTAACAGTTTCAGTATGTATTCTTTTAAGTGCGGCTTTCTGATCACTGTCTACTAGCATAATTTCTAAGTCCTTGGCATGTTTACGAATAGTTCTAGGTGGTTTGGGTTCCATGCATCGACGATGGGAGGGGTGGTTTGGGAGGAGTCTTGCTCTTGCAACGAATTGCTTGGTAAGCATCGTGTTGTGCTCCTTTATGGGTAACATTTCGCTTTCTAGAGCTAAGTGCTCTGTGCCGGCCATTGCTAGGTTTCCTGTTGCGATCCGAATTGCTCTATTTTGGTTTGCCTGTAGTTTTTTCCAGTTCGTCTCGGCCAATTGAGGGGAGTAAATTGGTGCGGCGTAGTTGAGAACGGATCTGGTCATTGTTTTGTAGGTTGCAAGAAGGGTGTTTTTCTGTTGGCCCCATGTTCTTCCTCCGAGGGCACGTAGTATATTCAGTCTTTTGGCCGTTCTCTGTTTAAGGTATTCTGCATGTTGTCGGAAGGTGCCGAGTTGGTCTAAGACGACACCGAGTATTTTGGGTGTTTTAGTTGTCGGCAGAAGGGTTCCGTGGATTTCTACCTTGGGTTCTTTTTTACATTCGCCTGTATGGGTTGTGAAAAGGGTGACCGTAGTCTTTTCCTTGGATATGATCATTTTACGTTGTTCCAATTCTTCTACGAGTTTCGGTAGGAAGTGGTTGATCTGATCTTCACAGGTTTCAATACAGGGGCTTGAGGAGAGAATTGATATGTCGTCGGCGTAGGCTGTCATCTGCGTGTTTCCTGTGGGTTGCGGGAGGTTGTTTATGTAGAGATTGAATAAGAGGGGGCTGAGCACTGCTCCTTGTGGGACACCAGATCTGCATGTGAGACGTCGACTGCTTTTTCCTTGGAAATCTACCTTGATTGTACGGCCTCTTAGGTAGCTGGACATCCATCGGACGATGGCTCTTGGCATATTCGTTTCAGTGAGTTTCTTGCAGAGAAGGGATATGTTCACTAAGTCATATGCTGCAGTGAGGTCAAGGGCGACCATGAGAGTGCGGTCCGGGGGTGGTTTCCGATTGAAGCCGTTTGTTATTTTCCCGGTTATTTCCAGGAGTGCGGTAGTAGTCGAGTGCTCTTTGCGGAATCCATGTTGCCAGTCAGCGATTTGAAAGCCTTCCGCCAGGAATGGTAATAAGACCCGTTCGAATGTTTTGGCTATAGGGGATAGTATTGATATTGGTCTATAGCCGTTCAGGTTGCTGGAGTCCTTTCCTGGTTTAGGTAACATTATCACTCTTGCATCTTTCCATCTGGACGGGATAATACCTGTCTGCAGCGTGTTATTGAAGAGGATGCAGAGGCATTTTCTGAAGTTTTCACCGGCCATTTTGAGTAGTAGAGGGCAGATGCCTTCACTGTCTGGGCATTTGGAACCTTTGGTTTTCTTGATTGCTTCTTCGATCTGTGCCAGGGAAATTTGGGGAGCGTCTGTCCGTTTGAGGCCTTTAATTAGTCGTGTTGTGCTTCTTGCTGATTTGTCGACCTCTTTAGGGGCTTGTTTAGCTAATTTTCTGGCAAAAGCGTTTGAGGCAGATGTTGGGCATAGACTTTTCCCGTCGTGGCTGATGGTCAAGTGCGTCGGTTTAATTGATTTGCCGTCGATAGCCTTTATCGTTTTCCAGAGTTTGTTGCCCGGTTCGTTGTGGCTAATTTCAGATATGTACTTTTCCCAAGCCTTCCTCTTTTCGAGGTTGATGCGGAAGGAGATTTCGGCCATTATTGAGGGGAGTGAGGGGTCCGTAGGATTGTCCCTCCTCATTTGGTCCCGTTCTGCAATCAGCTTCTTCACATCTTCACTCAAGTGAGGTGTGTATTTTGGCACCTTTCCACGGGGAATGTTGTTCTTAGCCGCTTTGGTCAAGGTGGTGGTCAGGAATTTGTGCATCTGAACTGAGTTGCCGGCGAATGGGAAATCCATGAGAATCTTGTTGATGTCCCTTTCGAAGCCTTCCCAATTCGCTTTGTTGTAATTTGTATAACAACGTGCGTTTGAGATGCTGGATGGCTGTGTTTCGACGTCAATCAGGCATGGGAGGTGGTCAGAGTTCATTCTGTTGATTGTTGACCAGTTGCAGTCGATGGCTATGTCGTTCGAGGCGAGAGTGATGTCTGGTGATGCTTTTTGTCTTGTGGGCATCTTTGAGTTGTTGAGACATACAAGATCGCTGTCGTCAATGAAGTCGCATAGTTCATCTCCTCTGCTATCCTCCGTACCTTCACTCCAAACTTTATTGTGTGCGTTGAAGTCTCCACCGACAATGAATGGTTTCTTCTGTGTTAGGAGTCGGTTGAAGTTCGGCGCGTATGTGTTGGGGCATGACGATCGAGGTGGGATGTAAATGTTGCAGATTCTTATGGTTCCTTGGTCGGTTGGCACGTCCAAGCTGAGTGTTTCGGCTGTCTGGTCCGTTGTTGGGGAGGTCACGTTAGCATAGCGAATATTCTCTTTGACTAGTATCGCAAGTCCGCCTCCAAAGTTGGAGCGGTCTTTTCTTATGATCGTGTAACCTACGATATTCGGAGATGGAATATTAGCATCCATTTTGGTTTCTTGGATGAGTGCTACGTGAACATTCAACTCATGTAAAAGGTCCTCTAGCTCGGTTAGTCGGGCTCTCAGTCCATTGGGAAGTTTTGTTTGGAGGTCCATTGGGTCCGACGCCATGTAGCGTCGTCCACAGTCGCACCGCGTGTAGGTGACCTCCGTCGCGACCTGGGGACAAGATGAAGAGACGATGGTCATAACATACAAAGCGTTTGGCAGAAGTGTTATGGACTACGCCTCCCCTATCTGAACTCCTATCGCGTCTAATACCAGCATCCAATCGCTTCAAACGACGCAGAAGAACGCATTACGAGCCGCCACAGGATGACTGAAGGTTACACCCATCGGTCACCTCCACGAAGAGAAACGCTTCGCTCAGGCTACAGCAGTGTCCTCAATAGCTATCGCCATCGAATCTCACCAGCGATCGTCAACGCATGTCCTAGCTGTCAAGCCACACAACATGCAGCACTTGCTCAACTGCCCAGCCCTATCGGAGCACTGCACCTCAGAGGAGCTATGGAGCAACCCAGTCAGGTTCACGAGACTCCTCCACCTTTTACTTAAACAGATTTCCTGCGAAGAAATCAAGAAAGACGATCCGACTCCTAGGGATCGCACAACAAGAACATGAGGAAACGGCAGACTTTGGAGAGAGACTCAAAACTACGGATGAAAAAAGAACTCATACAATATATAACTCGTATCACTCGCCTTTTTTGGATAGCCGAATAGATTTTACACGGAGGGTTGGTTATAGAAACACCTGCCGCGCCTTTAAATTCATCATAAAAAAGTTCGTACTAGTGTGCTCATGAGGTAGTTCACACTAGTGCGAGCTAGTTGATAAAATCTTCAGTGTTATTATAATTGATGAACGTCGAATCGCAACTAACGCAACCAGTATAGCGCTGAGTTGATGTTAGTGGTTACTTCAAAAACATCGTGAAATTGGAGGCGCGCCTGACACCATTCATTATTTACAAATGCTCTCCCGGTTCAGTCTCTTAGTTACAACTTTTGCTTTTCACTTTCTCTTTTTGCCCTCTAGTCCAAAAACGTCTCTTTTGAAAGATGTAGATTAAAAAACTGTAAGCCGTCCTATTTATACCGTATGTCAACTGAAGTGCTTTCAGCACGACGCACGATGACGCGGGGAAAATAGTGGCTGCCGACTTCGAGCGGGCTTCTTCTGCGTGGAAAGACTACGAAAGGGTCGTGAAAGCACATCTTCTTTCTCTCATGGTAAATTTTTTTTCATTACCAGTTGGGAAGCCTCTAACTTCATTGATGCATTCGATTCGAATCTTTGGAAATATAATAAAACTGTGTCTTTTGTGACTGTGCTTAAAAAAATAGTTAAAATATAATGCAATCAAGATAACCGAAATTAGAATGATTTTCATCGAGGATTAATCTCATAATAAGCTTTAATAAGAAGGGAGCAAATGCTCAATTAACAGCTGGAATGCTGTAATACCTTGTTATGCTGTAAATATTCACCTAAAACTGGACCGGGTAAATCTAATTCAGCGGGGAAGGGGGAGATGATCCGCCAAATCATCTCTCCATCTTACCGGGAGTTCCCATTCAGAGAAAAAATAGGACGGAGCCCCGTGGACTAGCGGTTCTTAAAACATAAAATAATGAAGTCTTGTCCCCAAAAGACAAATATTGCTCTTGCATATTGCTGTTTCCCAATAAATTCAAGGGAGAGAATGAGTATGGATGCTTTCAGGAAGGAAGGAACGTAGATTTGGACAGAATAAAGTGTCCCTTACTTCCATCCACAGGAGAGGTTCTACTGAAGGGACTCATCAAGACAAGGTGCTTGCATATGAACAGTCAAAGGGGCTTATAATTATCTCCTCTCTCAGAATTGTGTTATTGTTGTTCTTGTTTCTTGCCCGCGTGGGTTTCCTTTGAAGGTGGTGGGGGTAATTCACGAGCTTCTTGTCGTCGTATACACAGTCTCTCTCTTTCTTCTTTCTCTTACTATCTCTCTTTTTTTACGCCTTTTTTTAGTTCGTTGGTAATGAAATCCGCAACATCAACAGGTCTATACCACAAATCTAGAGGCTTAAGTCTAGTGGGATTACAACGGCATTTAAATTAGTGTGACCTTCCTCAACACATAAGGGACAGATAGGAGAGTCAGCTACACCTTTCCTATGACGGTAACTATTTAAAGTGCTCGAGTAACCACTTATAAGTTGCGAAAGGGTGATTTGTTATTCCCTAGTTAATAGCCCCTTTGACTTATAGATCCCTAAAACCGGGTGATGTTCGCAGTTTCTAAGAAATTTCCTGACGGCATCGGTATGCTGGTTCTTCAGTGTTGTTTTGCAGTCCTTATCTCTCAGACTGATGTCCTTGTTCATAACGTGTCAATGTATAGTTCTTGCTGGCTTTTATCGGAAGGCGAGAGAGTGAGATGCGTCATATTTTTCCATTGGGGCTTTAGCCAGGTGTTGGCGGGTCAGAAGCTCATTGTGTTCTCTCACGGAAAGCAGTTTGGCCTCAAGAGCTAGATGCTGTGGATGCTCTGATTGCTTTGTTATGACAGGCGTGCAATCGTGTCCAATGCGTGTCTGCGAGTGGTGGGGTGTATATAAGACGATGCTGGGAATAATTTTCGCCAAAATGCTCAAAATGTTGTTCCTCGGGCAGATTTCCCTTGAAAAACCAAGCTTTTCCATGGCAAGAAACGGAAAAAAGCGCCATGATAAATGGCAGCAAATAACATGCGTTTTGAAGGGCCTGCCAAGAAAAACCGTCAAAAAACAAGCTTTGTTGTTGTTGTAGCCGATAGATCTTCTATTCGGCATCGTCTTCGGTGATCGGTAGTTTTAGAAACCTTGCAGCTTCTACTGGGTCGGTCCAGAGAGACCAAGCCGTCAAACTAGTCGGCCTATCTGGACAGGAGAAGAGGTGAGTCGTTGTGTGTCCGGGTTCGTCGCAGTCCGGACATCTTTCCACGGTTTTGGAATCAATTCTGGACATATAGCTTCGCAGAAATGGGCTATATCCAGACCGTAGCTGGGCGAGTGTTCGTCTTGTAGATCTCGGAAGATTTCTCTCTTCTCTGGAGATAGGAGGTGGTGGGTATCCTCCCAGTACCACAGGCGGTGAGTATTTGTTCTTCACCGCTGTGACTGTATCCGTGTGTATCTTCTTTATGTCTTCACGGTACGCTTCTTCTGTCTTCACTTCTTTATCTTCGTCAAGGAATGGAGTGATGCAGTTTTGGTGTTCACGGAAAAGGGATCTCGCCCTCTTCAACTGTCTGGGAGGAGGTGGCATCTTGGTGGTGTCGTGATCAATGTGGTCTCGTTTATGTAGCCGAAGGAGGAATTGCTTGCACAGCATGTCGTTGTGAGGCTTCACCGGGAGGACTTCGGATTCAATATGGAGATGATCTATCGGTGTCATCTTGACGCATCCTGTTGCCGCTCTCAGAGCAACATTTTGGGCAGCTTGAAGTTCTTTCCATTGGCTTTCGGAGAGATTCGGAGACCATATTGGCGCGGCGTAGTTGATAACTGGTCGGCCGACGACTTTGTAGGTAGTCAGCAAGAGTTCTTTTTCCTTTCCCCAGGATGCCCCAGCAAGTGCACGTAATGCTGCATTCCGGTTTCGGAGTGTCGTCCTCGTTTTCTTCGCATGAGATCCGAAAGTGTACATCGTGTCGAATGTGACGCCTAGAATTTTGATGGAGCGGACAGTTGGAACAGTGATGTTGTCTATACGGATGTCGAGCTGCTGATTGACCTCCCTGCTATTCAGCGTGAATAGCATTGCCGCACTTTTCTCTGCTGCTAATTTCAGTCGTCTGGAGTCGAACCACTGTGCTAGTTCGTCGAGGTAGCTGTTGATTTTGTTGCATATTGGAGCGATGTCGGACCCTTTGGCAAAAACAGTGCAGTCATCAGCATATGAGACGAGTTCGATCTGTTCCGGAGGTAAAGGGATATGTGACAGGTAGTGGTTGAAGAGAGTTGGTGACAGTACACCACCTTGTGGAACTCCAGCACGGAGTTTACGTTTCTTGCTTTGGATTCCACGAAATTCGACGTAGGTTTGTCGTCCTCTCAAGTAGCCACATATCCATCTTCCTATTTTGTCTGGTAGCGATGCATTTGCAATATCTTCGATCAAGATGTTGTGGTCCACGCAGTCGAAAGCTCGGCTGAGGTCTAAGGCAACTGCTACTGTACGACTAGCCGGTTTCTTCTCGTTGAGCCCTCTGGCAATGTAGTCGTTGAACGTGTGAAGAGCAGTCGTAGTGGATCTATCTTTGGTGAATCCGTGTTGATGTTTTGCTGGAGGCATCGCTTGTTGTATGTATGGAAGAAGCAGACGTTCAAGAACTTTTGCGACTGGTGAGAGGAGGGAGACTGGACGGTAAGATGACGACATTTCTTCTGGTTTCCCTGCTTTCAGAAGAGGTATTACTTTGGCCAGTTTCCAAACAGATGGGATTTGGCTGGTTCTCAGGCTGTTGTTGTATATCGATGTCAGGAAGCGGTGGGCATTGGGACCAAGGTTTTTGAGGTGGATCATAGTAATTCCGTCAGGGCCAGCGGCTTTACTAGACTTGCTTCCTTTTATTGCCTTTGAAACTTCAGATTCTGAAAAAAAGGGCTGAGTGATCATCTTGGGTCGCCGTAGGTCTCTTCTTGCGCGTCTAGCAGATTTGGTTGGATGGACTTTGCTTGCTGGGGTGAACTGTTTATTGAAAGCGTTGGAAGCCTCTTTCCGATTGTAGACTGGGATTTTTTTTTCCTGTTCTCCTTTTGAGTGGGATTTACAATAGATCGGACAGTGGTCCAAAGTCGTTTGGCTCCTTCTTGTAGATTCATCGTCTGAAGGTAGCGTTGCCATTTGGTTTTTTCTGTATTCGTCAACTTTTTGCTGGATCATCTTGTTCAGTTCTCGGATTTTGGGGTCAGCGGCGTTTTCTTCGCGGAGTCTATCTCTCTCATCTGCTAGCAAGGCGGCGTCAGTAGGGAAGCCGGGGCGAATGTTTGGAATACGTCCTTTGGGCACGTAGCGGCGGTCTGCGGAGAGTATCGCTTCGCGGAATTTTCGCTCAGCTTCGAAGATATTAGAGAAGGAGTTTTCTCTAAGCTCCATTTCGCATCTGTCTCGGAAACCTTTCCAGTCAGCTTTCGAGAAATTCGTGTAGCATCTACGTTTAGTCTCTTCTCGGACGATTTGTCTCTGGAGTCGCACTACTATTGGAAGGTGGTCGCTGCTCAAGCCTGTAGAAGCCGTCCAAGTTATGTTGCAGGCTAGAGAGGAGGAAGCGAGTGTAACATCGGGTGAGCTGCTGCATGTTGGAGTAACGCGAGTTGGACTGAAGTCATTCATCACCACCAGGTCTGAGTTGTCAATTGCCGAGGCCAGTTCTACTCCACGCTGATCTTCGTCGATAAGCACATCCCAGTCTTCATAATGTGCATTTAAGTCGCCGAGAATCAGGCAGTCTTTGAGTTGAAGTAGTCCATCCCAGTTGGGATGGTGGTTCGGCGGGCAGCTGCTGGTGGGGGGAAGGTATACGTTGACCAGTGTTACTTCCTCTTCAGCAGAGCTCGATGCTCTGACATTGATTGCCAGCGTCTCCAGGTGTTCGTCGTTCATGATGTTAGAGAGATCTGTGACACGAAAGGCCACTGACTTATGGAGTATGAACGCAAGACCTCCTCCTTTGTTACGTGTTCTGTCCGATCTTATGACGATGAAGTCGTCGTTCTTCGGGAGTTTTGTTCGATCAGTAAATTTCGTCTCCTGTATGGCTGCAGCTGCGACATCATGTTTCTGCATGTAGTTGATCACTTCTTCTATCTTTCCTCGAAGTCCATTTGCATTCCATTGTAAGATGTTGAAGGTGTTAGTGAAGGTAGTCGAATCGTTTATTGCGGCGGGGGCTCCAGTTGACACTGCTGCTGTTTCACTTGCTGTCACTGTAGTCAACGTTGATGTACTCACAGCACAGCATTTTCAATGTAGTTCGACTTCCAGTCGTTCAAGCTGACCAGTGTTGAGCAGTCCATGTGTAGATGAAGCCAACCATTGCAGTTGGTACATCTCACCATGCCTTTAGACTTCGCCATTCTTTTTGTGCACACGGAACAGTACCAGATCTTTGAGGGACCAGGATTTAGTTCCACGCCGGCTATGATGAGTAGAATCTGGAGCAGCGACGCCGGTGAAGGCCGCTCCACGATCAAAAAAAAACGATGGTGATTTGATCGAAATTCCATTCGGATGGTTGCCTGTCTTTGGCCACTCGAAAGTGGGTGTTCTCCCGGCGAAGACGGACCAGGCGTGGAGAACGTGGAGATCACACAAAAACAAGCTTTCTACTTTGTACTCGTTTCATCACTGCCAGAATCCGGTTTTTAATTGTCCTTGTTTTGTCACTGCCAAAATCGGGTTTTTGTTTGTCCTTGTTTTGTCACTGCCAAAATCGGGTTTTGTTTCTCCTTGTTTTGTCACTGCCGAAATCGGGTTTTTTTGTCCTTGTTTTGCCACTGCCAGAACCGGGATTTTTGTCCTTGTTTTGTCACTGCCAAAATCGGGCTTTTTTTGTAGCCCCTGCAACTCTTTAGCCTCATTTCTGGGATGATGGAGGATCGCTCTCAGGAACTCTTTGGGGAGTGCCAATACTAGACTTTGATCTCTTTAAATGTGTGGTTCAGGCCACGTCTTTCAACGAGCCGGATGGAATCTTTACCTCAAACTTGG
Organism: Allodiplogaster pararmata; assembly: GCA_964056735.1. Lineage (NCBI taxonomy): Eukaryota > Metazoa > Nematoda > Chromadorea > Rhabditida > Diplogasteridae > Allodiplogaster > Allodiplogaster pararmata. Next base: position 1,491,299 of record OZ057407.1, read on the forward strand.
GTAATTAAACCGACTACAACCGCCACACAAATCTTTACGTACTAGCGCAGCAACATACATTTTTCTCAACTGTTTACTAAAGTCTGTTGGGGTACGTCGCTAGAAGTGGTTAATATGTGGTCGTTGCGGAGCTTTGTTCAACGTACAAAAAGTGTTCAAAAAAAGAGCCGAGTTTGGCAGTGCCAAAACATGTCACAAAGTAAAAACAAAATTGTCCGTGATTTGGCAGGAACAAAACTTGGCCACAGAGTCATTCATCATTTGGCACTGCGAAATAGTGGCCGATTCTTCGTCCCTATTTGGCAGCTAACAAAAAGACTAATATCGGAATTTCCTTCTCCCAAGTTCGCATACTAGAAATCTTGGCAAAATAAAGTTTTTGGCTGAGGAACAACATTTTGAGCATTTTGGCGAAAATTATTCCCAGCATCGTCTTATATAGGTGCTGCATAGTTCATGATTGACCTCGTCGTTGCTTTATATGTCGATGAGTGTTATGGGACTCTGCCCTCCCTGGGGGCTTCTTCCTTCTAAAGATCTGATGATATTGAGAAGTTTGGTTGCCCTCGTTCTGATGAATCCTGCATGATGTCGTAATATGCCTAGTTGGTCTAGCACCACACCCAAGATCTTCGGTGTTTCAGAAGTTGGAAGAAGATCCTTACTGAGCTTGATTTGCGGCTTTTTGTTACATTCGGCTTTACATGTCGTAGAGAGGAGTTTTCTTTGGAGATTTGCATCTTCAGGTTGTCTAGTTTCTCTGATGGTCTGAGAAGGTACTAATGATGATGATGATTGTTACCCGTGCGGTTTCTTCGGCGTTGAAGGGGGTCCACGAGTTCATGGTAAAAGCTCAAGCACACAGTCACATTCACTCAATTCTCTCTCTCTTTCGCTCTCTCATTCTCTTTTTTTGCCTCTTTTCTTTTCGCCTTTTTTTCTTGGCTCGGGCTTTGGCTTTAAAGAAAAAGATTCCATCCATATTCATTCAACAATCAAACGTACATAGACAACAGCAGGAACAGCAAGCCTGTACTGGTGATGAAATTTAACTATTCAGACTGGAAATGAAAAACTACAACATTCATTTGGCAATGAAATATGCAGCATCGACAGGTCTATACCATAGGTCTAACGGCGTAAGTATAGTGGGGTTACAACGACAGTTAAACAAGTGTGAACTAGTGTAATCTTCCTCTACACATAAAGGAAAGAGAGGGGAGTCAGTAGCACCTATCCTATGAAGGTAACTATTTAACGTGCTCGAGTAACCAATTCTAAGTTGCGATAGGGTAACCTGTTGTTCCCTGGTAAGTAAGCCCGTTGACTTATGGATCATGGGTGATTTGAACCCTAGGACCGGGTTTGGTTCGCAGTTTCTGAGAAATTTCCCGACGGCTTCAGTTTGCAGATTTTTAAGTGTTGTTTTGTAGTCCTTGTCTCCCAGACTGAGGTCCTTGTTCATCACGTGGCGAATAGTTCTTGTAATAACTCGGGCTGTTTTCCAAGCATGTGGTATGATTCCGGATTGAAGTGTGCTGTTTTAGATGAAAGCCAAGTATCTTTTGAATGAGCTTCCTGCGTTTTAGATCATGAGTGGGCAGATTCCTTCGCTGTCGATTGCCTTCGACCCTCTAGTTGCGTTGCAAGCTTTTTCAACGTCATCAATCGAAAATACGGTGAAGTCTTCTCTGGTAAAGCCTTTTATCCATCGAAGTGTGCGGCGATTATTGTGGTCCGATGTTTTTGAGCTTGTTTCGCCAAGTTTTTGGTAAAGAAGTTTGCGGCTTCCAGGGAGGTTAGTTCTTTTCCGTTATGGATGATGACATTGTGCGATAAGTGGAATCTATACGAAAAAAACTACAAAAAGAAATCCACACTACGGCGGTCAACGAAGCCTTGAAGTCCTACAAGCCTAATCCAATACTAGGAACATCACCCCCTCCGATAGCAGCCAATGAAAGACAACTACCAAGGGCAACCGCACAAGACTCAGCCAACTTCGCTCGGGTTACTGTAATCTTCTGAATGATTACAAAAACCGAATAGATCCGAATATTCCGAACAAATGTTCTGACTGCTCTGCAACGCCACACAACTTAATTCATGCACTATCATGCTCGAAACTCCCGACTCAATGCTATCCTTCAGAACTCTGGACCAACCCAGGAAAAATAGCCAAAGTGCTAAACCTCTAACGATAATGATGATGATCGTTTTAATTGTTTACTATGTAAACTATGTTCGCCAACTCGCCACAAGATGACCTTTTCGCCCAAGGGGCAACAACATTGTGCGATTGGTGGCCTCTTCCATCAATTGCTTTGATCGTTTTTCAGAGACGGTTGGTTGGTTCGTTGTGACTTAGTACAGTGACGTATTCCTCCCAGGCTTTCTGCTCATCCACGCGAATTTGAGTTTTGATTTCTGCCATAATTGTTCGGAGAACGGGATTCAGTGGATCATGGGTCCTCATGTGGTGTAATGACGTTTCAGATATGGTTAGGCTCTTTAGCCTTTGACTTGCTTGCCTGCCACGCGGATTACGAAAATAATTTATCTGAGCAGAATCAATAAACAACGAATAAACCAAACCAACAAACAACAACAAACAGTGAAATTTGGTACTATGAGAGAAAGGAATTCAAATTGAAACTAGAGAATACGTAGCCAATTTGAACGTTAACCCGAATGACCCGACTACTCTAATCTATTCTGACCTGCCTTTTCTCTGAACGGCGTACTGCCTGTTATCCGACGACGGCGTACTGCTTGCTCTCAACTTGCAAATGCGAGCGTCAAGGAGGAGAATGGGTGGACAGGCGGCCCCTTGTCACCTGTCTCAAACTTGGGTAATTAAACCGGGTGTCCTGAGAATTCCAATTGACCGCGCCCGGAATACATGAAATCCTAGAAATGACGTCCTAGAATACAGAAATAATATCTAGTACGGCATTGACTTTCTAGAAATCCATATAATACTAGAGAAAAGGCAATATTAATTAATTATTATTGGTCGGAACAATTAAAGTTCCGTAGAACACAATTATTATAAGAAAACAAACTATAAAGGAAGGAACAATCGAAGTTCCATCTTAAGCAAGATTTAAACGCCTAGAAAACAACAAATAATGAGCAACTCTCGCTAGACATCCTACTCTAGTCAATAAGATCAAAGTTCCAGAAATTTCTAAATTAGGAATAGTCGAAACATCCTAGATTGCGCAAGGTGCGCTCTACACTAAAACACTACACTAAAATAAATTAATGAGGTAATCGCTTATGCGATTACATGTGGTCTCTTTGTTTAATCAGGGCTTTCGCTTTTTCGTTGAGGTTGGGAGTGTAGTTGAGCTTTCTGCCTTTCGGGATGTTGTTCTTCGACGCTGATTGAATAACTCGTACCAGGAAGTCATGCATTTCATTGGTTTTTTCTGTAAAAGGAAAATCGGCAATTCTCTTGTTGATCTCCATCTCGAAACCGCTCCAGTTTGCTTTGTTGTAATTCATGAAACACTTCACATTCGATATGTTAGACGGTTGAAAATCAACTTCGACGATGATCTGGAGATGGTCGGAGTTGAGTCTGTTGATCGGTGTCCATCTGCATTCTCTTGACAAGTCGGAGGAGATAAGTTTTATGTCTGGCGAAGCGTCCTTTCTTGTGTGCTGGTGGGCGTTGTTCAGGCAGACCAGGTTTCTCTCTTCTATAGCCTCGCATAGATCGTCTCTCTCTTATCTTCGGTTCCTTCACTGTGCGTTGAAATCCCCGGCAATGATACATGGGCCCTGTCTGTCTAGTGCGTTGAAATCCCCGACAATGATACATGGACCCTGTCTGTCTAGTAATCGCTCAAAATTAGTATTGTAGCCGGATGAGCATGAGGACCGGGGAGGTATGTATACATTGGTGATAGAGAAATTGCCTCGCTTGGTGGAAACATCTATGCACATAGTTTCCGCGACTTTATCCATTGAGGGAAGGACTAAGTTTGTGTAGTGAGTATCTTTCTTTATCAGTATGGCTAATCCACCCCCTGAATTGGTACGGTCTTTTCTTAGTAGGGTGTAGCCGGGAATACTCAGTCTGGCATCTCCTTCCATTTTGGATTCTTGTATCAGAGCTATGTGTATGCCAGGTTCGTGTAGTAAACCCTCAAGTTCTGCCGCTCTAGCCCTTAAGCCGTTCGCGTTCCATTAAAGGATTTTTTTTAGGTTATCTGAAGTTTTAGTGGGCTTAGTTCTCGTGACAGGTGCTCTACTACAATTGAGACATCTTCAATTTGGGTAGCATCCATTGAACGATGACAGATTTGAGCACTTAAGGTAGACCCATGAGGAGCATCTACCACATCTTACATCTACCACTTGTATGCTGTTTGATGCAGCTTTTTTATATAGATAAAACGGGACATGGCCATCTTGGCGGACCGGGGTTTTACTCGATACCAGCTCTAAGTAAGAGAGTTCGGACCAGGGAGGCTGGTAACGCCTGATCCTCTAATGAAAAAAAAATAAAAGGAGTGGGTTGTGACTGCGTACGAGCAATGCTTGTTTAGGCCCTTTTTGAAGGGTTTTCCTCTTGTGATAGTTTGGTTGAGGATCCTTTGGGTCCGAGTTTCCTCGTCCACACACGCACCGCTTGTAGGCGATCCTCTTCGCGTGCTGAGAAGGTACTCATTCAGTTTCTCCTCGCATTCGCCGATTTGTGCACTCGATGAAATCATTGTGATATCATTCGAGTAGGCAACAATGTTGGTGATTCCCGTGGGCTCTGGGAGGTTTTTCAGATGAGCATTGAAAAGGATGGGACTGAGCACTCCGCTTAGTGGAACGAGTGCCCGACTTGTGATAATGCTGCTGATCGTGTTCTGGAAGGCCAATCTCACTGATATTTCTCGAAGATAGTTAGACAACCATCTTACGATGCCTCTGGTAATTTGGGTCTCGGTGAGTTTTCAGCAAAACATTGGGATGTGGACTAAATCGTACGCTGAGGTCATATCCAAAGCAACCATTATCGTTCTCTTTGGAGGAGATTTCTTGTTGAAGCCTTTTGTGATCTGGCCAGATACTTCAAGGAGCGCTGAGGTTTTTGATTTGCCTTTTGTAACTCCGTGTTGCCATTTTGATTCCATCTACGACAAAAGGGAGAGGACTTCTTTCGAAAAGTTTCGCAATGGGAGAAAAATTGAAATCGAGCGATATCCTTATATCGTCGACGTGTCCTTCCCTGATTTCGGCAGAATTATCACTCGGGCTGTTTTCCATGCATGCGGTATGATTCCGGATTGAAGTGTGCTGTTGTAGAGAATCGCCAAGCATCTTTTGAATGCGGTTCCTGTGTTTTTAATCATGAGTGGGCAGATTCATCGGCTGTCAGTTACCTTCGACCCTCTAGTTGCTTATCAATCGAAAATACGGGAACGTCTTCTCTGGAAAAGCCTTTTATCTCAGAACTGTGTTAGTTGACACTAGTACTACTTTGGCATATAAAACCTTGAGAAATTGTTAAATCATCTTTTAAGGAGCGAGACGTTTGTCTGCAACACCAGCTTCTATTTTCAAGATCTCATAACAGCTGTGTATAAATAATAGATTGCGGTGGATGTTTTCCAAATTTTGATCGGTGTCCTATCTGATTGAAAGCATAACAGTCTACTATGATTTTTTACAGTCATTTCAGATGCGGAGTACACCATCAAAAAGCTCACAACGCTTTTACAAATGTGATGAACCTTCTCATGCAGTCCAACAACCCGGCCGACTTGAACAAGTCTGTTGAAGATAATCTATTAATTAGCTATTTTTTCTCTCTTTATTTCTCTTTACTATTCTCTCTCTCTCTCTCTCGGCAGGACATTGGTGCTGCGTGTTCTCGTCCGCTACTTCGCGACAGTGCCACGAGAGAGTTTTCCGCCGACAGCTCGGCAGCTCTCCAACATGGTCGCAGCTGTTCTCGACCTTGAAAGACCACCGACTGAAGCCTGGAAAAAGCAAGCGGCCGTCCGGGTGAGTCGGTCGCTTGAATGATAACCATATGGAAATGGTTGTTGTTTTCCAGATACGACCGCACTTTTGTAGAATAATAAAATGTTTAATGGCAGTCATCTCTGCATGGTTTGTCCGATATACATACACTCGAATCAGAGGATCATAGATACACTTTTTTTGCATGTGTCCGCATCAGAAGTAAGCTAGAAAAAAATTTCGTGCCTTTTTTCGAGAAAAAATTTTAAAAAAACGGAATAAAAGTTGTGTTTGTTTCCTTAAAACTTTCTAAATTGTTTTTCTAGACCAAAAGCTCTCAGGTGTTTACACACTTTTTTCGGTGAGCCTCTGGGGTATCTTTTACAAGTCTTTGTTTTTTATCATAGGGACCCTTATGTCTAAAAAATTTTTCTCGAAAGTTCTTTTATTTTATCTTTTATTCTCCATTCTAGGGTCATCGCATGTTTTTTTACGCTAACAAAGAAATGCAGAAAAAAACAATTATTAGAACATAGAGTTCCAAAAACTGATTTTCACCTATGCTACCTTTTTTCTTTGAAGATGGATATTTGAATGAGTCCGAAAAAAAAACAAAATGTAAATTTTTGAAACAAGAATTCGTTTTTATAAGCGTTTTCATTTTCACAATTCTAATATCAAAATTTACTCTAAAAATGTTCACTACGGGATTAGTTAGAAAAGCACTCAAAAAACAAAGCAAACTGTGTACTATGATGATAAATAGTATTCGAACCATCCTGTTTCGTGGTAAAAATTAAAATTAATTACTAGAAACACTTCTCTTTGAATAAATTTTTTTTCGAAGTATGTCGAAAAATTCGAAAACGAAAAAAAACTATCCCCGGTCTGCATTACTCTTGAGCCGTGATTGGTGGGAGCTGCTTCATAAATCTCTGAGATAAAGTGAAATTAATGTTTCTTGACAATTACAGACTCGTGAAGTGATGATAGATTCGCATGAGTGTAAGATCTGCCTGGATGAGTTGGAGCCAGAGCAGTTGGAAGTTATCTCTTGCCAGCATTCCACTTGCAATGAGCCATTCCATGCTGAAGTTAGCTCTTCTCTTTTCTTCTTCCATCTTCGCAGTATTCAAGTAATGCAAAAAGGACGGAACATTTATAGCGAGTTCAATTCTCGTTGCTTCATTAATTTATTCCAGTTGTTCATGGTTCAGACGTACAACCGATAACTGTCACGATGTGAGATCAGTCTGAAGGCAAAATACAGTGTATATTCAGAAAAAGAATGAATTCTACAAGAAAGAAAAAAGTATCACAAACTTGAGCGGGACATTGGTACAATGGAATCGATAGGCAAACTGATAAGCATTTTAGTAAGAAATCTTTAATATTTGAATAGGTAAATCATTTCACATATTTTTAACACTAGAGGCACAAGTAGTGTGCGACTGCGACAATCTAAAGGGTAGACTAATACGAAGAGGATGTTAATTCCTATTATTAGCTCTACGGTGCTCAAGAGTATAGAGACTCAATAGCTTCAGACGCGAGGGGTAATCTAGGTCAGTTTCACCCGCGCTCTACATCTCACGGCGAGTGAAACTCTACGTTGAACTCTTTTCAAAACATTGACAAGGCCTATCGAAGATGGTGGCCAAACTTCCCTACCATACTCAAGATCTTTGAGATTGATAGATGGAGACCAGGTCATATTATTCAAGGAGTAAGTTCTCTTGATGTTGGAAGAGCCACAATAAACAACAGAACATTTCAGGATTGTTAGAGACCAATTATGTGCATAGTCTGCTATCGAATCAATAGGTCATCAGGGATGAATCATCACAAATTAATTAATGTCTTCGGCGTAGAAGGAATGATGCTAATAATGACATTAATGAAGGAATGATGCTAATAATGACATTAATGAAGGAATGATGCTAATAATGACATTAATGAAGGAATGATGCTAATAATGACATTAATGAAGGAATGATGCTAATAATGACATTAATGAAGGAATGATGCTAATAATGACATTAATGAAGGAATGATGCTAATAATGACATTAATGAAGGAATGATGCTAATAATGACATTAATGAAGGAATGATGCTAATAATGACATTAATGAAGGAATGATGCTAATAATGACATTAATGAAGGAATGATGCTAATAATGACATTAATGAAGGAATGATGCTAATAATGACATTAATGAAGGAATGATGCTAATAATGACATTAATGAAGGAATGATGCTAATAATGACATTAATGAAGGAATGATGCTAATAATGACATTAATGAAGGAATGATGCTAATAATGACATCAATGAAGGAATGATGCTAATAATGACATTAATGAAGGAATGATGCTAATAATGACATTAATGAAGGAATGATGCTAATAATGACATTAATGAAGGAATGATGCTAATAATGACATTAATGAAGGAATGATGCTAATAATGACATTAATGAAGGAATGATGCTAATAATGACATTAATGAAGGAATGATGCTAATAATGACATTAATGAAGGAATGATGCTAATAATGACATTAATGAAGGAATGATGCTAATAATGACATTAATGAAGGAATGATGCTAATAATGACATCAATGAAGGAATGATGCTAATAATGACATTAATGAAGGAATGATGCTAATAATGACATTAATGAAGGAATGATGCTAATAATGACATTAATGAAGGAATGATGCTAATAATGACATTAATGAAGGAATGATGCTAATAATGACATTAATGAAGGAATGATGCTAATAATGACATTAATGAAGGAATGATGCTAATAATGACATTAATGAAGGAATGATGCTAATAATGACATTAATGAAGGAATGATGCTAATAATGACATTAATGAAGGAATGATGCTAATAATGACATTAATGAAGGAATGATGCTAATAATGACATTAATGAAGGAATGATGCTAATAATGACATTAATGAAGGAATGATGCTAATAATGACATTAATGAAGGAATGATGCTAATAATGACATTAATGAAGGAATGATGCTAATAATGACATTAATGAAGGAATGATGCTAATAATGACATTAATGAAGGAATGATGCTAATAATGACATTAATGAAGGAATGATGCTAATAATGACATTAATGAAGGAATGATGCTAATAATGACATTAATGAAGGAATGATGCTAATAATGACATTAATGAAGGAATGATGCTAATAATGACATTAATGAAGGAATGATGCTAATAATGACATTAATGAAGGAATGATGCTAATAATGACATTAATGAAGGAATGATGCTAATAATGACATCAATGAAGGAATGATGCTAATAATGACATTAATGAAGGAATGATGCTAATAATGACATTAATGAAGGAATGATGCTAATAATGACATTAATGAAGGAATGATGCTAATAATGACATTAATGAAGGAATGATGCTAATAATGACATTAATGAAGGAATGATGCTAATAATGACATTAATGAAGGAATGATGCTAATAATGACATTAATGAAGGAATGATGCTAATAATGACATTAATGAAGGAATGATGCTAATAATGACATTAATGAAGGAATGATGCTAATAATGACATTAATGAAGGAATGATGCTAATAATGACATTAATGAAGGAATGATGCTAATAATGACATTAATGAAGGAATGATGCTAATAATGACATTAATGAAGGAATGATGCTAATAATGACATTAATGAAGGAATGATGCTAATAATGACATTAATGAAGGAATGATGCTAATAATGACATTAATGAAGGAATGATGCTAATAATGACATTAATGAAGGAATGATGCTAATAATGACATTAATGAAGGAATGATGCTAATAATGACATTAATGAAGGAATGATGCTAATAATGACATTAATGAAGGAATGATGCTAATAATGACATTAATGAAGGAATGATGCTAATAATGACATTAATGAAGGAATGATGCTAATAATGACATTAATGAAGGAATGATGCTAATAATGACATTAATGAAGGAATGATGCTAATAATGACATTAATGAAGGAATGATGCTAATAATGACATTAATGAAGGAATGATGCTAATAATGACATTAATGAAGGAATGATGCTAATAATGACATTAATGAAGGAATGATGCTAATAATGACATTAATGAAGGAATGATGCTAATAATGACATTAATGAAGGAATGATGCTAATAATGACATTAATGAAGGAATGATGCTAATAATGACATTAATGAAGGAATGATGCTAATAATGACATTAATGAAGGAATGATGCTAATAATGACATTAATGAAGGAATGATGCTAATAATGACATTAATGAAGGAATGATGCTAATAATGACATTAATGAAGGAATGATGCTAATAATGACATTAATGAAGGAATGATGCTAATAATGACATCAATGAAGGAATGATGCTAATAATGACATTAATGAAGGAATGATGCTAATAATGACATTAATGAAGGAATGATGCTAATAATGACATTAATGAAGGAATGATGCTAATAATGACATTAATGAAGGAATGATGCTAATAATGACATTAATGAAGGAATGATGCTAATAATGACATTAATGAAGGAATGATGCTAATAATGACATTAATGAAGGAATGATGCTAATAATGACATTAATGAAGGAATGATGCTAATAATGACATTAATGAAGGAATGATGCTAATAATGACATTAATGAAGGAATGATGCTAATAATGACATTAATGAAGGAATGATGCTAATAATGACATTAATGAAGGAATGATGCTAATAATGACATTAATGAAGGAATGATGCTAATAATGACATTAATGAAGGAATGATGCTAATAATGACATTAATGAAGGAATGATGCTAATAATGACATTAATGAAGGAATGATGCTAATAATGACATTAATGAAGGTTTATTGTTTATTACGTGCAGTTTACATCAAATCATACAGAGAGCACGTGGTAATAAGAGCAAGTACTGCATCGTAATTAAAAGCAAATAAAGCACTGGATCGTAATTGAAAGCAAATAAAGATTGTGAAAAATGAGGGCCGAGTGAGCTGCCCTGGGGTACACCGTTAGTATACAATTTACATACTATCGGATAAACTTGTGTCAGTTAGGACTTGCGAACTTCTGTTATTTAGAAATGATTAAATTAATGGTAAAAGAGAGGAGTTAATTCCTAGTGAGGCTAGTTTATAAATAAGAAACCGGTGTTCAACCACGTCAAAGGCTTTCGAGAAATCGATCATGCAAATATCAAAAGGCTTCTTGCGGTTAGTGAGAGAAATGCACAGTGAGTGAGATTTAACTAAAGAAGTTATGCTGGAACGTTTCTTTCTAAAACCAGATTGTCGGGAACATTAAAAGGTTATTGGTTTCGAGGTGAGTGTAAATTAGATTATACATATGTTTTTCGAAGTTCTTAGAGAAAGAACAAACAAGAGTTATGGGTCGAAATTTTTAAAAAAGCGAATTTTTTCTTTTTTGTGAATGGGTATGATGATACCTTTTTCTAGTTAGGTGGATAGTATCCGAGTGTAAAACAGTTAGAAAATTTATCGATAGAGGAATTGTTAAGGACTTGTTGCAGTTTTAAATGAGTATATTCTTTCCCGTGGTGTAATGGTAACACGCGCTCCCGGTTTGAGTCGAGATGGTTGGGTTCGATCCCGCTCAGTGGACTAGCTTTTTTCTGTGCGACATCTCAATCGTTTTTCATCTTAACCAGGCGTCACTGCCTTTAAACTGTGTAACATAGAATTTGAAGAGTATATTTGGTATGGTATCGGGTGAAGTGTTGGTTTTGAAAGGCATTTTACGGATCAAGTTATGAATCACCAAAGTGAGTTGGTAAGAGGAAGGATGAGCATAGGAAGAAAACTTTCTAATGGAATAGCAACAATAGAATTGAAGAAATTAGAAAAGGCATTTGCTTTGTCAACAGAGTTGGTCAGGATAACATCATCAATAATAAGGGCGGAATTGACTGGTTTCTTTTTATGCGATTTGCTAGCGTACGGAAGAAAATCTTGTAATTTTTAGGCATAGCTAGATTCTCTTCACGTTTACTTTCAAATCTCAAAACTTCCCTATAGAGTTTGCGACAAGCTCTAGAAGATGTTACTGATCGCATTTTACTTCTCAAAATAGAGCTGTAAATCTGTAGAATTTTTTCGGATACGCTAAATGAGGTTTGAGTGAACGTTTGTTATGGACATGATAAGATATGAGATTGTTGAAAGTATTCGTTATTAATACAGCTATAGAGTTTTAAAGGCAAGATAAGGGTGGGGGGCTCGGCCATATTAGCAGAGTATGCGTCAGTTATTCAAAAGAAGGCGTTAATCATGATCATGTGTTCACTTCCAGTGTCTGAAGCTTTGGCTGAACAGCAATCCACTGTGTCCGAACTGCAAGCAGACTTTTCCGAATCCGGACGCTTTTCCTTCTCTGAAGTGAGAAGCCAACCGGACTCGATCAATATTGACTGACTCATTTAGAGAAGTCCCTTCGGTTGCCTCTCAAAAGAGTTACTACTCTCCGTTTTTAAACAAATGTTGCTATTCGAACGAGAATTTTCTAGTTTTTCGAGAATCGATTCTAATATAATACATTTGTTCTGTAAGGTGAGTCAATAATATTGATTAGTCTAAGTGCCTTTCACTCGATTTGTGGAGAAAGATTTTTCGTTCAAAGATTTTCACTTACAACATCAATTTTTGATATGCTTCACCCTCAGGTAATGCTTTTGTTCGCGAATAATTCAGGTTGAATAACATATTAACGATTGTATTCACATTTCATGATCTTTCACGGTTGACGCCTTTGCTTATTGAATCGCCTTAAAAACTTCATTACATACGAGTTTCAGTAGCTCAATGAGGAGAGAAGAGGTCGGAGATTTATGAATGAGTAAAAAAAGAATTGTTACCTTTGGCTCATAGTGCATGAGGGGGCGGTTGAATCGATGCTACCAGGGTGTTTCTTAGCACCCGCACAACTGTTTTCGACCGCATAGATTTTTAAAAGTTTAGAGTTTAACATTTTTCCAATTATTTGGACATTCCCTACGAAAAACCCGAAAACAATTTTTTTCAAGCGCATAGATTTCAATGTTTTTCGGGGTTTTTAGAAATCGCATAAATTTTTTTACCCGCAGTGCGGGTCATAGAAACACTCTGGATGCTAACCGAGTTCAGGACTCTTCCCTCATATCATGAGGCTTCGTTGGTTGCTTACTTAGATTTCGTTTCTTCTACATTATTCCGCATCATCTTTCCAAATGGCTCTATCTGTAACTGTTATTGGGACAGCTCGAGGGTTGCACTCATCCTAGGCTTTTTAGATTGGTAAGTTTACAAGCATATTATGTAAAGTATACCTTCCATTCTATACTCAGTATTCGAAAATTTTATGTTCAGTAAAACTCCTAGAAATATTCTTTATTCATTCATTAATAGCCGCCCATCGTTGCTTAAAAACGATTTACTGAGATCAAAATGTTGATCTTCTCTCTACCATATTCTTTCTGTCTTTATCATGGATTGTGGAGTTAAACTCCTTTCATGACGCAATCGCTTCATGAGCATGCGTGACTAGAAAGAACGGCCATCGTGCCTTAGACATAGCAAGTAATCGCATGGGACAAAGTGTGCTCGGTTGGTGAATTGGTTAACTCTCTAAGGGCCCCGGTTGGGCAGCGGAGTTTCGGTCCCCCCAGTGCCAATTTTTGCCCGTGCGATGGATTTCATTCCTAGAATTATTCTGTCATTTTCACAAATAAAACCAATGCTTTCTCTTTTTAAAATCAAAAATTCTGCTTGTATAAATGTCTGTTTTTCGCTCGTGCCTCGAACGACATTTTCATTTGAACTTGAACTTTTTATTAAACGAAAAGAATCACGCGGTAGATACATACATTATACATAATGTTATAGAGAGTATTTAGATAATACATGGGTAAACACAAATGAAACTGAACAATGAATCCGAGCGTCTATAAATACAATCGAGCGGATCTTATAGCGAAACTAAACTTCCTACAATTAGTGCGAGGAGTTTTATATAGAATTTTTAATTTTGAGCACCGGGTCGTGGAAAACTTAAAATTATGAAAACTTCGTCTTTTCTGAGAAAGAATTACTCTACCAGATATAAGCTAGTTTAAAAGATTAAAATCATTCGTTTCCCTCCTACTACTCAAGGTCTGAAGTTCAAGCTTAGATTTTATTACTTTATTAGAAGGCATGTTAATAATAGTTTATCGCATTTAGTTCATTCATCAACATAAAGGTATAAGTGGAATGAGTACACAAGCGTGACACTTTAACAATTAAAGTGAGAAATTCTTTTTTCGAAAGAAGAAAAAATTACTGAAACAGCGGAAGAAGAGAAGGAAGAAAAAAACAATTCATGGATCGGGTATTTTACATTTAGAATGGCTATAGTTCTGAAATCATGACTCTAAAAGATTTTACTGAATTCGCTGAGATTACCGATAGTGGTAAACTGTTCCATTTTTTTAAAATTCTAACTGAAAGAATATTAGAATGCGCTACGCTTTTCATTTTTGGTATAACAAGGCTGTATCGATGAGATCTAGTTTCGTATCTATGGCTAGGTAGAGAGAAAATTTTCGATGGTGTCATCGGCGTTTTTCCACTCATTATCTTGAATGTCATCACCAAATCTGTTTGCGTCCTTCTTTTTTCCAAGGATTGTAGCTGCAGTAGGTGTAGACGCTCTTCGTAGGACATGTCGCAAAGCCCTGCCCTTCTGCAAATAGACTTGGTATAAGAGCGTTGCACTTTATCGATAAGATCTACTTGATATATGAGATGGGGTGACCAGATAGTGGAGCAGTACTCTAGTTGAGGGCGCACATATGTAGTGAAAAGGTTTTTGTAAAGAGAATGACTCTTAGATTTAAAAGTTCTTAGGATGTAGGCACACCTAGCTCTCGCTTTTTTGCAAATGTCCTCGATGTGTTGTGTGAAATTTAATTCACTAGAATACTGAACACCGAGATTCCTTACCATATTCGTTAGAAGCAAAACCCTACCATTGAGTAAAAATGGGTAAGACAGATGATTTTTACCTAGTCTGATAACTACAAGGTGGTCCATATATTCGCAAACGCGTTTACAAACGTGTATCTCAGTGCATAAGTGAGCAAGATTGTTCAAATTTGTACATTTATCAGCACACATTAATAAAAACATTGGGTCAAAAAATCATTTAATTCGGTCCCCTTTGGCACGAACGACAGCCCGGAGTCGCTTTGGGAACGCTTCGATCACTGGACGAAGGTACTTTTCGTCGATCTTCGACCACTCCTCCTGCATGGATTTTTTTAGAGACTCCAGATTCAAGTGAGGATGAGCATTGACTTTGCTCTCAAGGTAGGACCACACGGAATAGTCCAGCGGATTGAGGTCGGGCGATGAGGAGGGCCATTCTGCGCTGGAGATGAAGTCGGGAGAATGAGCGCTGCAACATGCCTGTGTTCCGATAGCCTTGTGAGCAGGCGCAGAATCTTGCTGTAAGACCCAAGGTGTATTACGGTAGTGGGAAGCAGACCAAGGAAGCAATACTTTTCGAAGAATCTGCTGGCGGTAGTATTCCTGATTAATTTTGGCTCCTGGTCGAACAAAACAAGGGGAGTTTTGCCGGTGGCGGACACTCCGTCCCAAACCATGACTTTTGCAGGATGGGAAGCTCTATGCAGGAATCCACTGGTATGATTAGCTGCCTGTGAGTCCCGAGCAAGCACTCGCACATTTTGAGGGTTGTAGGCCTCTTCCACAGTGAACAGCTTCTCATCCGAGAAGACTGTCCTGAGGTGAGCACTGTCGCGCGTCCAGAGGATTAGGGCGCGGCACCTTTTGAGTCTTTTCTCCTTGTTCTTTAGAGTTAGGATGGCAGCCTTTTTAGTACGATATGAGGGGAGACTCAAGTCCTCTTCAACGATTCTTTGAAGAGTGTTGCGTGATAAGTTCATCTCGGAGGCCATTTTTTTCAAGCTACGCCTAGCACTTCGACCGACTCGCTTCCTCATGGCCTCAATCTTGTTAGGGGTGCGCACTAATCGAGGATCACCTCTTCTGGGCAATTCAGCAAGTGTACCGATCTGTTCAAACCGTTTGATTGCTTTTCAGACAAGATTGCGAGGCGTTGAGATCTTTAGCGATGCGCGTATTTGATCGACCAAGTTTGTGCACAAAGTCCACAACGATAGAGCGTGCTCTATGAGAGATTACCATTATTTTGAGAATCGATCAAATGATATGAAATTTGAACCATGTAATAAAAAAACATATGAGAAGAACATGTGTAAAAATTGGAGCTCAGCGTGCACTACAAATTGAATTATAAACGCCGAAAGATTGGTTTGCGAATATATGGGCCACCCTGTAGAGTCTTAGTTGTTGAAATTGAAATTCCCTCATATTGTTGCCCACTCCGAAATATTATCTATAGCGAGCTGTAAAAGTGCAGGGTTGTTGACTGTCGAAATTTTGACATCATCCGCATACACTTTAATATCGCAACCTTCAGGAAGAATTTTTGGGAGGTCGTTAATATAAAGGAGAAACAGAAGAGGCCCCAAGAAACTTCCCTGTGGTACTCGTCGGATAGGCGTCGGATAAGATGCGGAGCACGAGTTTCCTATTCGAATTTTCTGTTCTCGATTTTATAGGAAACTCCTTATAAATCTCAGAAGTGAGCCTGAAATTACAAAAGAAGCAACTTTTTTCATAAGTAGATCCAGTGGAATAGCATCAAAAGCTCTAGTAAAGTCTATTAAAACGCAGCTTATGAAATCTTTATTGTCTAGCCTGAGATTCCATTCGACTTGAGACTGTAGGAGGGCTAGTTCACATGAGTGACGTGGCCGGAATCCGAATTGATTCAGGTCGATCAATTTATTATCTTCCAAGTACTCCAAAAACTTACTGCAAATCTAAGTTTAGAAAGTTCCAACATACTGGCCAAGTTTCATCTCTCAATTCGAAAAAACGCCTAGAGTTATTTCAAAATCCAAATAAGTTTTTTTTTTCAAAAGTTAGTTTTGAAAACGAGGTACCTATTTGACAGGGTTCCCGACGTCCTAGAATCAAGTTCGTTATCATTTTGGAATCAGGAGTGGATAGCAAGTATGATTCTCTTGTTTTTAGACTCCTAGCTCTATTTATTTATTACATGTTGTTCATATAATATACAATGATAGTACACAAACATCATGTGGGTTATAGTGATTCCAACAAGTTGGAAGATAATAAGCATTAAAGGAACAAACCAAACATTAGATCATAAACATTACAACTGAACACATGAACACATTGAGCGAAACAATATTATAAATACTAAACACTTGAATTTAATTCAGTAAACAGACGAGCAGATCTTATTGCGAATGAATTTATAGGACAAATTGTTTTCGGGGCACGAAAATGTAATTTGAAGTTAGATCCACGTGTCGCGGATTATCTTAAATTATAGAAATGGGGTTTTCTGTCTGAAAGAGTTGTTTTTCCCCCTATTAGTTTTAAAAGTAAACTCAAATCGTTCGATTCTCTTATGCTTTCCAATGAAAGAAGGCCTAATTTTTTGTTTCTAATTTGACTGTTTGGCATGTTTATGTAATCAGTACCAAAGCAGCGATAGAAAACTCGGCGAGTGAAAAAGTTTTGGACGTTTTCCAATTTTCTAATATCTTTAACGAAATGGGGGGAATAGACAGTGGTACAATGTTGAAGAATAGATTTGATATAAATGTTATAGGCATCAATGAGCACTTTCGTGCTCTTACTTTTGAGAACTTTTAGAATGAGATAGCATTTACGTTTGGCTTTCGATGCGATTATAGAGCAATGAGAAGAAAAGCTTAATCTATTATCTACAATGAAACCTAAATCACGGATCTCATGACAATATTCAAGGTTGGATCCGTTCAATGAGTAAGGATAACGAGGGGGTTGTTGTGGACCTATTCTTAAAACTTTACATTTGGGAAGAGATAACGGTAATTGCCAAGCTTTTGACCAATCAAGAACAGAATCTATAGCGTTTTGCAAAGGAGTATGAGAGTCATTAGAAGACAAGTGCTTATATACTTTCATATCGTCGGCGAAGACCTTTATTTTACAAGAAGAAGAGGAAATTTTAGAAACAATATCTGAAGTGAAAATGATGAAAAGTAATGGGCCGAGAACACTGCCCTGAGGGACTCCACTGCTCACAGTGAAGCTATCGGAAAGTGCGTCTCTAACCCTAACTTGATAGGTTCTGTTACTTAAGTATTCTTCTATCCAAGAAACTATCTTAATTGGAAATTGATATTCTTTCAGTTTATGGATAAGTTTAATATGAGAAACTTTATCAAAAGCCTTTTCAAAATCGAAGTAAATTATATCTGTAAATTTCTTCTTATCAATCTCTGATGTACATTCGTCTAGAAATAAGAGCATAAGTTGTTCTATGGATCTCTTGCGACGGAAACCATACTGGTCATCATGAAGAATATCATTTCTTTTACAGTGATTATCAATTTCTTTAGATAAAATTTTTTCGAATATACGACAGAAGAGAGAAGTTATACTAATTGGGCGATAATTAGATGGGCTGTTGAAAGGGGGCTTCTTTTTGACTGGAGTCACTATAGAGTGTTTCCATCTTTGGGGGATCTGAGCCTTCTGATAGGAGTCGTTATATATGATTTCAAGAGGGATGGATAAAGGTACGGCAATCTTTTTTTATAAAGAGCATGTTTAAATTATCTGGAGTACTACAAGAGGAGATTGGATACTTTTCAATTAGATCACAGATTTCATGACGTTTAAATAATGGTGTTTCTGGATCCAATATTGTTTTGATAGGAGAGGGTTCAAAAGGAGGAAGTATTCCATTATCTTTAGTAAAACATTTCTGAAATGTTCTAGCAAGAAGATTAGCTTTTTCTAAATCTTTAGTCATAGTAATACCAAGCTCATCTAGTAATATATCAACACCATTCTGCTTCTCTGTGGTGTTTGTTCTAATGAATTTGAAAAACAGGTTTTTGTTCTTGCTATTCACAATAAATTTTTCAAGGCTACCATTAAATTTATCTACATACTTCTTGCACTTTTTACTAGCTCTAACATATAACTCATAATCGGCAACAAGTTCACTAGAGAGGTATTTGTTCCAAAAGTGAAAGCGTTTACGCTTAGCTCTTTCTATATGAGAGGGAAGAGGAGCGTGAGTTGATAGACTCACCTTCTCTAGAGGAGCAAATTCTGTCACACAACTGTCTAATACCAATAATAGCAATTCATACTTGCTATTGGTATCATCGCTTAGACTTAAAATGGAAGTCCATTCTAAGTTAGATAAGAAACAGAGTAAAACTTCGTAGTTTATTTTATTGAAATTGAGTCTATAAGAATATAAGGGAAACTCATAGAATAAGGACAACTCAAATGTTATTGACTCGTGGTCAGAAGAACTAAAAGATGGGGTTACAAGTGAGTTTTTTACCACTTTGGGACTATTAGACAGGAGAAGATCAAGAATATTTATACCTCTTGTAGGTCTTTTTATGTACTGGGTCATTTTAGTAGTCGCACAGAAATCAAGGAAATTTTTGGAGTAGTTTGTTAGAGAAGTAATTGGAGTAGAAGTCCAGTTAATATCTGGAAGATTGAAATCACCTATAATAACACACGGATGATTACAAGTCACAAGGTCACTTAGGAGTTTGATCAAGTTATTGCTGCCTTGTGCATCAATATGAGGAACACAATAAACAACGACGAATCTGATTATGTGGGACTTGATATCGATGTCAATCGCTAATACTTCATAGGAGTTTTTAATAGTCTGGGATAGAATGACTTCATGGGAAAGGGTTGAGGCTATGAAGAACAAAACTCCCCCACCACTAGTTTGTCCCTCTCTATCACATCTACAAATGGAGTATTGAGAGGAGAACGATGAGAGGAGGAGGAGGAAAGAGTCGGGAAATGAGTTGGAAAGCCACGTTTCACACATATATATATATATTTTATCTACATCTTTCGATGCAATAACGCACAAATTTGATTACAATTGAAAATGAGGAATGAATAGATCAGCTAAACAATTGTCAAATACGATAAAAAAAAGCAATACATCAATTTGTCTTTAATATAGCGAATTGAACGGGGAAAAAAACAAACAAACAAACAAACAAACAAAACTATATAAGTAGAACAATTTGAACGACAAAAAAAAAAAAATAAAATTTAGTTCTGAATTCATGACGAGAGAAGAGTAGATAGAACACCACTTTTTAATTGGGATTTAAAATATTTCAGGTTCATACTATTAATCAAGTTTCGAGGTAGTTTGCTGAAAAGGCGGGATATTCGCATTCCATAAGAGTTGTTTCTAGCTGTATTCTTGCTACCCTGAACTAATAAGCCATTTATATTAGTTCGCGTTGGAATAGTCTCTTTGAAAAATCGTTTTTTATCTATTATCGACAGTCCATGGAAGATCTTGAAACCCATAACTAAGTCAGAAAATATCCTCCTCTTGGAGAGAGAAACGAATCCAAGGCGGGCAAGTCGATTGGGGTAAGAAGGAAGAGACCTTGTATTAACTTCATTTGCGAAACATCGATGATAAACTATGCGAGTGAATTTCCTTAAAACTTTCTCTATATCATCACAATCTCTTCCATAGTATGGATTCCATATATTCGAAGCATAGTCCAAGTGCGGCATTACGTAAGTTTTAAAGCACTTGACCAGTATACCAGGATCATTAACAGTTACCGCACGGAGCTTAGCATACATTGCTTTGGATGCCTTTTTAACTCGGTCTGCTACAGCCTCTTTCCTACGCAAAGAAGAAACTATTTGTATGCCCAGGTCACGTATCTGAGATACACATGAAATGGAAACATTATTTATACTGTATGAGGAATATAAAGATCGACCTCCAATGTGAATATGGAGAGACTTGGATGGAGAAAGAGATAGTTGGTTAACTAAACACCAATCGAATACGGAATCCAATGCTGATTGCAGCTCTCGAGTTCGTTCGCCGTATGAGTTCTTATCATAAGAAACATAAATCTTGAGATCGTCTGCGTATGCTTGATAACGAATATTAGGAAAGTTCTCTAGTACCTCATTTATATCGGATATAAACAGAGTAAAAAGAAGTGGCCCCAGGACAGACCCTTGGGGCACACCCGATGTGGCATTCATTGGATCAGAAGTGACATCACCCATACGCACAGAGAAAGATCTATTAGTTAAAAAAGACTCAAGCCAAGAAAGGAGTGGGTCAGTAATTCCATAATGTGTGCATTTAGACAAAAGCTTACTTATACTAATGGTGTCAAATGCACGAGAGAAGTCAAGGTAGATGACATCCGTTGAAAGACCTTTGGCTAACGAAGAGGTCCAATCATCTTCACATACTAATAAATTGGTTACTGTGGACGCTCCACGCCTAAACCCATGTTGATTGATAGGTATAATAGAGTGCTCGGATAGATGATTGATTATGAAAGCTCTAACAAGTCGCTCCATCGTTTTAGAACAGGGAAAAAGGATGGAAATCGGACGATAGGAGGACACCAAGTGAGGTTCCTTGCCTGGTTTCAGAATAGGGGTCACCAGTGAATGTTTCCAGTAAGACGGTATTTGACCACAGATAATACAATAGTTGAAAATATGGGAAAGAGGAAGTGCAAGAGACTTAGCACATTTCTTGAGGACAATCTGAGGGATACCATCTGAACCTTTGCTACCCGTTGGTTTAAGCTTCGAGAGGCTTTTAAGAACAGAAGAGGGGAGAAAAATAGGAAAGGGGCTCATAGTAGGGGCCGCTTCAGTTTGCAATGCGATACGTTGGTTATCATCCGTAGTATAATGAGAAGCGAATTCGGTAGAAAGCAGAGAACATTTAAGTTTATTTTTCAATACTATGTCCCCTGTAGTATTCAATAGATATCGAGGAGGCACAGGTTTAGGCCGAGTGAGGGATGAGATATGTCGGAACAAGTCCCGAGAGCGAGACAATTTCTTCTTCTCACAATGCCTAGTCCATTTCATTATCTGCTTCAGTAGATCTTTACTAGCTTTCTCGTAAAGAGAACGGGTATTAGGATCGTCAATATTGTGAAACAGAGAGTTACGATATTTAATTATTCTCTGAATATGGCGAGGATAAGTGGCCGTGAGGGTTCGAGGTCCTAAATGATCAGAAGAGGGGAAGGAGGGAACAATTCTACAATTAGACAATAGCGAGGGCAGAGAAGTTAGTAGCCAATCAATGCAACGATTAAGACGTGTTGGTTCACGGCAGAATTGGGTCAAATCATAGAGAGTAATCATGTCTACTAACAATCCATCGGACGAAGAACAAGGAGGAGAGAGAGTGTCACAATTGAAATCACCAGTCACAACTACAGGATAGGAAGTGGAAGAAAGAATATCGGATAAAGAATCACAAAAAAGTCTGGTCTCTTCATTGGTGTAGGACGGGGGACGATAGCAAACAACCAGACGTATGTAACCAGTGGTAGAAAGTAAGTCTATATAAACAATTTCCGAAGGAGAGCATAAAGAACTAGGCTTCAAGAACGTTAAGTGATCTCTCAATACAAGGGCAACTCCTCCGCCACGAGAATTACGATCAGCTCGGATTATTACGTAAGGAAGAGGACCAACTATCTCTGAATCAGCTATACGCGAACTCAGCCAAGTCTCAGTGACAGCAACTATATCAGGTTGTTCTTTTTCTAGATAAAGACGAAATGGAACTAATTTATTATAGAGAGAACGCATGTTAAAATATGCAAAGCTTAGCTGAATGTCGGGCGGTGACGGTGAAGAAACGGGCGGACCATCATAAAGCTAGCGTCTTGAGGTGATGTTTCTGCTGCTGATCTCTGAGAATCTTTGCGGCTGAGAGGAGTTCCGAGGATTCGATGGCGAAGGCGAAGAATTCGTTGCGGATGTATGATCGTTTTGGTGGGGGGACTGGGCATGGAAGGGCTGGGCGTGACGGATTGGAACAAGTGTGGTACCCACAACTCTCCATTTTCTCTCTTCTTGATTCAAATTTCGAGCCAACAACTTGACCTCCTTCTCAAGTTGCAAGCCTTCTCTGGTTAGATCTTCGCGTATGTACGCGTGAGGGAAGGAAGCAAGGCAGCTTGGACGTCGTCTTCGGATGAGCTTTAGAGTCTCAAAACGAAGATCTTCTGAGCCTAGGAAAATCTTCAAGATTCGGCGTCGATTCTCGATTCTCCCTAGGCGCATGAATTGAGCGGTAGAGATTTCGGGAAATCCGAGTTCTTGGGAGAATGAACGCAAGAACTGCCGGTCCGCTGCATTCGTGGCCGCCTCGGTTTCTTCTTCTGGAAGGCCGACGACGACCAAATTCTCCGCTTTTTCCTTCAGTATGACGCGGTCATCTGTTAGAGCTTTCCTAGCCGCTTCATACGCTAGCATTTGGGGAGGTAGATTTTGAGAAAGAAGGGATTGACGGTTATGAGGATGGGCAGTTGCGATCGATTGAGTGGAAGACATTAACTGAGCTAAAGTCTTCTCAATTCTCTCGAGGCTTCCCTCCAACTTGGTCATTCTTTCCATTAAATTAGTCACATCTGCATTCTTCTGCTGAGACTCACCTTGGACGACCGGAATGCTCATCCTTTTGAATTTTTCCACGGCGGCCTCCAGTTTTTCCATCTTTTCAGCCAGACTTCTCATTTCTTCATTTTTCTTCAGGCAGTCGAAACATCCGGCTGTTTTCTTGACTGTGCGCTTTGGATTGGGCATAACAGCGGGATATCGATTGGCTTAGAGAGCTTTTAATGGGTCACCTTCCTCTATGAGAACTAAGCGAGGGAATGACACATCGCAATAACAGAGAATTTCTCAGAGAGTAGAAGTTGCAAGTCTCCTATCTTGTTAACTAAAGAACGAACGTTGGCAAAATAACATTTAAAATTATGAGCAAGCGACCGGAGATCATTACTTAGCTTGATTGAAATGGAGATCGGTTAACATGAGAATGACGAAAGTTAGATTGAGAATTGAGTTGGACATAACGTCTAGGTGGGTGGCGGATAGTTTGGGCCATAAGTGGTTGAGGAGAAGATGGGAGACGAGGGAAAATGAAGTTAGGGATGAAAGGTTTGGGTTTGGAATTGTCTTTTCGCCAGGTGAGGATGGCTCTTTCATATGCGCGCTCGCATCTGGTCTGGGAATGTCTTACAAAAAGGTTGTGGTTTCTGAGCAGAAAACTCTTTGAGAGTACTGCCTGTTGAAAATCCACAGTTGGCATAACGATTTTCAGGGGTCTGGGATTGGAGTTACGGGGGTTGAAGGGGATATGAGATGGCATGCGATAAACTTTCTCGGGAATGGCCTGGACATCCAGGTCATTGAGGATTCTGCGAACATTCAGGAGGTCTTGGTCGGCACGTGCAGCAGCAGAAGGCGAAGGAGATTCCGGGAGGCGGAAGAGGACAAGAGAGCGATAGCGTTCTCGGCGATCAGCTATTTCAGATGGGGATTCGAAGTATCGGAACGATGGGTCAGAGATTGGAGGGGGCTTAGAAGCAGGAGTAAAATGAATCATAGGAGATGAATTCTGGACATTCGAAGATATGACATTGTTTTGAGAAGTAATCTTCTCGACGGTAAGAGTAAGAGTTTCAAGAGTATCTTTGAGTGAAGAAATGGATTTGGTCTGTTCTTAAATTATAGACTGGTACTCAATACACCTCTGCTCCAATGCTTCGTTGCGATGTAGAACTGCTTTCATCATCTGGTGGAGTTCTTCGAATGAGTCGGATGTTCCCACATCGGCCCTTCTTCTCGTCGATCGTAATCTGTTAAAGAGAGAACCAAGCGGGGATGATTGAATATTTTCTGCAGAAGAAGACATACTGAAGATCCCAAATACAACGAGTCTTACTAACTTTATGAGGTGCCAAGTTTAGAGAATAGCCTTGGCACCAGGCGTTCCGTTAGTCCAGCTTCGAAGATTCAGTCGATGAGGAGCTCGCAGTTGTTAATCATTCATCACTTATGCCGCGTTGAGAAGACGAAAGGGGGAAATGACTTTATTCGCTTGGGGAACTTTGTTCACAGAGAGAGAAAACGAAACTCGACCGCTCAGTGTGAAGAAATGGAAAGGAATGAAATCTTTTGCGAAATCTTTAGACATACCCCCGTCTATAGTAATATACGAACTCAAAGCGATGTATCTCGAGTTTGCCCAAGTTGTTTGAAAAATGATGTATACGAAAGTTGTAGAAAAACGCAGGGCTACAACATACTGACTGGAATCCCGGATCTTTTTCCTGTACTCCGAGAAAAATCATTTTTTCATCTTTTCATGAAATGTCTGTTTTGATATTTGTTCTCGCGAAAACTGTGAAAGTTTAATAAGCTAAAAAGCAAATATACATAGGTAATCGAAGATACATCATTCGACTACATCGAGTCGGTATTTGGTGGATCTAGCTATCAATCTGACTGACATATGCCTCTTAGAACAGTGCGACACCCTCATGTACTTCCGGCGAAACAAGCTTTTTTCAATCCTCTCATGCTTTTCGGAGAGCTAAAATCAGGAAAATTAAAAATGACTCTCGTTCTCGCCGTACTTGAAATACCCTTTGGTGAAATTTTCAGCGAAATCGGTGACATCAAATTTCTTTTGCCCAATGTATGCAGAGCTAGGTACATTCTATCACGTTCGGTGACACATATATCTTCGCATCGATTTTTCGCATACTTTTACACAGAAACACAAGAAAGTGAACGAAAAGATTCGTTTTTTACTGAAGTAGAAGTAAACACAACAGACGAGGTTTCATTAAGAAATTTTCTTCATAATCAAAATACTCAAGGATAGAAAAGTAGGCATGGATGTGAAATACTTCATGGAGCATTTTAAGGGTCCGAACCTCGGATCGCGAAACGTATGCCAGCTTTGTTTGTTTATTAGTTATATTCTCATTCGTAGGTAGGAAAAGAGAAGTTAGCTAGTTAGTTCCCAACTTCGAATTTGGCCATTTTTGGCAGTGTTATCATCTTGCTTAGGTATGAGAAATAAAGTTTTCAGACCGAGTCTCGAATTGCGAACCTTTGTCAGCTTTGATATTGTATTTGTAGCACGTTTGCTGGTATGTACGTAAGAAAAAACCAATAATTGTGTAACCACCAACTTCACCTTAATTCTTTTTTTTTCCAAAAATCATCTTCAATTTTCCATATATTCCACTGCTGAAAGTTTGCTTTGTACAAAAAAACTTAATTGAAACCCATGCTTCGACGAGCTTCAAAAACGGTTTAAAGTGAAAAATTTTGCCAAAGTCATTGGGTTTTACAGAAGTTTTGACTCTTTAATGTGTTTTATACGAAAAATTTGTAGTGATCGGATCGATAGTGATCGGATCTTCCGTAGTGATCGGATCGATAGCTTTCCTGGGGGTGGAGTACTTCTACTACTGGGTTCTCATTTGACTGCTTCGCTCATATCTTCTCGCTCCTATTCCGTTTTCTGTCAACTCCTCATATGTGAAGTTAAATGTAGAGATTTCATTTTTCTTCTCAGTTTGGTTTACCGTAGTCCTTCTTGTTCTATCGATTCCTTCGATGAATGCCTTTCAGAAATCTCTTCAGTTATGTCTGCTTCAAATCATCCTCTTTTTGTCTGTGGCGACTTCAATTGCAAAGAAATTGATTGGTATACTCATTCTCTTTCTACTCCTCATACAAAACATTCCGACTCTCTTCTCTACTTCTCCAATTCTCTGGGACTAACGCAGAGAGTTGATGTTCCAACCAGAGGTAACAGTGTTCTGGACCTTGTCTTCACTACTGACAGTGCACTCATCCCAGAGTGTCTCGTTCTTCCACCCCTACCTACACTGGACCATAACCTTGTTAAATTCGAGCTCCGTGTCCCTAGAAGAATTAAACACAAGAAGACCTACTTAGATTTCAAACGCTGTAACTTTGATCTCGCCAACTCTATTCTATCTTCGTATGACTGGACCTCCACACTCTGTTTTTCCTCTGATCCAGATTATCTATATGATTCTTTTCTTTCAGTTGTTCAGGACGTGATTTCTAGAACAGTTCCTCTGAGAGTAGTTTCTCATAAGCAGACTCGCTACCCTAAGCATATCCTGAGTCTTCTACGTTCTAGTAGCCACCTATACAAACAAGCAAGGCGGATAGGCTTTCAACCCTACCTCAGAAAATCGATTGAGCTGCGCAGAGCAATTCGAAAGTTTCAAGCTGACCAAGAAGCACGAGTTGCTACTTCTAAGAATAAAAAAACAGTTCTTCTCCTTTGTCAGCAAGCGTTTAAAATCTCCTTGTCTGGTTGGTCCTCTTAAGGACCCTGAAACAGGAAGTACTGTAACTTCAAACGCCGAAATAGCTGAAATTCTAGCTGCTGTGTTCTCAGCATCTTTTACGGCAACTGGCCCTGATGCTTCATTACGCACAGTCTTGCCACTTACTGACCAACAAGTTGACTTTATAGATGTAAGTGCTCCAATCGTGTTTAAGTGTCTTTCTAAGTTGAAGAATGTTAACTCTAATTCTCCTGACAACATTCCATACTCTTTTCTAAGAGGGACAGCTACAAGCATTGCATCTCCACTAGCTATCTTATTCAATAGTTTTCTACTTCATGGTACATGCCCAACCATATGGCGTCAAGCTTGGGTCAAGCCTATCTATAAGAAAAAGGGGAACATGAGCGATCCAAACAATTACCGGCCGATCTCTCTGACTTGTTGTACCAGTAAAGTCCTAGAAAAGATAGTGTGTTCTTCTCTCCACTCTTATCTGGATAGAAACAACTTGTTAAGCCCATTCCAACATGGCTTTCGCTCACAAAGATCTTGCTCTTCAGCACTGATTATGTCAATTTCTAAGTGGCACAAGACTCTTAATCAGTCCAGTTCTTCATATATTTCCACTGTCTTCGTAGACTACAGTAGAGCGTTCGACACTGTGCCCATTAACTCCTTGCTTTTAAAACTGTCTTCTTTTGGTATAACATGATACCTGCTTAATTTCTTCAAAGCTTTCCTGACTCAAAGAACGCAAGCTGTGATGGTAGCTTCATCTTTCTCAGCCTCCTATCCTGTTCTCTCTGGGGTTCCTCAAGGATCTGTCCTAGGGCCCTTATTGTTTCTACTTTATATAAATGATCTTCCTCAGTCACTTCCAGCAGGCGTTCATTGCACTCTTTATGCCGACGATGCCAAATTGTTCACTATGAATGACGCATCTCTGCTGCAGAGATCATTAGATGTTCTCTCTACTTGGTCTTCCTCATGGGGTCTTACTATTTCTCCAAATAAAACGCGCTACATGCGTTTGGGAATTAAACATCCTGATTTCAATTTCTCTGTAAATGGTCACTCTCTTCCGGAAGTGAAACAGTTTAGAGATCTAGGGGTTTTAATTTCAAGTGATCTTTCATTCAAAGCGCATGTAAAGAGTATGTGTAGTAGAGCCTCTTCTATAACATTCCTGATACTAAGATCTTTTCGCACTCTGAACGTCAACATTCTCATGAATCTTTTCAAGACTTACGTGAGACCAATACTGGAATATGCTTGCGAGATCTGGAACACTAGAAGCATAACCCAATCTAAGCAAATAGAAAAATTCAGCAGAAATTTACTAGAGAAATTTTCAAACGTGCCTGTATGAATATCCCTTATAGTCAACGATTGAAATTATTAAGAAGCTTGAGCCTTAGAAAACGTCGACTGACAAACGATTTGATGATACTTTATAAAATAGTACATCACAACATAGACATTCCTATTGGCGAGATCCTTCCTCTTGCTCCTAGAAGTAGATTCACCCGTGGTCATACATGGAAACTTCGTATGCCTATTTGCCGTTTAAATCGATTTCAATCATTCTTTCCTTATAGGATAATTAGAGAGTGGAATGATCTTCCTGTTTGTTTTTTTAGCTTATCACTTCCCAAGGCCAGGAAGTTCTTAAATGAATTGAATTTTTGATTTTTTTCTCGTCAGTTGTTTAATTATTAGTAGCCTAGTTGCTACTTCTTATTTTGCCATTGTAAATTATATTTGTTTTCGATTTTTACTGTGCAATCAATTGTATAATCATGTAACGATGACAATAAAATTATTATTATTATTACTTCTTCTTCCTAGCGTTTATCCCGCCGCCGGGCAGGGTCCGCTTCGTAGACTGCACCACGCCATTTCACCCGATCAGCTGCGTCTTCAGTCTTCAGCCCGGTGGTCTTCATGTCTACTTCGATGCAGTCTCGCCACCTAATTTTGGGTCTGCCTCTGGGTCTTTTTACATCTTCTTCGAGATTCCAGGACTAGTGAGAAACGGAATGGAGATTTGATCTCATCACGTGCCCAAACCATCTCAGCCTTGACTCTCGGAGCTTTCCAGATACAGGTGCGATGCCCAGACGTTTTCGGATGGTTTCATCCCGCACCGTGTCTAGACGAATGAGTCCGAGGCTCCATCTCAGCATTTTCATCTCCATAACATGCAGCATCTGTAGAGTCTTTTCTGTGCACTCGCTCGCTTGTGACTTGGCGAATTGCAAAAGATGCTTTTCAGTGGTGTGAAGCGAACACTTTTTTCTCCTGATAACTGTTCCAAGCTGCTCAACTTGACCTTTTCTATCGCTTTTTGAGAAAGAAGATTTTGTTTTTTGCACTAAAACTTCATTCCTTACATGTTGCAAAACCTTGAAAAAATTCATACATAACGAGCCTCAAGCAATTCGTACAGCTTACTTTTTATGCAATTTATAGCTTCAAACTGGAAAGAAAAAAGCAAGGGATTCGCAAAAATGGTTAACATAATTGCTAATCTTTAAGGAAACGCATTCAAATAAGTGAAATCTACACAGTTGTAAGCATCTGCTTCAACTGAATCATCAATGTAAAAGCAAAGAGAGATCCAAGTAAATTGTAAATCTTGCTGAAGGGGTCAGGGGTATCAAAATGTCCGAGGGAATCTTGTCAAACTTAGTAAAACATTAGAGTCTCCAGTTGATACAAAAAGGTCTTTAAACAACGTTGGCTTTGTCCGCGAGCGGCTTCTGATGAGTGGTTTCCTTGGCAAGGATTTTCAACCGCGCGACCTCCCGCTCTGCTGCTTCCACTCTCGCTCGAGCAGCTCGGATCCGCTCGTTTGCCTTCGCGTATCCCTCTCTTTCCTGAGGCGGATATACGATCAGCTTTCGACCAAAAACTTTTTCCAATTTACCCATTTTTCCCATCTCAAAGCCATTTAGGCTTGTCGCCATCAAACGCATAGTACCTCTGTTGGATGTCTGCTCTACGAGCCTTTTTCGAACAAAGAATTTTCATTGAATAGAAAGTATGAGTATCATATCTTATAAGACAACATAAGATTTCCTACGCAAACCTTTTCAGTCATGAGTTTCCTGTAGTCTTCGAACTCTTTCCGAGTCCTTTCAAGCTCCAGGACCATTTCCTCAAGAAATTCCAGCTTTTTTATATGATATATCTCACAACTACAGTTTCATCACAAGTTTTCCGTTGAATTGAAAGCAGTCACAAAACGATTTAATGAAGAAAAATTGGTTCGCATGATACGGAAAACATCGATTTAAACGAAAAATATTTGTAAGCATGAACCCATATTTCTCCTCAAGGCTTTTTGAAACGAGAAAAAAATTAAGAAAATTTTGTGAAATGCTCTTTCAAACTAGCTTTGAGGGCATAAAACCTGATTCGAATCGTTTCCTGCGATGTCTTCTGTCTGTGACATCTTCTCCGGCTTCATCACGTACTCCGTCTGTTGCTGCAACCAATACTTTTTATTAAAATAAACAATTCCATCATTTGAAAATCTTCAGTTATTCTTACACTCCTGAAAGCAGGAAAAGAGGCAACGGATGGACCAGGTTTTGATATTTTCTTGTGCTTTGTTGTGCCGGTGAGACGATGCGGAAGAATACTGGTTTATTGTCGGACGTTTCGGTTTTTTAAAACCATCATCAGCAATTACCCTAGAAATACATAATGAATTATGACATTGAATGATAAAGCAGTATTGTACAAGAAGAAAGGAATGAGTAGATAAGTGGAAAGAGAGAATGGGAGAGAACACAGAAGATCAGTGGTTAATTGATTGAATGAGAGGTGAGATGAGAGTTAAATGTTGAGAGAAAGAAGAGAGAGTTGTGCACGTTCCTCCGCCATTTCTGTCCTGTTATTGATAGATGGGCCATGGGATTGAATTAGGATGGCTTCTGCGATTCGACGACGGATGATATTTGGTTCGATTGAGAGGATCTTGCCGGTGAGTGTGATAGGAGTACTATTGTGGGCTGATATGCAATGTTGGGCAAATGCATTGGATTTGTAAGATGGGACATTGGGATTTCGGGAGGCACGGATGTGTTCGGCCATTCTATCAAAAAGAGGTCTGCCCGTATGCCCTATGTATGAAGAGTTACAAACATCACATGTTATACAATAAATGGCTCCTACGACATTACAACAGCCAATTCTAGCATGAGGGCAGAAAATGCAACTATTTGGTTTAGTGCAGTTGTTATCATGACACCGGTTACGCGATAAAAGTTGAAGTAAGGTTGGAGGGGATTTCTCCACTACTTTGATATTGAGACCTGAGGCACGGACAATCGAACGAATATCAAGAGAGAATGCGTCGGAAATGAAAGGTATAGAAATTGAAATGTCTTCTTTGTCTCGCACTAGGCTTTTGCGGTTTCTGTTTGAGTGTTTTTGTCGAGAAACCGCGTAGCCGTTTTGAGATAAAATGGTTGAGGCGAGTGCCTTGGACTCAGTACGAAATTCAGAAGACGAAACAATGGACGAAGTGTGGATGGTATTGTTTACAATCGCTCGCTGGATATGAGCAGGGTGGTGAGACGTTGCATGCAAAAGTATGTTCTTATTTGACGGCTTGCGGTACCAACGAGTTAGAATGCGATTACCGGAAGAAGTAAGGGTGACGTTGAGAAATGGAAGGACTGAATCAATGGGGCGTTCTCTTGTTATCTTGATTTGAGAAGCTTGACGATTAAGATAATCGAATACAGCATCAATACAATCTTGAGAATTGCTAACAACTATGTAGTCATCAATGTAGCGACGGATTAATGATATATCACGGTACGGTGCATTGCATTCTAAACTATGCATGTAAGTAACAGCGAGAAGTGGTGCTAGACGGTTTCCCATGGCTAGACCTCTCTTCTGAATGTATATTTTGCTATTGAATGTGAACGTATTACAATTGAGACAAGAAATAAGCAATTCTTCAACATCAGAAATAGACATACCTAGTAGAGAGAAGCGAGAAAGATTTGATTGTAAAATATCAATAACTGCGTCAACCGCATCTTTGTTCGATACGTTTGTATATAGGCTCTCAACGTCGAAACTTTCATACAGATAATCATCGTGGGGAAGTGAGCGTAAGTGAGTGAGAAAGGAAGCAGTGTTTGTGAGATGAGTGGGAATTAAAGTGAATATTGGAGATAAAAGATGGCATAACAACCAAGAGATTCTATCAGTTGGACCACCACAACTAGAAATTATAGGACGAAGTTTAAATTTGTCTATGTTTTCACCTGCGAGTGAAACGTCAAACTTGTGGCATTTTATGAGTATGTACATTGCAGGAATACGAGGATGATTGTTGTCTAACCTACGTTTAATGTGTCCAGGGATGACAGTATGGCTAACAATACGTTCGAAAACTTTGTTGAGAGTTTGTGCAGTACGACTAAAAAGACTCTTGGTGGAAAGGGCGTACAATGATGAGTCTGAGAGATGCGAATCAACTAATTGTTTGTTGAGGGCAGAGCTCATGACTACGAACTCGCCTCCTTTGTCAGACCGATTGATTCGAATAACCTGATCACGAACTTGTGCAACAATAGTTCTAAGGGCGGTTCTTAACTCCTTAGACAAATTATTTGTGATTGCTAGACATCTGTGACGTGAAACTACACTGCGAAGATTAGAAACAAGAGACAAAACTTGCCTATCACTAATTGGGTTGGGAGGAGGGAAAGAGGTGTGCATAGGTTGAAATGGGCAAGGGGGTAAAGGTGGGTCAGAAGGGAGAGAGGAGGAAGGTGGTTGGGTGATGGGAGAGGGTGGGGACAGAGTAGGTGGCGAAGACGATGCAGTTGTGAGATCTCGAATGAATTTCCATCGTAGAAGCTGTGTCAGGTGGTGGAGGGAAACTTCCATGGTTAGGTTGAAGTCTTTCGGAAATGAGACTGATGGGACGAATGACGGGCCAAGACTAAGTAGTTCATGCGTATGAGGGGGAAGTGTAGGGTTACCCGCTACTGTGACCCTGTGCTTAGGTGATGGTGAATTGACATAGTTCGTTCGCCGTGCCTGTGGAGCGACATTGCATAGTTTCTTGTACAGACGAGCTCTTATTGTTGATCGAATTGATGATCCGATAGAAATAGAAATATCTTGTATCTGTAGGTAGGTAGTGGAAGAAATTGCGTTTTTCAAATCCGCTTCAGATGATGAAATTTGGCTCAGCAGGGTGAAGACCGTTCGCCTTTTCTGGTCAATTTGGGCTTTCAGCATAGCTCTTTCGAGTTTTTGAGCGGCAAATTTTAGGGCATGGGTGTTTCTTGGGAGATGACTGAGGGAATCGGAGATGAATCTCGGGATGGAATCATGTCTTTTGCACTCTTTGAGGAAGAAATGGGATTGGCGTGCACGTATCAATTTCTGTCGATATCCAATAGTAGTTAAGGCTAACTTGATAGTAGACTGGCATAGTCGGAAGTTTTTGAGAAGGGAGATGATTTTGGCGTGCTTGGTTACTCGCATCGTGAAGGTTTTGATATTTTCTTGTGCTTTGTTGTGCCGGTGAGACGATGCGGAAGAATACTGGTTTATTGTCGGACGTTTCGGTTTTTTAAAACCATCATCAGCAATTACCCTAGAAATACATAATGAATTATGACATTGAATGATAAAGCAGTATTGTACAAGAAGAAAGGAATGAATAGATAAGTGGAAAGAGAGAATGGGAGAGAACACAGAAGATCAGTGGTTAATTGATTGAATGAGAGGTGAGATGAGAGTTAAATGTTGAGAGAAAGAAGAGAGAGTTGTGCACGTTCCTCCGCCATTTCTGTCCTGTTATTGATAGATGGGCCATGGGATTGAATTAGGATGGCTTCTGCGATTCGACGACGGATGATATTTGGTTCGATTGAGAGGATCTTGCCGGTGAGTGTGATGGACCAGGATACCGACCGATCTCTCTACTCTCACCGAAGGCGAAAATCATAGAACGACTTCTTTTGGAAGAACTCAAGCCGTACGTAAGAGTAGCTGAGCACCAGCATGACACTAAAAATTTTGGTAAAAGTTCTGAATGTTTTTTGGTTTTATCGACTTTTTTTTTTTTTGAGGCAAAATTTTTGTGGAAAATACTCAAAAAAACAGAAAAATCGAAAAAAACCGACAACCAAAAAGCCCAGCCCTGCTTGTGATGTTACGAAACCCCTACTCCTCTCGTGATGTTACGAACCCCCTCTTCCTCTCGTGATGTTACGAACCCCCTCTTCCTCTCGTGATGTTACGAACCCCCTCCTCTTCTCGTGATGTTACGAACCCTCTCCTCCTCTCGTGATGTTACGAACCCCCTACTCCTCTCGTGATGTTACGAACCCCCTTCTCTCGTGATGTTACGAACCCCCTCCTTTCGTGATGTTACGAACCCCCTCCTCCTCTCGTGATGTTACCCCCTCCTCCTATCGTGATGTTACGCTCCTTAACATGATGTTACGAACTCCCCCTCCCCTCTCTCGATAATACGAACGCCCCCCCCCCTCTCGCGATGTTCGAACCCACAGCCTCGTGCCCTTCCAGGCTTCCATCTTCCGCCTCTGCTAGAAGCTCACAGATTCCATGTTTTCACAGGAGCTTTATAAAGTTTACTTCTTATTTTAACTGGTGTTCGTGCTTCTAATAGGATACTCTTGCAGTTGAAATAATGTTTCCATGTACATGTACATTGGTGATGATGAATTTTCTGTCACGGACGAAAACATCATAGTATAGGAGGAGGAGCAGATTGTCTAAGAAGGAGAAGCCTGAGAACGCCATCGGTCGAAACGTGAACCGACACTTTCCTATATCTTTCAACGGCGAGTCGAGACGCCAGTCTATTGCTCTTCTCCGGTGAAACATTTGATTTCGTCCACTGCGGTGCTAATGTCTTCTCTTCCCAATATTAATCCTAATGAAGAGGTCCGCTGTCCAGATGGATTTTATTCCTTGCAAATAGATCTCGAATATTTACGAAGGAGAACTGTTTCATGTGCGATTTCAGTTATACCAAATAAAATAGGTGTTTTCTCTGACGAGCAGGAGTTGATTTGATGCGAGAGTTTGGGAGCCAACACGAGTTCTTAAGAAATTAGAGTAGAAGGAGCAGAAGGACGTGGAGTCGAAAACTTGAGTTGTGTGAAGTTAAGCCATGATGTGGAGGGGAGAGTAACGAAGGTTTCACGGGGAAATCAAGGAAGAGAGGGAAGCAGATGCGACCATCTCGAGGGCAGGAAAAAAAGGCTGGCCCCTCAGATGGCCTCTCGCCACATCACACTACTCGATTAGTCTTCGGTTCTCCACTCGATAGTCGCCATATTGTGTGTCACCATCTAAGTTTTGGTTTGAACTTCATAAACATCTTTGTTCTAGGATAACTGTTACGACGTCTTGTTCGGACCTCAGCTTTTTTTCTTCAAAATCAGTATCTTACATTGAAATCTCATAGTTTCAAGGGTGCAGGTGAAAATAATAAATAAAAAAATTAAATAATCAAAGATTCATAAAATCACCTCCTACTCTACTTCGCTTTTTTTTTCTGCGTCTCTCGCAGGGTGCAACGGACCAAAAAAATTTCCTCCGCTAGCTTCTTCTGCAGATCTTCAACTACAGCGGATATTTTCAAATGAAGTTTTCTTATGATATTTCAATAGAGTAGACAAATATTGTTTAATGCTAACCTGCTGATGCTTCGTGGTTTTGCGGATGCTGTGCAGGATGTGCTTCAATCTCTCCATCTCTTCCAGGGCTTTTTTCTTCTCCCTTCAACATGAAATCCCCAGTGATCATCAAGCTATTCTTGTTTAAAATTTAAAACTCTCGAAACGTTTTCATTCACTCGAAGGAGGGCAGCTGCAAAGACTATTTCAGCTGTAACTATATCACCTTCGTTTAAAATTGTATTGTGAATCCTAAGGACGTACCATGGGATTCACAACACGATTTTAAAGGAAGAGTATCTGTGAAAGCCTACGGAGGTTTTTTTCCTTGTTGAATTATTGGATTGAATTGTTTTATCACACAATGTATAATAGAGCATAATAGGGTTTTTGAGAAGATGAAATCTTATGAGGAGTGAGGGTTGCAGAGGCTTCAGGCGACAATATAAGATGGTTTTTTTAAACTGTGGACTGTTGGGCGTCGTTACAAAGCGGTCATTCGAGTAGGACGAAGAAGGAAAACATTACGGCAGGGTTTATTTTTGGACGTTACATCGCAGCCGTTCCGGGGGAAAGAGAAGAGCAAAAATGAGTAGGGTGTTGTTATTTAGGAGATAGTGAGTGAAACTCACATGGAGAGTATCGAGCACTGTCCTTGCAAGTTTTTTATTTCACTCT
The DNA here is from genome assembly GCA_964056735.1 of Allodiplogaster pararmata. Lineage (NCBI taxonomy): Eukaryota > Metazoa > Nematoda > Chromadorea > Rhabditida > Diplogasteridae > Allodiplogaster > Allodiplogaster pararmata. The sequence continues at coordinate 1,528,024 of OZ057407.1, forward strand.
GCTTCTTCTGCAGAACGGCCGCCTTCTCCTCCTTCTCGACCAATTTTTTGTGCAACGTCTGGAAAACGGCTTTTTAGGCTCATCTTGGATTAAATTCACTAATGGTACTCGACAGAGACCTCATTGGAGAGGCGCCACTGATCCGCTTCTCTTTTCAGCTTCTTATTCTCTTTGTTGACTTCTCGCAGCATTGCAGCCGCTTCTTCCAGCTCCTAAACTCTTAGAGACTTATTTCTCTTCCTTTCATGTTTCTCGCTCTCTTTCTCTTTTCCCTTCTATCTCTATTTATATCTCTTTCTCCCTTATAACACTAATTGAAAATAGGTTATTCCATGCAGCTCCGTCAAACATGAGATGTTTTGAATGGTTTTCTTTCGAAAAACTGAAACTGTTTTTTAAAAATTCGAACAAATTTTATTCTGATTGAGTGTTTATACGGTTCTTGAAGTAATTCTCAAAAGTGAACCTCGGCCGCACCAAATACGGTTCAAAAAGTATAGCAAGTGAACAAAATTACAGGAATCCACGAAAAACGGGATTATTTCTGAACAGAGACTAGCCAATAACAAAAAAGATCATCGAGGGAGAATAATACATTTTATAAGAATGATAGCTTGTAAAAAAGGAGAGCCTCATCGAAAGTATAATCGGAGGCTGGCCAACACAAAAAGGAGAGCCCCATCGAAAGTATAATCGGAGGCTGGCCAATACACCATAGGCACAACATTTTACACACTGAAACATTTGTGAGTCAACATCAAACCTTTATCTTTTCTCCGAACTGATTTTGGAGCATCTGAATCTCTTTCAAGTGACGTTGCTCCTGTAACAAATAACTTAATATTGATAATCCGACAACGCTTCCTCTGTCCCTAGAGCTATTTCTGAATGTTGCACGGGTTAAGAAAGGCTCATCCATCTTTTTGTACTCTGTTCTTTGGGCAGTATTCGCTGTATCATAGCTTACCGTGTGGTACAAAAAACCAACCGTCTGCTCACCCGCTCGTTAAAATTTAAAAAAATTTCCGTTAATGTTTTTTTCCACATTTTTAAGCTTTTATCTAATGTACATATATTTTCTCATTGTCTATGGTGTTTGACAAAGTATGTAGCACTCCATCTATCATTGCATTGAAATTAAGAAGTTACGGTCAAATTCCAATAACGCTCCGCTAGAAACTGCAATGTTTTTCCATTACTTATCCATAAGGTTAATCTAAAAAAATCAATAAGGAATCTACTTTTAACACCAACAAAGAAAAAAATTTCCACCTTTTGGCCTTTAACACCAATTGAGGTGACACATGAAAAGCGCCTTTAACACCAATTGAGGTGACACATGAAAAGCGCCTTTAACACCAATTGAGGTGACACATGAAAAGCGCCTTTAACACCAATTGAGGTGACACATGAAAAGCGCCTTTAACACCAATTGAGGTGACACATGAAAAGCGCCTTTAACACCAATTGAGGTGACACATGAAAAGCGCGTTGAAATTTTAGACTGAGAAAGAATTCCATGCTTTTGCACGAATATCTGGAGAGATACTCCGGCCTGACGTCTTTATTTAGGGAATGATGATTCCCGTTGGGCGAACCTGGGTATTTCTCAAGTCAATGACTTCCTTGAAAGAGCATAGCCTCTTCTCTGCTTGCTCTCTGGCCTCATTCCCTCTCCGAAGCCTCTCTTCTTGTCTTTGTATGTACTCGTCTCTTTCTGCGAGCATCGCTGATTGCTCTGTCATCTGCAACATAAAAGTCTTCACTTCGGTCCGTGTTATCTGAAGGGAGCTGAGCTAGATTTAGCAGACAGAACATACTTCTTCAAACCATAGCTTCTTTCTTAAGTCAGGGCAAACAAAACACATAGTATTTCTTTCTTTTTTCTCAACTATTTTGCAGATGAAGTCTTGCACTCTTCCAAGAAAGCGGCTCAAAAGATCTTTTTTCTTTCAACATTAGCTGTATTTCAGTCAGTTTGGTGAATGGGATGAAACGTCTTATACAGTAAAACTCTTCCCGCTGAAGTAACCTTGCGGTTGAGAGACATCGCTTCAGTTTGCAATCTTTGCAATTCGGGGTCGGGATTGGCTTTGCTTGCATGAAGAAGAATCGATCGCTCTTCCTGGAAAACTTTCAAGAAGAGATTATTTTTATTGACTTTTTTTTAAACATCGTTCACTGAAGCTAGAGGAATAAATGAGTATATTCTATCAACACCCAAGACTTTTTCTTTTCATAGGCTGGCATTTATCACTTCGCATTAATCAGCTTTCGATCGAATGAGCAAAATAGGAAGTAAGTCATCTGATGTATCTACAAAATAGTTTGGACGTCACTAGAAAAACATCTTCCTTTTTCGCCTTCAAAAAGAAAAAAACTGTACGCGAGAACAATTTTCACTACTTTCAATAGAACATTCTAATAAAAAACCAAGTGTCAGAAAACAACAGAAAAAATTCTAGGATGTAATGCCTCGGCACAATACACAGAAATTGCCCAGCCAGAGTCACCTTCGGTAGATCAACGATCACAATAAAAACTCGCTGACCTGCAGCAGAGCCTGGACTTGTTTGTCTAAAGTCTTCTTTTCAAGCTTGAGTTGTTCTATCGTCTCTTGATCTCTCTGCATACGAGCCTCCACTTTCTCCCGAATCTCATCCAATATTATCCTCCTTAGATCACTTTCACTTTCCTGAATATCATTCTGCTATTTCAGTCAAATATTCACATGTTATTCTTGTCAAGTTGAGAGTTAAGTTGAAAATCTTACAGCATTGAGTTTTCTCCTCTCCTCTCTTTCATGCTGTCAGTCTCTCTCTCTCTCTCTCTCTCTCTCAATGTATATCTATAGAGGAAATAAAACCTTAGTAGATTAAGAGCATCTTCAGGAATTCCATTTAGTTCAATCATACCAACTAAGTCCTTTTTATAAGACCTGAAGCCATGCCCTCTCTTCTCTCATTTCTTGTCTCTATTTGAGCATTTACCTCTTTTTTCAATTGATAACATTCCCAATAATGAAGTGTGTGTGTAACCTCATGATCCGTCTGAGTTTCTCTATCTGCATTCTCAAGTTGAAGTTCTTCCGTTTGAGTGTCATGATCCTTCAAAAAATACGTTTCCAAAAGTTTACGTTTCGTTTCCAAAAATACATTATTCTTATTTTCAGTGTTCAAAGATGGTCGTTTCCTCTGCCTTTTTTTTCAGCTCCAATAATATTAATGAGTATTGAAGCCATGCAGTCCGTCTGGATGACTCATTATTTTTATTATTATTATTTTTTTATGAACTGGTCGAATCTGACAAAGGTAACAAGAGACAGAAGATTCAAACCCGCAAATTGTGATGAGAGCATTTGTTTTGAGTTTGGAGAGCATCATGATGATGAAAATTCTGGAGTTTCGAGGCTCATCTCATACTCGTCTGTTACTTGTTCAATACAACAAATATTGAATAAATTATCGACAGTGTTATTTGAAATCTCCATATGGGTAAAAAGAACCTAAAATTCCCTTATTTGGTTACGAACTCACCTCCAACTGCATTTATCATCTCAGAATCGCCAATTCGTGATTTAGGAGTTTATGTTGATAATGAGCCCTCATTTGTTTTCCATATTGAACAAGTAACAGGACGAGCATTGAAAATTGTCTATGCCTTATTCAGATCACTATCGATAAAAATAGCAGCACCATATATTATATGCTTTAAAACCTATGTTCTGCCGGTGCTAGACTTTGCTTCCGTTATTTGGTCTCCCCACAAAATTACCTTGATCAGAAAATTAGAGAATGTTCAACATGTGTTCACAAAATTACTACAGTTACGTTGTGTTGCACTCACGGAGTGGTGCAATTATGAAAGTAGATTGATAAGATTTAACCTGACATCTCTCTATGCAAGAAGATTAGAAGCTGATATTCTTTTGGCTTTCAAAATTCTCAAAGGTTACACTGACGTTCCAGTTTGTAAATTTTACACTTTCAAACAGTGTAACGGTCGCACCTCCTTTTATGCTTTCCATATAGGGCACACAAACAGAAACTCACTTTTTCACTCTTTCGCTTATCGGACATCTCGATTTTTTATGAAATTACCGGTCAGTCTTCTCAGGAATCAAACCATTCTAAGTTTTCGGATAAATTTGTCATTGCTGGATGTTCCAGAGGTCTTAAACATCGATTTAAGTTTATAATAGTCGTTAATTCTCGTTCTCGTTGTTTGTTTTTTCTGTTTTTTTATTATTATTCTTTAGTTTTGTCAGCAGAGTCTTCCTCGTGTTGTTACATTGCAAAATGTATTTCAATAAATAAATGAAATAAATAAATAAATTGAACACTCTCTTGCTCTGACACTCCCCCATGTTAGCAGATGAGTCTTGACAACTCATCCTTTGGTGGATAAAGTAATTTGAAAAGCTCGAGTTGTTTATAAAACTTCACCATCTAGTAGAAAGTCCGCTCAAAAAGTCTTTGGTTGGAAGGATACTCACCAAACTACAAACTATCCAAGACTCCCTCGGCGAGGCCTCTGGACCAACATTAACAATAACAACAAATGCAACTTTTTCCCACAGAATCTTCTGTTGTTGTATTTTCTTACCCGCGCGGGTTCCTTTGACGGCGATTGGGATTCAAGAGCTCGCGGCAAAACTCGCATACACAGTTTCGCTCACTCTCATCTCTCTCTCTTTCTGCCTCTTTTTTTCGCCTTTTTAAAGTTCGAGCTTTGGCTTTTTTCCCATCCATCCTTGCATTCAATTGTATTGTATTGTTTATTCCACGTACAGAATGGGTTGGGAAGATGAGAAAGGGAGAATAAGCTCTGGAGATATAGACTGTGTTTTGGCATAAGGCACCAGAGAGGCTTTTGGCAGTGGGGCGGCGGTTAATTAGAACACAAAATTTGAACATTATCATTTTAAGTTTATTTTAGGACACAGATGGTTAAATAGATCAATTGAACCATGAATACTTGAAATATTCAATTAATAGTTAATTCTAATCTTTAATGATTTGGTTCGGTAGTAGTAAACTGATGGAAATACTCTTTAGATGATTAGAAAAGTTCTCGCTATTAGGCATAGACACAATATCGATCGGTAGGCTGTTCCAGATAGTGACAGCTCTAGAGGCAAAGAATGGAGCTTTAAAATGAAAATTTTACTTAAAATTCGAATTCTATAATTGTAAGAGTTTCTGATGAAGGTTGAGAGAGGAGCGAGTGAATAAATAGAAAAAGTGCGACAGTTAACCTTACAACGAATGAATTCATGTAGGAATTTCAAATGAAATCCGTTGGCAGTGAAATCCGCATTATCAACGAGTCTATACCACAAATCTATCGGCTTAAGTCTAGAGGGGTTACAACTGCAGTTAAACTAGTGTGACTTTCCTCAACACATAAGGGACAGAGAGGAGAGTCAGCTTCACCTATCCTATGACGGTAGCTATTTAAAGTGCTCGAGTAACAACTTCTAAAATGCGATAGGGTGATTTGTTGATCCCTAGTTAGTAGCCCCGTTGACTTTTGGATCATAAGCGGTTTAAACCCTAAAACCGGGTTTGGTTCGCAGTTTCTGAGAAATTTCCTGACGGCCTCGGTAAGCAGGTTTTTGAACAACACCCGTTTGCCTCAGTTAATTCGATCTTTATCGAATGCCTAATATAAAAATACAGGAAACCTGGTTATCAACTTTTTCCTAGGCTTCTCTGTCCTTTCTGCCAAGGAAAAAGCCGTCCGTTTGACTGCCTCACTCTCCTTTACTAAGAACTTCGCCCGTTTGACTGCCTCGCTCTCCTTTACTAACAACTTCGCCCGTTTGACTGCCTCACTCTCCTTTACTAAGAACTTCGCCCGTTTGACTGCCTCACTCTCCTTTACTAACAACTTCGCCCGTTTGACTGCCTCGCTCTCCTTTACTAACAACTTCGCCCGTTTGACTGCCTCACTCTCCTTTACTAACAACTTCGCCCGTTTGACTGCCTCGCTCTCCTTTACTAACAACTTCGCCCGTTTGACTGCCTCACTCTCCTTTACTAAGAACTTCGCCCGTTTGACTGCCTCGCTCTCCTTTACTAACAACTTCGCCCGTTTGACTGCCTCACTCTCCTTTACTAAGAACTTCGCCCGTTTGACTGCCTCACTCTCCTTTACTAACAACTTCGCCCGTTTGACTGCCTCACTCTCCTTTACTAAGAACTTCGCCCGTTTGACTGCCTCACTCTCCTTTACTAATAACTTCGCCGGTTTGACTGCCTCACTCTCCTTTACTAACAACTTCGCCCGTTTGACTGCCTCACTCTCCTTTACTAAGAACTTCGCCCGTTTGACTGCCTCGCTCTCCTTTACTAACAACTTCGCCCGTTTGACTGCCTCACTCTCCTTTACTAACAACTTCGCCCGTTTGACTCTCCTTTACTAACAACTTCGCCCGTTTGACTCTCCTTTACTAACAACTTCGCCCGTTTGACTGCCTCGCTCTTCTTTACTAACAACTTCGCCCGTTTGACTGCCTCGCTGTTCTTTACTAACAACTTCGCCCGTTTTACTGCCTCGCTCTTCTTTACTAACAACTTCGCCCGTTTGACTGCCTCGCTCTCCTTTACTAACAACTTCGCCCGTTTGACTGCCTCGCTCTTCTTTACTAACAACTTCGCCCGTTTGACTGCCTCGCTCTTCTTTACTAACAACTTCGCCCGTTTTACTGCCTCGCTCTTCTTTACTAACAACTTCGCCCGTTTGACTGCCTCGCTCTTCTTTACTAACAACTTCGCCCGTTTGACTCCCCCGCTCTCCTTTACTAACAACTTCGCCCGTTTGACTGCCTCGCTCTTCTTTACTGACAACTTCGCTCGTTTGACTGCATCGCTCTTCTTTACTAACAACTTCGCCCGTTTGACTGCCTCGCTCTCCTTTACTAACAACTTCGCCCGTTTGACTGCCTCGCTCTCCTTTACTAACAACTTCGCCCGTTTGACTGCCTCGCTCTTCTTTACTAACAACTTCGCCCGTTTGACTGCCTCGCTCTTCTTTACTAACAACTTCGCCCGTTTGACTGCCTCGCTCTCCTTTACTAACAACTTCGCCCGTTTGACTGCCTCGCTCTTCTTTACTAACAACTTCGCCCGTTTGACTGCCTCGCTCTTCTTTACTAACAACTTCGCCCGTTTGACTGCCTCGCTCTCCTTTACTAACAACTTCGCCCGTTTGACTGCCTCGCTCTTCTTTACTAACAACTTCGCCCGTTTGACTGCCTCGCTCTCCTTTACTAACAACTTCGCCCGTTTGACTGCCTCGCTCTTCTTTACTAAAAACTTCGCCCGTTTTTATGCCTCGCTCTTCTTTACTAACAACTTCGCCCGTTTGACTGCCTCACTCTCCTTTACTAACAACTTCGCCGGTTTGACTGCCTCACTCTCCTTTACTAAGAACTTCGCCCGTTTGACTGCCTCACTCTCCTTTACTAAGAACTTCGCCCGTTTGACTGCCTCACTCTCCTTTACTAAGAACTTCGCCCGTTTGACTGCCTCACTCTCCTTTACTAAGAACTTCGCCCGTTTGACTGCCTCACTCTCCTTTACTAACAACTTCGCCCGTTTGACTGCCTCACTCTCCTTTACTAAGAACTTAGCCCGTTTGACTGCCTCACTCTCCTTTACTAACAACTTCGCCGGTTTGACTGCCTCACTCTCCTTTACTAACAACTTCGCCCGTTTGACTGCCTCACTCTCCTTTACTAAGAACTTCGCCCGTTTGACTGCCTCACTCTCCTTTACTAACAACTTCGCCGGTTTGACTGCCTCACTCTCCTTTACTAACAACTTCGCCCGTTTGACTGCCTCACTCTCCTTTACTAAGAACTTCGCCCGTTTGACTGCCTCACTCTCCTTTACTAAGAACTTCGCCCGTTTGACTGCCTCGCTCTCCTTTACTAACAACTTCGCCCGTTTGACTGCCTCACTCTCCTTTACTAAGAACTTCGCCCGTTTGACTGCCTCACTCTCCTTTACTAACAACTTCGCCCGTTTGACTGCCTCGCTCTCCTTTACTAACAACTTCGCCCGTTTGACTGCCTCACTCTCCTTTACTAACAACTTCGCCCGTTTGACTGCCTCGCTCTCCTTTACTAACAACTTCGCCCGTTTGACTGCCTCACTCTCCTTTACTAAGAACTTCGCCCGTTTGACTGCCTCGCTCTCCTTTACTAACAACTTCGCCCGTTTGACTGCCTCACTCTCCTTTACTAAGAACTTCGCCCGTTTGACTGCCTCACTCTCCTTTACTAACAACTTCGCCCGTTTGACTGCCTCACTCTCCTTTACTAAGAACTTCGCCCGTTTGACTGCCTCACTCTCCTTTACTAACAACTTCGCCGGTTTGACTGCCTCACTCTCCTTTACTAACAACTTCGCCCGTTTGACTGCCTCACTCTCCTTTACTAAGAACTTCGCCCGTTTGACTGCCTCGCTCTCCTTTACTAACAACTTCGCCCGTTTGACTGCCTCACTCTCCTTTACTAACAACTTCGCCCGTTTGACTCTCCTTTACTAACAACTTCGCCCGTTTGACTCTCCTTTACTAACAACTTCGCCCGTTTGACTGCCTCGCTCTTCTTTACTAACAACTTCGCCCGTTTGACTCCCCCGCTCTCCTTTACTAACAACTTCGCCCGTTTGACTGCCTCGCTCTTCTTTACTGACAACTTCGCTCGTTTGACTGCATCGCTCTTCTTTACTAACAACTTCGCCCGTTTGACTGCCTCGCTCTCCTTTACTAACAACTTCGCCCGTTTGACTGCCTCGCTCTCCTTTACTAACAACTTCGCCCGTTTGACTGCCTCGCTCTTCTTTACTAACAACTTCGCCCGTTTGACTGCCTCGCTCTTCTTTACTAACAACTTCGCCCGTTTGACTGCCTCGCTCTCCTTTACTAACAACTTCGCCCGTTTGACTGCCTCGCTCTTCTTTACTAACAACTTCGCCCGTTTGACTGCCTCGCTCTTCTTTACTAACAACTTCGCCCGTTTGACTGCCTCGCTCTCCTTTACTAACAACTTCGCCCGTTTGACTGCCTCGCTCTTCTTTACTAACAACTTCGCCCGTTTGACTGCCTCGCTCTCCTTTACTAACAACTTCGCCCGTTTGACTGCCTCGCTCTTCTTTACTAAAAACTTCGCCCGTTTTTATGCCTCGCTCTTCTTTACTAACAACTTCGCCCGTTTGACTGCCTCACTCTCCTTTACTAACAACTTCGCCGGTTTGACTGCCTCACTCTCCTTTACTAAGAACTTCGCCCGTTTGACTGCCTCACTCTCCTTTACTAAGAACTTCGCCCGTTTGACTGCCTCACTCTCCTTTACTAAGAACTTCGCCCGTTTGACTGCCTCACTCTCCTTTACTAAGAACTTCGCCCGTTTGACTGCCTCACTCTCCTTTACTAACAACTTCGCCCGTTTGACTGCCTCACTCTCCTTTACTAAGAACTTCGCCCGTTTGACTGCCTCACTCTTCTTTACTAACAACTTCGCCGGTTTGACTGCCTCACTCTCCTTTACTAACAACTTCGCCCGTTTGACTGCCTCACTCTCCTTTACTAAGAACTTCGCCCGTTTGACTGCCTCACTCTCCTTTACTAACAACTTCGCCGGTTTGACTGCCTCACTCTCCTTTACTAACAACTTCGCCCGTTTGACTGCCTCACTCTCCTTTACTAAGAACTTCGCCCGTTTGACTGCCTCACTCTCCTTTACTAAGAACTTCGCCCGTTTGACTGCCTCGCTCTCCTTTACTAACAACTTCGCCCGTTTGACTGCCTCACTCTCCTTTACTAAGAACTTCGCCCGTTTGACTGCCTCACTCTCCTTTACCAACAACTTCGCCCGTTTGACTGCCTCGCTCTCCTTTACTAACAACTTCGCCCGTTTGACTGCCTCACTCTCCTTTACTAACAACTTCGCCCGTTTGACTGCCTCGCTCTCCTTTACTAACAACTTCGCCCGTTTGACTGCCTCACTCTCCTTTACTAAGAACTTCGCCCGTTTGACTGCCTCGCTCTCCTTTACTAACAACTTCGCCCGTTTGACTGCCTCACTCTCCTTTACTAAGAACTTCGCCCGTTTGACTGCCTCACTCTCCTTTACTAACAACTTCGCCCGTTTGACTGCCTCACTCTCCTTTACTAAGAACTTCGCCCGTTTGACTGCCTCACTCTCCTTTACTAACAACTTCGCCGGTTTGACTGCCTCACTCTCCTTTACTAACAACTTCGCCCGTTTGACTGCCTCACTCTCCTTTACTAAGAACTTCGCCCGTTTGACTGCCTCGCTCTCCTTTACTAACAACTTCGCCCGTTTGACTGCCTCACTCTCCTTTACTAACAACTTCGCCCGTTTGACTCTCCTTTACTAACAACTTCGCCCGTTTGACTCTCCTTTACTAACAACTTCGCCCGTTTGACTGCCTCGCTCTTCTTTACTAACAACTTCGCCCGTTTGACTGCCTCGCTGTTCTTTACTAACAACTTCGCCCGTTTTACTGCCTCGCTCTTCTTTACTAACAACTTCGCCCGTTTGACTGCCTCGCTCTCCTTTACTAACAACTTCGCCCGTTTGACTGCCTCGCTCTTCTTTACTAACAACTTCGCCCGTTTGACTGCCTCGCTCTTCTTTACTAACAACTTCGCCCGTTTTACTGCCTCGCTCTTCTTTACTAACAACTTCGCCCGTTTGACTGCCTCGCTCTTCTTTACTAACAACTTCGCCCGTTTGACTCCCCCGCTCTCCTTTACTAACAACTTCGCCCGTTTGACTGCCTCGCTCTTCTTTACTGACAACTTCGCTCGTTTGACTGCATCGCTCTTCTTTACTAACAACTTCGCCCGTTTGACTGCCTCGCTCTCCTTTACTAACAACTTCGCCCGTTTGACTGCCTCGCTCTCCTTTACTAACAACTTCGCCCGTTTGACTGCCTCGCTCTTCTTTACTAACAACTTCGCCCGTTTGACTGCCTCGCTCTTCTTTACTAACAACTTCGCCCGTTTGACTGCCTCGCTCTCCTTTACTAACAACTTCGCCCGTTTGACTGCCTCGCTCTTCTTTACTAACAACTTCGCCCGTTTGACTGCCTCGCTCTTCTTTACTAACAACTTCGCCCGTTTGACTGCCTCGCTCTCCTTTACTAACAACTTCGCCCGTTTGACTGCCTCGCTCTTCTTTACTAACAACTTCGCCCGTTTGACTGCCTCGCTCTCCTTTACTAACAACTTCGCCCGTTTGACTGCCTCGCTCTTCTTTACTAAAAACTTCGCCCGTTTTTATGCCTCGCTCTTCTTTACTAACAACTTCGCCCGTTTGACTGCCTCACTCTCCTTTACTAACAACTTCGCCGGTTTGACTGCCTTACTCTCCTTTACTAAGAACTTCGCCCGTTTGACTGCCTCACTCTCCTTTACTAAGAACTTCGCCCGTTTGACTGCCTCACTCTCCTTTACTAAGAACTTCGCCCGTTTGACTGCCTCACTCTCCTTTACTAAGAACTTCGCCCGTTTGACTGCCTCACTCTCCTTTACTAACAACTTCGCCCGTTTGACTGCCTCACTCTCCTTTACTAAGAACTTCGCCCGTTTGACTGCCTCACTCTCCTTTACTAACAACTTCGCCGGTTTGACTGCCTCACTCTCCTTTACTAACAACTTCGCCCGTTTGACTGCCTCACTCTCCTTTACTAAGAACTTCGCCCGTTTGACTGCCTCACTCTCCTTTACTAACAACTTCGCCGGTTTGACTGCCTCACTCTCCTTTACTAACAACTTCGCCCGTTTGACTGCCTCACTCTCCTTTACTAAGAACTTCGCCCGTTTGACTGCCTCACTCTCCTTTACTAAGAACTTCGCCCGTTTGACTGCCTCGCTCTCCTTTACTAACAACTTCGCCCGTTTGACTGCCTCACTCTCCTTTACTAAGAACTTCGCCCGTTTGACTGCCTCACTCTCCTTTACTAACAACTTCGCCGGTTTGACTGCCTCACTCTCCTTTACTAACAACTTCGCCCGTTTGACTGCCTCACTCTCCTTTACTAAGAACTTCGCCCGTTTGACTGCCTCACTCTCCTTTACTAAGAACTTCGCCCGTTTGACTGCCTCACTCTCCTTTACTAAGAACTTCGCCCGTTTGACTGCCTCACTCTCCTTTACTAAGAACTTCGCCCGTTTGACTGCCTCACTCTCCTTTACTAACAACTTCGCCCGTTTGACTGCCTCGCTCTTCTTTACTAACAACTTCGCCCGTTTGACTGCCTGGCTCTCCTTTTCTAACAACTTCGCCCGCACCTCGGTACACTTTTTCACTCTGACTTTCTATTCTCTGCAACAACAACTCATTCTCTCATCTGATTCAACCTTGAAAGAAGATAAGATAGAAAAAGAGAAGAGAGAGAGAAATAAAAGGATTAACCAAGTCTCGAACTTCCGTCTGCGATTCCCCGTCCACTCTTTCGGGTAAAAATTCCTCCGTCTGTGTTCCTTCCTGCTAAACTTCGATCGCATAATTTACTCACTAAGAGTACAATATAAGCAGAAAATCTTTTTTTTAAAAAGGCTCGAGCTATGTATGACAAGTCAATCAAGCACAATGTGTTGCGAAGCTCGTCAAAAGGTAGTATAGCTCGTCAAAGGAGTGTGATGCCGGACCGGCCTGGGCATGCCACCGGACAAAACATCAGCCGATACTCCGCTATACTTTTCAATGGCGAGTCGAGGCGCCAGTCAAATAACCTCTTGCCTATCTCCGGTCAACGACAGGCGAGACGTCTCTACTCCCACCCAAAACGATGCTAGGCCGGCTTGACCACCCACTCACAAGGCCTATAGCATGAACAGGTTGCTACAACGATGTCCGCCTTCACAAGGTGCAGCATGACAGTCTCAGGACTGCAAAGGACATCAAAACCCTTCTCCGGACGCATCTTGTCCGAAGAACACGAGAACTTCTCTCATTAAAGAGAGTGTTCATAACCAAGTCTTCGATGCGGGATGCTTGCCGGCAACAACAACAATGTGTTGCGAGAAACTGATCAAACTTTCAAAGAACGCATCACAGCATCTTTCATTTTCTATCGCCCTTTCATTATTTCTTGTTCCACAAATTCGCTGTCACTTTTCTAAACGCGTTTTTCCTCCTGGAAACACTGGTTTCTTCCCAAAAAGCAAAAAAAATGTTATTGACTTGAAGTAATTTTTTTCTGGACTCTTCTCTATGAATAAGCTGAGAAACATTACTTTACTAACAGTGAAGGAGCTCTCTTTAGACTGGGTCAACATGAGGCCTGTAGAAGACAGACGAGGTCCGCAAAGGGAAGCCAAGGATTCTGATCTGATCAACCAAAAAATTTGTTTCAAAGACCGGTTTACAAAAGGTATTTTTACATTTCTGAATGTTTTTTTCTGTTATGTTTTCAAATGTTTTTAGAAAGCCCGTCACGGATTGAGCTCGATCATCCAGTCCAGAATCGAGCGCGACCTCAGGTGGCGGATAGAGGGACGCCTCCCTACGAAGAATTCGTGCTGGGAGGTAGCGGGAGAAATCCCGCCGCGGACCAAAACTGGGTAGTATAGCTCGTCAACGGAGGGCGATGCCGGACCGGCCTGGGCATGCCACCGGACAAAACATCAGCCGATACTCCGCTATACTTTTCAATGGCGAGTCGAGGTGCCAGTAAAATAACCTCTTGCCCTTCTCCGGTTAACGAATGGGTCTCGCCAAGAGGATCGCCGACTGCGGTGCGAGTGTAGACGAAGAAAATCTCTCCGGACTCAAAAGGATCCTCACCACCAACCTATCCCAAAAAGGACTCCCCTCGACAGGACCTATGGGCAAGACAACAACAAAGTATTTTTTTGAAGACATAACAAATATTTTAAGAAGCCCTAGCTAGTACTTTACCATTTTCCTCACATTTATTTCTGCGTGGTACAAAATTTTACATAAACATAAGTTCGCTGCTCATTCTGATGAATTTGAACATCCAACCAAATCTGCTAGACGCGCAAGAAGAGACTTACGGCGACCCAAGATGATCACTTAGCCCTTTTTTTCAGAATCTGAAGTTTCAAAGGCAATAAAAGGAAGCAAGTCTAGTAAAGCCGCTGGCCCTGACGGAATTACTATGATCCACCTCAAACACCTTGGTCCCAATGCCCACCGCTTCCTGACATCGATATACAACAACAGCCTGAGAACCAGCCAAATCCCATCTGTTTGGAAACTGGCCAAAGTAATACCTCTTCTGAAAGCAGAGAAACAAGAAGAAATGTCGTCAGTTATCAACTACGCCGCGCCAATATGGTCTCCGAATCTCTCCGAAAGCCATTGGAAAGAACTTCGAGCTGACCAAAATGTTGCTCTGAGAGCAGCAACAGGATGCGTCAAGATGACACCGATAGATTTATCACGACACAATCTCCATATTGAATCCGAAGTCCTCCCGGTGAAGCCTCACAACGACGTGCTGTGCAAGCAATTCCTCCTTCGGCTACATAAACGAGACCACATTGATCACGACACCACCAAGATGCCACCTTCTCCCAGACAGTTGAAGAGGGCGAGATCCCTTTTCAGTGAACACCAAAACTGCATCACTCCATTCCTTGACGAAGATAAAGAAGTGAAAACATAAGAAGCGTACCGTGAAGACATAAAGAAGATACACACGGATACAGTCACAACGGTGAAGAACAAATACTCACCGCCTGTGGTACTGGGAGGATACCCACCACCGCCTATCTCCAGAGAAGAGAGAAATCTTCCGAGATCTACAAGACGAACACTCGCCCAGCTCCGGTCTGGATATAGCCCGGCGTGATCCACTTTGCTCCGTTCCACTTTGCTCTGTTCCACTTTGCTCCGTTCCACTTTGCCCCATTCCACTTTGCTCCGTTTCCACTTTGCTCCGTTTCCACTTTGCTCCGTTTCCACTTTGCTCCGTTTCCACTTTGCTCCGTTTCCACTTTGCTCCGTTTCCACTTTGCTCCGTTCCACTTTGCTCCGTTCCACTTTGCTCCGTTCCACTTTGCTCCGTTCCATTTTGCTCCGTTCCACTTTGCTCCGTTCCACTTTGCTCCGTTCCACTTTGCTCCGTTCCACTTTGCTCCGTTCCACTTTGCTCCGTTCCACAAACTTCGTACCCACGTTAAAACGACACTTTGCACCCCGAAACTTCGTACCCACGTTAAAACGACACTTTGCACCCCGAAACTTCGTACCCACCTTAAAACGACACTTTGCACCCCAAAACTTCGTACCCACCTTAAAACGACACTTTGCACCCCGAAACTTCGTACCCACCTTAAAACGACACTTTGCACCCCAAAACTTCGTACCCACCTTAAAACGACACTTTGCACCCCGAAACTTCGTACCCACCTTAAAACGACACTTTGCACCCCAAAACTTCGTACCCACCTTAAAACGACACTTTGCACCCCAAAACTTCGTACCCACGTTAAAACGACACTTTGCACCCCGAAACTTCGTACCCACCTTAAAACGACACTTTGCACCCCAAAACTTCGTACCCACCTTAAAACGACACTTTGCACCCCGAAACTTCGTACCCACGTTAATACGTTGGGCATTTCCCATGCACTTAACTGTTTTATCGAATTTTTGGCACTTTGTTACTTTGGGGGAGCGCGTGCTTTACTCTGGGAGAGAGTCAGGTTACTTTCCACATATTTTTCCCTTAGGCAAAGGTTAAACTAACGATGGCGTTAATTTTGGTTGATTGACTTAAGAAATTTGGCGTTAATTGACTCAAGAAATGAAGTGAAACTCAAGTTAAGCGTTCCTCATAAAGAAAATGGATAGAAATCGGTAGTAAATGACAAAATTAAAGGACTCTTCATTCTTTTTTTTCCCGGGTGACCGAATGACGGCTGTTTTTCCCTCGCTTTGGCGCAGGTAACCTTCTCTGATGGCTGTTTCATCATACATGCATCGAAACATGTGCTCAGAGCATTTTTTTTAAAAGTTGAACATCCTTTACACCATTTTGGTAACCTTAGAAGTCAAATAAGCTATACGTTCTGAAGCTGTTAATGTGAACTCAAAAGTTTTCTTTTTTAAATTCAAATTGGCGCAAAAATCAGGCATCATTTCAGGCGCGATATGATAAAGATTGGGGGAAATAATAAACGTCTACCTATTTTAGTGAAACGTTCACCTAGATAAAAAAACACGTCAGCCTAATTTCGTGCATTTTCTACTTATTTTCTCAAACACGTCTACCTATTTTCGTGAAACGTGTCTTTTGTGTTCAACAATAAAAAAATCCCTTCGAAACTTTGTTTCGCTCCGTTTGTTGTTCAATACGTCCGTATGAAAGAGAACAATAGAAAAGCGATTACCTCTTTACTTGTGTTACCTCTCCTCGAGATTGTCTTGTTTCTATTGCCTCTCTAATCACCTGTGCCAACAACTTCGACAAACAGAAATTTTTTCAATCGTCCCAGAAAATCAGTGTTGCATTTTAGTTTTCTTTATGGTATGACAGAACAACTAAATTACGGCTTGTTTGTGCCCTGCGTCGAAAAAGTTTGTGTAACTGAATAAAGCATCACATGCTTGTTCGTTTGAAACTTTTCTCTGCTATCGAAGAAGTGAAATTCACCTTGAAGTGCTTAAAGCTCTAATAATTTGATTTTGAGATTGAATGTTAGGCACTTTTGCAGTTTAGTTACCTTCCTACCAGAGGTTTCATGGGTCATACGTCAGAATTATATGTATGGAACTTGTTCGGTTCATCGTATTTTCGCGTCGCGGTCGCGTCGCGGTTCTCTTCGCGTTTTATTTTTACATCAAAAAGTTATTTTTACATTAAAAAACGCTTAGGCTTAGTAAAAGTTTACGATAACTGCACGCGCAATCTACTCTTCTTCTGGACTACTTCGTTCATCAGTGGCTGAACCGCGTGCATCTGCGACTGTGGAACATGCACGGAGTGAAGAAGAGGACGAACAATAATTTGGAAGGTTCGATTGAGAAAGAAAATGTGAGAGAACAGAGAGAGAGAGAAAGAGAGAGTTAGTGAGAACGAGAAAAGACAATAGTATTGCAGGATGGCACTCTGGACTGAAGAAGCTAGTCAAGGTGCCCATACCCAAGTTCGAGGCTTTTCTCCAAATTCTGATCGAGGAGCAGAACGCCACAGACGTTTTGCTACAGCAAATGTCGGCGGGAACACTCAGAGCCCGAAAAAATGCAGTGTATGAGCGGGTTAACAACCCTACACACCCAGTATGTAATAGGCGCAATTGATGACAATGCCTTCGTAACGGGTGTTTCGCATAGTCTGTCACAGCCCACTAACCTCGCTTTGTAAGTTTGTGTTATTGTTATTTGTGTTATTTATTTGTTACTTTTGTGTGAATGGAATGTTCACTTGTTGGAGATGCAATGGCAGATTAAAATAGATTTATAGGTGTCAGCTTTAACTATAGGGAGAGTCATTTGTTGTACTAGTTTTTGATAGCTGAATGGGTAGTACAACTGTACTTCTACTATTAAACCGAGTTAATACTTGCTAAGAGAGGTACTAGTACCTCTGAATTCAGTCAAGTAGTACAAAGACCCATTCTTTCTCCAACCGTAGTAGTTGATAAAGTTCTGTTATTTTTTATACTTTCTCAGCAGAGCTCACTATAACAATCAAATTAATAATGAGCACAAAGTATCACAAAAATCATCTATCACAAGTATCTTATGTGTTAGGGATATTGAAAAATTCCAGAGAAGGTGAAATACAAAACGAACTCAGGGAAGCAAGCACCCGTTAATGCTGATAAGAAGCTCTTCAAAAATGTACATATATGACTGATAAACCTCTGCTTCAAAAACAATCCCCAGGAACCTCATACAATACTTGACTCTTCTTCCACCCTCATCATGCGATTACCCGAAACCGTCAGTCAGGTTTTATCCTGACTACATTCTCATTATAGGACCGTGATTCACAGTTAGCCTCAAGCGCTTATTGGTAGTTTCGGGGTGCAAAGTGTCGTTTTAACGTGGGTACGAAGTTTTGGGGTGCAAAGTGTCGTTTTAAGGTGGGTACGAAGTTTTGGGGTGCAAAGTGTCGTTTTAAGGTGGGTACGAAGTTTTGGGGTGCAAAGTGTCGTTTTAAGGTGGGTACGAAGTTTCGGGGTGCAAAGTGTCGTTTTAAGGTGGGTACGAAGTTTTGGGGTGCAAAGTGTCGTTTTAAGGTGGGTACGAAGTTTCGGGGTGCAAAGTGTCGTTTTAACGTGGGTACGAAGTTTGTGGAACGGAGCAAAGTGGAACGGAGCAATGTGGAACGGAGCAAAGTGGAACGGAGCAAAGTGGAACGGAGCAAAGTGGAACGGAGCAAAGTGGAACAGAGCAAAGTGGAACGGAGCAAAGTGGAAACGGAGCAAAGTGGAAACGGAGCAAAGTGGAACGGAGCAAAGTGGAACAGAGCAAAGTGGAACGGAGCAAAGTGGAAACGGAGCAAAGTGGAAACGGAGCAAAGTGGAATGGGGCAAAAAGGAACGGAGCAAAGTGGAACGGAGCAAAGTGGAACAGAGCAAAGTGGATACAACCTATAGCCCATTTCTGCGAAGCTATATGTCCAGAATTGACTCCACAATCGTGGACAGATGTCCGGACTGCGACGAACCCGGACACACAACGACTCACCTCTTCTCCTGTTCAGATAGGCCGACTAGTTTGACGGCTTGGTCTCTCTGGACCGACCCAGTAGAAGCTGCAAGGTTTCTAAAACTACCGATCACCGAAGACGATGCCGAATAGAAGATCTATCGGCTACAACAACAACAACATGAATTTGAACGATATCAATCATGAAAATCAGAGTTTCAAAAACAAAAAAAGTTGTGGGAAACCCTACATTAAAAAATAAGCTTTTACAGATCAAACTTTTCAGAGCAACCTAGCTTTTATGCTCAGCTCCGACCCTTCTCCTGCGTGGGCGCTCATCAGCTTCGCTCGCTTCACTTCCACCGGCTCCTCCTCCCCCATTTCTTCCACCGCAGGCAGAAGAGGCAGCGGAAACCCGCGCCCCTTACCCGGCGCCCATGTTTGCCGGCGCACTTTCTTCTCCTGTTGGAAAACGAATTCAACAAATATGGAACAAACACGGTGAGTTTTGAGCTGTGAGGCAAGTTGCAGTTGTTATAAAGAGGTTCACCAAGCAAATCAAAAAGACTTGAGAAGAAAACCGCAGGCTGTGAGGGCGTACATACTCTCGATAAGGTGAGGGCTCAAGTTCTAGACGAGTTACTGGCACTTATCGTTCTTTTGCAAACTTCTCGATTGAGGCGGACTCATAGATTCACTCAACTGCAACCACTCATATAAGTCAACAAAGAAAAGAATAACTAGCGACGGATCTCTTTTTCTCCCGAACTTATCATCTTCTGCTCTAGAGTGCCAAATTGAAGGAAACACCAAGAAACCTTGAAAGCGTCGATTGAGCGCGTCTCTCCACCGACCAGAATGAGATTCTTGAGCTCTTCTAGTAAGCGCTTCTTCTCTTCTACTCGACTTCTCGCCTCATCTCTGTTCTAAAACAAATCGAAATAAGGAGAAAGTAAATCTCAACTTGAGCCTTTTCTAGTTTCGAAAAAGTTTTATAGAGCACAGTGTGAATGAGACTCCATAATCGTAATTGCGGTCCTATTCTGAAAAAGTCTGACACGGAATTCCGTCTCACTCATTTCACGTATAGAAAACATTCTCTTTCTCTTCTATTGTACGATATTCGATATTTATGAGCCACAAGAAAGATATCGACCTAATCATATAAGGTGAAAATAGAAAGTAACAGCTTGCCTCAAGCTCTTTCTTGAGGTGATTGATCTGCTGTAAAGCCTTCGCCAGCTCCCCGTCTTCGCCTGCACTCTCGTTCACTGTTGGCTTATTGACCACCTTCACTGCACACTTCGCGAACTGTATGAATAAGATAACAGCTCTGAGACAGAATTACACAGAAAGAGAGCGAGTCAAAAATAGAGCGAGACACACAACAAAATTTTCAGAACGGGATAACAACCCTTCTACGCAATGCTTATTTCAAAACACACAAAAATAGAAAAAAATTACTTTCAAATTTTTATAGGCAAAAAATATTTTATAGTATTATAATCTTTTTCGCGCTTGCTCCCGCCTCGGGGCAGGTTACGCGCTTTTCTGAGATGCGAGACAGACCTACCTAAGTATAAAATGTGGCTGCGCGTTCGGTTAATGCTAGTGTGTGTAGCAGCAATGGGAAGAGTCAGATTCATGCCGGAGAACTACCGACATTTCTTAACCTCCTCAGTTTGGGTGGATCTGTCCGGGATGAGAGTCAAACTTGGAGCTTTTCGCACAATAATCGATAATCGCACTCAATATGTCGTAGTAGAGATTGCTTCAGTCGAGGGGCCTGGTTGAGAGAGGTCAGGCTGTTTCATGACTTGTTGAAAAGAGATGACAGGACGAGGGGTGCGATACGGTCTATCGAAGACTGGAGAAATACGAACGAGATGTACATCGACCACTATGACGGGAGGATGCGTGGGGTCATTGTGGATGCGATGACATTCTCGTTCAGCATTCAATTCGATAGGAGATAAGTCGGCCCTTGCGTAGCGACCACTATGAAGAAGTTTTCTTGTTTTCCTATAGAGTTGCAATAAGATATTGCTCAGTCTTCAGAGCTCGACCATAAACGAAGCCAAGGCGAGGTTTGTTGACGATAAAAGGTTATCAGACCACTTTCGAAGTCGTCTTGAAGAATGTTCTCAGGTAAACTGCCAACTGACAAAAACTTTATAAGGCGACCGACCTACCGACCCTCTTCCTCACTCGAAATGAATGTATCAGAGTTTTCACAGCTAAAACTGAAAGAAAACATTTTCTTTGCTCTGCATAAATGTAACGCTTCAGAAGCCATAAATCAGCCTCAACCGGTTTCGTAAAGTTTAAAGTGAAACTTTCAACCTCTTTGAGCGATCGACCTATTGGATGTCAGATCCAAGTTTCTCGAGAAGTCTAGAGATCTGTGAGTGCACGGAGTAGATTGTTTCTTCTGGATACTTTGCCTTGTTGTTTCTTGGCGTGTTCGGCGAAGGTTAGCATCGAGTCGAAGGTTACTCCGAGGATTTTGGGCTTCTTTTCTAGCAAAAGGGGCGTGTTGTTTATTTTAATGATTGGGTGATCGTTTGCCTGCTTCGTCCATGGGGTAAACAGTGTGACTGTTGATTTTGCTGCTGATATTGTTAATTTTCTGTTCTTGAAGAAGTTCTCGACGGAGGGGAGGTAGTTCGCGATCTTGTGTACCAGACTGTCGTAGTTACCCCCTGGGGCATGGGCCAGTAGCGAAGACAGTTAGATCGTCCACATATGTGACTACTTGAATGTCTTCCGGGGGCTTTGGAAGATCTCTCATGTATAGATTGAACAGAGTCGGTGATATCACGCTTCCTTGGGGCACTCCGGTACGTATGATTCGGCTTCTCGACAGCTTATCTCTGAATAGGATGTGAGATTGTCTGCCTCGGAGGTAGGATGCGAGCCATCTGGTGGTGCCGGATGGTAGGGTTGACTCGTATAGAGAATGTTGACCGCGTCAAAAGCTTTGGATAGATCGAGTGCCACGAGTACTGTTCTGTGCGAGGGCTTCTTTTGATTGAAGCCGTTTGCGATGTGTGTCAATAGTTGGAGGAGGGCTGTCGTCGTGGAGTGCTTTGCTCTAAAGCCGTGCTGATGGGTGGCGGGCTCCAAATGTTCTTGTAGAGACGGTAGTGAGGCGTTCGAGTAGTTTGGCTGTGGGACAGAGAAGAGAGATGGGGCGGTATGACCTGCTGAGCTTTGGGTCCTTTCCTGGTTTGAGGAGTGGGATGATGATTGATTTTTTCTAAATGGCGGGTATTTAGCACTGTTCAAGGGAGGTGTTGAGGAGATTGGTGAGGAACCTGAGTCCCACTGGTCCCAAATGCTGTAGATGTATGATGGAAATAGAGTCGGGTCCCAAGGCTTTGGACTTTCTGGACTTGTGTAGTGCGATGCGAACTTCTTCTTGAGAGAATGAGGGAATATCTCCTTTGGAACGTTTCTGGATGTTTCTTGTGATTATCCTCGCTCGTTTGTCGCTGGCATGTGTGCGAATTGTGGTAAATTGTTTGTTGAGCTGATTGCTAATGTCTATGTTGTTGGAGAGAGTGCCACGGTTGTCAAAGGATATGGCCATGTTTGGGATTGGCCTGGGTTTGTCTTCTAGTGTACGGATGAGGGACCAGAGTTCTTTTACGCCTTTGGTGCTTCTCGGATCGATTGCCTCGATTTTGTCTCGCCATATGTCTTGCTTGTTTTGTGCTATGATTTTGTTTATTTCGTAGCAGAGCGGGGCTAGCTCTGGAGATTGAGGGTCTTGTATTCTTAGATCATCTCTTTTTGCAATAAGAGTCCTGGCTTCTTGAAAGAGACCGGATATTGGTTGTTTCCGTCTGCCTGAAGGGATGCAGTGTTTGGAAGCGGTGTTTATCACATGTCTGAAGAATTTTTCGAGTAGAGTGACCTTGAGATGAGGGCGCATGGGAAGATCCATTTCAGCGAGTATGGATTCTGTTTCGTCCTCAAACTTCTTCTAGTTGGCTTTAGCTAGGTTGGTGAAAATTCCGCGGTTGGTCGAGAGAGCAAGATTGGCGGTGATGGCAAGGTTGATGAGAATGGGGAGGTGATCAGAGGGCAAGGCTGTCTCAACGGACCATTATGTCGATAAGATTAGTGATGGGGAGCAGATGGATATGTCTGGGGAAGAGGGAGAGCCAGACGATGTGAGACGGGTGGGAGAATTCACGTTGACAATGCCGAAGTCTGAGTTAGTGATTTCTGCAGCGAGATGTTCTCCTCGGCCATGAGTGTCTTCGATGTTTGAGAACTACATATCATGGTGGGCGTTAAAATCTCCTAGAATTAGGGTGTCGTCCGTGGTGAGAAGATTGGCAATTGATGGAAGATATCCTTGGGGACAGCTGCTGGTTGGCGGGATGTAGATATTAGTTACTCGAAGCTCACTGTCTCCGGTTTTTATTAGTGCCTGCTGTACTTCAGTGGTGATGTCTCCGGGAGTGTTTGTCACGTCTATTTCCGTGAAGTTGATGCTGTGGTGAATGAGCATGGCTAGGCCGCCGCCTAGGGATGTGCGATCCTTCCTTATCAGAGCATATCCAGGGAAGCTGGGGATTTTACTTTTCGGTCCGAAATCGGTCTCCTGTATGGCAGCGACTTTGATTTTGTGTGACTGCATGAAGTCTGAGAGTTGGGAGGCTTTCCCAGCAAGGTCATTGGCATTCCATTGTAGGGTGGACATGTGAGATGGCTGTTGTTGTGGGCTGCTGGTTGCGTTCTTGCCGTCGAGCATGGTATTGTCACGAACAGTAGACTCAACCACTGCTAAGTAGAGATGGGGCCAAAGCGTTATTGGAGACATCCGGTACTCAAGTTCAGCCATTTGACTACTCACTAGTTGAAGTTGACTTGCCGGATCCGCAAACATTTTGTGGGGAGGTGAGACAGCTTTAGTGACGATCTCTTGCAGAATAGAGCTGATGTATGGTTGTGGCACCATGGGAATGTCGAGTTCCATGAGTTTGGGATTATTTTTTCTATTTGATGAGAGGGTGAAGGAGGTCACCTCTCATCATGAGAGAGGGTGAAGGAGGTCACCACTCATCATGAGGGAGGGTGAAGGAGGTCACCACTCATCATGAGGGAGGGTGAAGGAGGTCAACACTCATCATGAGAGAGGGTGAAGGAGGTCACAACTCATCATGTTGTTGTTGTTGTTGCCGATAGATCTCCTATTCGGCATCGTCTTCGGTGATCGGTAGTTTTAGAAACCTTGCAGCTTCTACTGGGTCGGTCCAGAGAGACCAAGCCGTCAACCTAGTCGGCCTATCTGGACAGGAGAAGAGGTGAGTCGTTGTGTGTCCGGGTTCGTCGCAGTCCGGACATCTGTCCACGATTGTGGAGTCAATTCTGGACATATAGCTTCGCAGAAATGGGCTATATCCAGACCGGAGCTGGGTGAGTGTTCGTCTTGTAGATCTCGGAAGATTTCTCTCTTCTCTGGAGATAGGCGGTGGTGGGTATCCTCCCAGTACCACAAGCGGTGAGTATTTGTTCTTCACCGCTGTGACTGTATCCGTGAGTATCTTCTTTATGTCTTCACGGTACGCTTCTTCTGTCTTCACTTCTTTATCTTCACCAAGGAATGGAGTGATGCAGTTTTGGTGTTCACTGAAAAGGGATCTCGCCCTCTTCAACTGTCTGGGAGGAGGTGGCATCTTGGTTGTGTCGTGATCAATGTGGTCTCGTTTCTGTAGCCGAAGGAGGAATTGCTTGCACAGCATGTGCAACATTTTGGGCAGCTTGAAGTTTATTCCAATGGCTTTCGGAGAGATTCGGAGACCATATTGGCGCGGCGTAGTTGATAACTGATCGGCCGACGACTTTGTAGGTGGTCAGCAAGAGTTCTTTTTCCTTTCCCCAGGAAGCTCCAGCAAGTGCACGTAAAGCTGCATTCGGTTTCGGAGTGTCCTCCTCGTTTTCTTCGCATGAGATCCGAAAGAGTACATCGTGTCGAATGTGACGCCTAGAATTTTGATGGAGCGGACAGTTGGAACAGTGATGTTGTCTATACGGATGTCGAGCTGCTGATTGACCTCCCTGCTATTCAGCGTGAATAGCATTGCCGCACTTTTCTCTGCTGCTAATTTCAGTCGTCTGGAGTCGAACCACTGTGCTAGTTCGTCGAGGTAGCTGTTGATTTGGAATTTCGATCAAATCACAACTCATCACGAGAGAGGATGAAGGAGGTCACAACTCATCATGAGGGAGGGTGAAGGAGGTCACCACTCATCATGAGGGAGCGTGAAGGAGGTCAACACTCATTATGAGAGAGGGTGAAGGAGGTCACAACTCATCATGAGGGAGGGTGAAGGAGGTCACCACTCATCATGAGGGAGGGTGAAGGAGGTCACAACTCATCATGAGAGAGGGTGAAGGAGGTCACCACTCATCATGAGAGAGGGTGAAGGAGGTCACCACTCATCATGAGCGAGGGTGAAGGAGGTCACAACTCATCATGAGCGAGGGTGAAGGAGGTCAACACTCATCATGAGAGAGGGTGAAGGAGGTCACAACTCATCATGAGAGAGGGTGAAGGAGGTCACAACTCATCATGAGAGAGGGTGAAGGAGTTCACCACTCATCATGAGGGAGGGTGAAGGAGGTCAACACTCATCATGAGAGAGGGTGAAGGAGGTCACCTCTCATCATGAGGGAGGGTGAAGGAGGTCAACACTCATCATGAGAGAGGGTGAAGGAGGTCACCACTCATCATGAGGGAGGGTCAAGGAGGTCACAACTCATCATGAGGGAGGGTGAAGGATGTCAACACTCATCATGAGAGAGGGTGAAGGAGGTCACAACTCATCATGAGAGAGGGTGAAGGAGGTCACAACTCATCATGAGAGAGGGTGAAGGAGGTCACCACTCATCATGAGACACAAAAAGGAAAGTGACAAAGAGAAGAGAGAAGCAAATAAAGATAAGCAAAGAAGAGAGAAGCAAATAATAGTTTATCTCTGCAAAATTACTTCTTGTCGGCAGATGGCGAACCCGCAACCTTGCGCTTTCGCGACTGATTCATCAAGCACTTCCAAAGCATTTGATCGGAAATTTGAATTTTTTTCAAATGTTATATACATCAGAAGATAATACGTGCTTACTCGTTCGAGAGTTTTGGCTGACTTGGCCGGTTCTGAATTCTCCTTCAATGGCTTGTTTAAGTCACTATGTCACATGGCAGAGCTGACCTTCAGAGTGGAGGAGGTCTCTGCAAGCATTTCCAAGTTGACGGTGCACATGATGAGTGTATTGGCGTTACCACCCAGAGAGTTCTTAAGAAGTCGCGTAAGTTTGGAGTCTCGGAACGAAATGAAACTCCTGCAATGTATAGTTGAAAAGTCTTACCTTCTGCGACAAGGCCCTGGCTTACCATCCCACAAAAATCTAGATTAAAAAGACTGAGAAAACTGGATGAGAAGGATGATGGAGATGGCAGAAGGAGAAGGATGAGAAAACTTTGTGGTCAGAAGAGGCAGTTGTGCGCAGAAAAAGCACAAGTCTTAGAAAGACAGGAATTCTATCAAAATCTCTCTGGAGAGCACAGAGTCAGAAAGATTACCAGAAGTGTAAGAGTAGAAGGGAGAGAGAAGGGTAACTGTTTCTCGGAGAGTTGATGGATGCACTTGGTGAGAGTGAAGAGGGACAGGTTAATGCTCTTCCCCTCCTGCAGGCGAACACCGCAAGTCCGTGCTTGCGAAGCGTTCTCGCTACCTTTACAACATACATTAAGAGAGTGTTAGTTGCATTCAATAAATAGACAGCCTATCCAAAAACTCTCACATTATACAACAAAATTTTATCTTTATATGGAACTTGACGTCCTTCCATAAATGGAAATTTAGTCAGCCGAATATCAAAGAGTCAGTTGAAGAAACCACCCCAGGGGCCTATTCTAAACTATTCACGAAACTCATAAATTCGTGAAGGTCATATTCATGAATGGTCTCCTAATCTTTTTCGTTGTTGTTGTTGCCGGATGTAGTAGGCTTCGAAGAACGTCTGTGTACTTCGTTTCTTGTTCTTCTTCTTTTTTTCTTTTTTTTCTTATATCTTCAAGAACGCTGCGACATCCAGCGGCTTGGTCCAGAGGTCGATTGGAGACAGCGCGGTCGGGTGGCATGGGCAGTTGAAGAGATGCGCAACGTCGTGAGGTCCGGAAGAGCAATCGGGACACACGTCGGGGATGGATTCGTCAATGCGGTGGAGGTAGTTGTTGATGAATCTGCTGAATCCCGAGCGGAGCTGGCTGAGCGTGCATCTAGTCTTGCGGGGTAACTCCTTCTCTTCTTCCTGGATAAAGGGCGGAGGTCTGCCTCCCAGGATGACGGCACCCTTCAACGATTGGAGTTCGTTCGAGACCATCATCGAGTGTACGGTGTTTGCGACTGATTTCCCATTGTTCGGATACTTTGACATCTGTTTCGCGGCTTCGACAGTCTTCTTGCAGCTCAACACGAGGTTGTTCTTCATTGCGCGAGGGGGCGCTGGGCAGTCGAGGAGGCCGTGGTGGATGTGTTCTGGGTCCAACGATCTCGCGAGGTACTGCGCGGCGAGCATGTTCAGATGGGATTTGGTGCGCATGACCTTTGATTCGCGATGAATATGGTCAGTGTCGGCCATTTGATGATTCCCTGTCACGACGCGGAGTCCGGAGTTCTGAGAGCGTTGGATTTTGGCGTGAGCGGAGTCCGAGAGGAAGGTGGACCAGGCGGGTGCGGCGTAGTTGCAGATCGCTTGCGAGATGGCTTTGAACGTGAGGCGGAGGGTTTCTTTTTGGTTGCCCCAGGTGCTTCCGGCTAAGGCTTTCAGTACGTTATTGCGCTGCGACATCCGTCTCGCGATGTCTTTGGCATGATGGCTGAATGTGAACATCGAGTCGTACGTGACGCCGAGTAGCTTGGCCTGGTTGACGGTGGGGACGGGTGATCCGCAGATTGATATGTCCAGAGTAGACTTGAATTCACGACTGAACGGGGTGAAAAGCATGAGCTGGCTCTTGGTCGGGGAAATGATGAGTGACCGTTCTTTGAGGAAGGTTTCAATTTTCGTGATGGCCCTGCGTAGATTTTCGGAGGCGACGTTGATGTCGGGATCTGACGCCCAGATCGTGATGTCATCAGCATACGAAATGACGTTCGTGTGGGCATCGTCTGTGGGAAGATCGCGGAGGTAAAGGTTGAAAAGCGTGGGCGAAAGGGCGCTGCCTTGTGGGACTCCGTTTCTGAAGAGTCTGGAACTTGATACCGAGTCGCGGAAGCTTGTGCGTCCTGTTCTTCCTCTAAGGTAAGAGGCGAGCCATTTTTTAATGTAGTTCGGCGCGGTTGTTGTCTCAATGAGGTCGATGAGCTTGACGATGTCGATACTTTCGAATGCCTTGGACATATCGATTGCCATGAGGACCGTTCGACTAGCGGGACGTTTCTGGTTAAAACCGTCTGCGATGCTCTTCGAGAGAGTTACGAGGGCCGAGGTTGTAGAGCGTCTTGCCGTGAAGCCATGTTGGTGGTCTGCCGGAGGAATGTGCCTCTGTAGGGAGCCGAGTAATAGCCGTTCAATCACTTTGGCGACGGGCGAGAGTAGAGATATCGGACGGTAGCTGGAGCCTTCGGATGCTGGTTTGCCTGCTTTCAGGAGGGGTAGTATGATCGACGATTTCCATATCATGGGGATCCTGCCTGTGCGTAGGGAGCTGTTGACCAGGGAAGTCAGGGCGCTGATTCCTTTCGGACCTAAATGATGGAGAATTATAGGAGCGATGCCATCTGGACCAAGCGCGGTGGACTTCTTCGTGGATCTGATAGCGGCTGCTACGTCTGTGGTAGTGAAGTCCTCGAAGTCATCTGCGGACAGGCGGTGTATTTTCCTCATAGTCTTCCTGTTTTCCTTTGAAGTTATATACTGGACTGGACAAGTGTAGGCTTTGTTGAAGCGGTTCGCGATATCGGAGGCGGTCGTGATCGTCTCATTTCTGAAGGATATGGCGCAGTTCGGCGGTGGTCTTCCTTTGTTGTTGAGGATTTTGATGGTCTTCCAGAGCTTGTTGACATCTTTCTTTGGATCGAAGGACTCCATCAGTGCGCGCCAGATATCCCGTTTGTTTTTGTCGGTAGCTCTCCTTATGTTCGTGTTGAGATCGTTCAAAAGGTCGCTTGTCGGATTCGATTCTCTGAGTGTGTCGCGATGATGCATCCATTCTCGTATCTCTGTCGTTAGGGCGACTTCTCTCTTCTTGATCCGGCCACGTGGGATTGTTTTTGCTGCAGCTGATACAAGTATTCTTCGGAAGAGAGGTTCTGCTTGAACGGCTGGTAGATTGGGAAGAGGATTTTTGGACAGGCTTTCTTCGACGTGTTGCTGGAACGCTTCCCAGTCCGCTTTCCGGTAATTTGTGAAGGTTGCGTCTCTGTGAGTGTGGTTGAAATTGCTGCCTTCTAGTTCGATGATTATCGGAAGATGATCGGAGCTGCCTTCAGTGATAGTTTTCCATGACGCTTTTTGAAGGAGATCCTGAGAGCAGATGGAAATGTCTGGCGAGGAAGGGCGACCGTTTGAGGGAACTCGTGTGGGCATGTCGCGGTTGAGAGTGGCGTGTTCCGAGTCGTCAATAGCACTGGAGATGACGTTTCCTCTGTTGTCTGTCGAGTGAGAGTACCAGCTGGAGTCGTGGGCGTTAAGGTCGCCTAGTATGATGGAATTCTCGCGGTTGCGTAGAAGGGGGGATAGATCCGGTTGGTAGCCTGTGTTGCAGGAGGTCATCGGAGGAATGTAGACATTAGTGATGTCCAGAGAGAGGCCGTTGTTGTCCGAGATGCGAACAGTCAGTGATTCCAGGTGAGGATCTGTGGTAGACGGGACGACGGAGTAGATTAAAGAATGGGTGATGCCTGTGAGTAGGCCGCCACCTGTGTCGGTTCCGCGGTCTTTTCTAGCAATGGAGTATCCGGGGAATGAAGGAGTTTTAGCGCGATCCGTCAGCTTCGTTTCTTGTATTAGGAATATGTCGATCTTCAGGCGAGTTAGGAGGTCGAGGATCTCTGTTGTCTTGCCATTTATCCCATTACAATTGTATTGTAGCAGTCTCAGGTTCTTGTTGCCTTTGCGTCTGTTTCGAGCGATTGAAGCGAGAGCTGCGTCTGCAGATGGCGAGGGTGTGTCTTGGCGGGTCTGACATGGAGGGCATCGGTAGGTTGCAGGGACGTAGTCCTTGAGCGATGGAATACCGCTGCACTTCGCTTTGATGTGTGTCCATTCGGAGCAGAGAGAGCACTGGATGCAGTTCGTGTTCGCTGTCTTTCGGCAAGTAGAGCAGAGCCAGGTGGTGGGAGGTCCTGGGTTGCGTTCGATGTCTCCGGCTTGTAGAAGTAGAGATTGAGACAGACTGGCCGGGTCGGTCTGCCTCACATTGCAAAAAACGGAAGAATTGTGTGCTCCGGAGGGAGCGTGTCTTCGTGTCTTCGGAGCTGGTCTGCTTCCGGAGAAGGTTGGTGATGTCCTTTGCAGTCCTGAGACTGACGTGCTGCACCGCGAGTAGGCGGACATCGTTGTAGCACAATCTTTTTCGTGAAAAAATGTTCATGAAAGGCCCACTTTTCATAATTTTCTTCTTTCAGAAATGTTCACGAATATTGTTTACGGTCGCTGAATTTGGACTTCGTGCTTCGTTCTTTTTCATCTTGTATGCTCATTTTGGTATTCAAAGTTTTCAACAAAAAACTGCTCATTTGCATTTTCGCTTCATCTATTCAATGACTGTCAGCCTGTCTGCATTTCTGTGCGCGCTTCTCCGCCATAAGTCAATTTGTGCTAGGAACTACAAAAAAATGGGGGAAGGGGAATCAATGAATATGCCTCAGTAAGTCATCTGCATGTATGACACTTTCTAGGGAAGTTCTAAGTCATAGAAAAGTTTTAATTGCGAACATTAGAAAATCTATGCCCATCTCATCGAGGCTAAGACAAGTTCAGGGACTTTCGGGTGAAATATAAAATGAATCACAACAGTTTTTTTATTCAGCCAATTTATCTGCATATAAAATCATAATTATAAACATCTATTCAATGACTGTCAGCCTGTCTGCATTTCTGTGCGCGCTTCTCCGCCATAAGTCAATTTGTGCTAGGAACTACAAAAAATGGGGGAAGGGGAATCAATGAATATGCCTCAGTAAGTCATCTGCATGTATGACACTTTCTAGGGAAGTTCTAAGTCATAGAAAAGTTTTAATTGCGAACATTAGAAAATCTATGCCCATCTCATCGAGGCTAAGACAAGTTCAGGGACTTTCGGGTGAAATATAAAATGAATCCCAACAGTTTTTTTATTCAGCCAATTTATCTGCATATAAAATCATAATTATAAACATTGCCTAGACAACTATTCAGCGACAGAGAATTATTTTGACACCAAAACAAAGAAATACCAGTTGTCTAGGCAATGCAGACCCCGACTCGCTTCCTCAAGGAAAAAAGTCGAAAAACGGAGAGAAAAAAACGAGCGAAAAAATAATAAAAAATAGAAGGAAAAAATTCGAAAAAACAACAAAAAAGCAAAAAAAGGAAAAAAACGGGGAAAATTTTTGATCAAAAAAGTGACGAAAAAACTTTTGAAAAACAAAAAAACAAAAAATGTGCAACCCTGATCCTGAGGAAACCAATCATGATGATGAAGTTGTTAGCATGTTTACATGATTTTTCATTTTTTTATATGACACGCTCAGTGAAGAAGTCATCCATGGTATGCTTAAGAAGTCATCCAAGGTATGCTTAAGAAGTCATCCAAGGTATGCTTAGCGATGCCAATTTTGTTGACCCAGACTCATCCAAGGTATGCTTAGCGATGCCAATTTTGTTGACCCAGACTCATCCAAGGAATGCTTAGCGATGCCAATTTTGTTGACCCAGACTCATCCAAGGTATGCTTAGCGATGCCAATTTTGTTGACCCAGACTCATCCAAGGTATGCTTAGCGATGCCAATTTTGTTGACCCAGACTCTTCCAAGGTATGCTTAGCGATGCCAATTTTGTTGACCCAGACTCAATAGTTGGACGAAATGAAACGAAAATGCAAATGAGCAACTTTTTTTGAAAACTACGAATACCAAAATGAGCATTCAAGAAAAAAAAGAACGAAGCACGAAGTCCAAATTCAGCGACCGTAAAAAATATTCGTGAACATTTCTGAAAGAAGAAAATTATAAAAAGGGGGCCTTTCGTGTAATTTTTTCACGAAAAAGATTAGGAGACCATTCATGAATATGACCTTCACGAATTTATGAGTTTCGTGATTAGTTTATGACAGGCCCATTGTTGCATATTAATTGTCTTCTTAATTAGGCGTCAGTGCTTTAAATACTATTTAATCGAGAATTCAACGATTTATCGACTGCTAAACGTTGTTTTGCTTAAATAGAAATAGCTGAAGATAGACAGATTTAGGTCCGGGCGTGGCATAGTGGTAGTGTGATAGACCATTGTACGAAGAGTCCCGATTTCGACTCCCACCCCGGACAGATCCACCCAAACCAAGGGGGTTAAGAAGTGCTGGTAGTGCTCATGCACGAATCTGACTCTCCCCACTGCTGCTAATCACACTAGCAGTGATCTAGCAGGCAGCCACTGGTTCTACCAGGATAGGTCTGTCCTGCATCTCAGGGGAGCGCGTACCCTGCCGCGAGGCGGGAACAAGCGCGAGGAAGAAGAAGAAGCTGAAGATAGACAGACCCGCGAGAAATTTTGAAGGGTTCCATAGACTATCAGCTGATATGTGCCCAGACTGAAAGTCAGATAGGTAACAGATGTATACTCTTCAGTTATGGACTTACTGGTTATGATTATTGACAGATAAAACAATAAATCACTAAAACCTCCGCCTTAGACTGACCCGCCTTTATTCAGGACAATTCAATATTGCCATACCTGCCAGATCGCACAAGGAAAGTGTGGCTGATTTAGTGGCCGTTTTGGAAGACTCCTTGTCTTTAGACTCCATCAGCAGTCGCACGATGAGATGCGACCGTGAACTGCGCTCATTCAGCGCCGTCTCACCCACCTTGCGACGCTCTCAACATCACCACCGCTTTTCATTGAGAAAGCTCTTATGAAGTTTTAAGTGAGCAAGCCATTAAAGGCAACTTCCGAAGACAATTATATACGAAAATTATGTAAAATATGAATTTAAAAACTGATAAAAAAATAGCTTTCGCTAGGACGGGTCTCGTATTACTCTCTACTATATTTTCGACAGAATAGGGTTATGAGGAAAGGAAACCTTCAGCCTTTTCCAGCCAGGCAAGGGCGTCCTCCATTCCACGCACGTGGACTTCCTTCAGTCTCTCCACTGACGTCACATTCTCCGAAACACGCACCTTGCACAAACCATTCAGTACATCATCGCATGGGGCTGTGTTCGAGTGAAAGATAATATCGGGAAACATCCCCCCTTCCCCTCTCAGGCATGCAAGTACGAACAAAGCGCGTGTTCCTTTCCTACCCCCGCCCCCCATGGGTGGGAGTACGGACATAGCGCTTGATCCTTTCCTACCCATGCCCTCTTCCCTTCCATGGGTGGAAGTACGAAAATAGTCCCGTTCCTACCCAACCCCCCCTACGTAGCCCCTCATGATTTCCTTCCACTTTTCGAGCGATAGGTGCTGTTTTTCATAAACAGCAGGGCGTTTCTTACCAAAATGTTTCCCGAGCGCATAGATTTTCAAATTTACGCCAAGAGGTATTTCAAAATCATTTTTAGACTTGAAATTTCCCTATGTAAAATTGTTACCGAGCGCATATTACTCACCAAACTCGCCCCTGCGTTATCCAATGTAATAATTTTTTTGCAAGAAATAAACATGTTTGTATAGATTTTTACTTTTTTGATTTTCAGAAAAGCACATAAAAATGTTTTATCCGCAGTGCGAGAGAAACATCCTGTTAAATAAAGCTCCTGAGATATAGGTAGGAAAGTATAAATCTTATACAAGTTACATATCTTGTAAACTCACCGCGTGACGGTTTTTTATCGACTATTAGCTATAACTTACTCTTACGAATGTTTTTCTTGATTATTATACGGACAACATTCAATTAGTTTCAATGAACCGTTAGAAACTGCGATTTGATTATGGTCACTGAACCAACTAGGTTATTTTTGGAAATAAAAAGGAATATTCAAAATTTGTTGTATGAATGTTGAAATAATATTAGCTTACTTGAAGATCCTCCCCGTTCCCGATCAAATCTCGGATCTTCTCGTTGTAGATCTCCAACACCGCCATCTTCAGCATGAAGACTTGATTGCTGTTGCTCTGAAAATTCAGTTTGAATGGGGAATTAAAACTGTTTTCGATTCGGGCAGGGCCTAAAATGAAGAAAATGTGAAAAGCAGAAAATAAAAAAAAGATTGATGAACGAAAAGTATCTGAGAATTCGGTACCTCTCAGGAGTTCGGAGGGATTTCAATCTGTTAGCCAACCAAAAATATCTGAGAATTTGGTACCTCTCAGGAGTTCGGAGGAGTTTCAATCTCTCAGCCAACCAAAAGTATCTGAGAATTTGGTACCTCTCAGGAGTTTCAATCTCTCAGCCAACGAAAAGTATCTGAGAATTTGGTACCTGTCAGGAGTTCGGAGGAGTTTCAATCTCTCAGCCAACCAAAAGTATCTGAGAATTTGGTACCTCTCAGGAGTTCGGAGGAGTTTCAATCTCTCAGCCAACCCAAAGTATCTGAGAATTTGGTACCTCTCAGGAGTTCGGAGTAATTTCAATCTCTCAGCCAACCAAAAGTATCTGAGAATTTGGTACCTCTCAGGAGTTCGGGGGAGTTACAATCTCTCAGCCAACCAAAAGTATCTGATAATTTGGCACCTCTCAGGAGTTCGGAGGAGTTCCAATCTTTCAGCCAACCAAAAGTATCTGAGAATTTGGTACCTCTCAGGAGTTCGGAGGAGTTTCAATCTCTCAGCCAACCAAAAGTATCTGAGAATTTGGTACCTCTCAGGAGTTCGGAGGAATTTCAATCTCTCAGCGAACCAAAATTATCTGAGAATTTGGGACCTCTCAGGAGTTCGGAGGAGTTTCAATCTCTCAGCCAACCAAAAGTATCTGAGAATTTGGGACCTCTCAGGAGTTCGGAGGAGTTTCAATCTCTCAGCCAACCAAAAGTGTCTGAGAATTTGGTACCTCTCAGGAGTTTGGAGGAGTTTCAATCTCTCAGGCAACCAAAAGTGTCTGAGAATTTGGTACCTCTCAGGAGTTTGGAGGAGTTTCAATCTCTCAGGCAACCAAAAGTATCTGAAAATTTGGTACCTCTCAGGAGTTTGGAGGAGTTTCAATCTCAGCCAACCAAAAGTATCTGAGAATTTGGTACCTCTCAGGAGTTCGGAGGAGTTTCAATCTCTCAGCCAAATGATAAAAAAAATTAATTATTACATTTCTACTACAAATGATACTTACTCTTTTGTAATTCTTCGTATCCAAAGGCGTTTCCGAGAAAATCTTAAAACTGTCCCATCTTTGGAATCCGTTCTCCCCTGTTGTTGTTGTTGTTTGCCCATAGGTCCTGTCAAGCGGAGTCCTTTGGGATAGGTTGGTGAGGATCCTTTTGAGTTCGGAGAAATTTTCTCCGTCTACACTCGCATTGCAGTCGGCGATCCTCTTCGCGAGACCCATTCGTTAACCGGAGAAGGGCAAGAGGCTATTTTACTGGCGCCTCGACTCGCCATTACAAAGTATAGGGGAGTATCGGCTGATGTTTCATCCGATGGCATGCCCAGGCCAGTCCGGCATCGCCCTCCTTTGACGAACTATACTATCCAATTTCGGTCCGCGAC
This sequence comes from Allodiplogaster pararmata, assembly GCA_964056735.1. Lineage (NCBI taxonomy): Eukaryota > Metazoa > Nematoda > Chromadorea > Rhabditida > Diplogasteridae > Allodiplogaster > Allodiplogaster pararmata. Next base: position 1,563,557 of record OZ057407.1, read on the forward strand.
GGGCAAGCCCGCTATCTCCAATGCACTTGTGCAAAGAGACATCCCTAATCCGCCACCTAAGGACGCGCTCGATACCGGTGAGGATGAACCGGTCCCTTGCGATGGTGTGAACTTGTGGGCTGTAGTACCATCGGAGACGAGTTATTTTTTCTATTTTTCTCTTTTTTAATGTGTGTTTCTCAGCCGTTCTTCCCTTAAATGCGTAGGCGGCTGCTAAAAGCTAGAGAAACGAGTTCCCATATAGTGTTCTTCTCTAACCCGCAGAGCGTGTGAATTCTATGCGCAAGTCTATGTGCTACCCATGAAAGTTGGTGATACAAATGCTCTGACAATCTGTAGCTTCTCTTTTACATCACACGCTCTCGGGCTCTTGTTCTCTACTTACACATATAAGCTTTGATCCGATGCAGATATATTCCCTCATGTTTTATGGTTTTTGAAGTATTTTATAAAGTTTGTAGTAGTACCTTCATCATAGCATTTAGGTAAAAGAAGTTATAGTCAAAAACTCAATAAAAAATTGCTTACAATAACGCTCTGCTGAAAACTGCACTAGTTTTCATTATTTACCTAGAAGGGAAGTCTAAGAAAATACAATAAAAACCGAATTTCTCTCAGAACCCGAAAAAAGTTTTTTTACCGCTCGGCCTCCGCCTGCGATTTTTTTTGTTGAAAATTTTAGGTGACAAGTGTCAATTATTAAACAGGACACACCAAGCACAACCTCCTCTCTTCCCCACAGAGTTAGGCTCTTTTAGGTATTTATGTACTTCACAGTTGCATTTTAGAAGGTCTGCTGACTGAGATAGTGTCGAAGATCTGTTTGAAGGCGAGTTGAACAATCCCATTCTCATCACCGCTCCCTGTCAGCGTGTGCGTCTTTCCCGATCCACTCTGTCCATATGCAAGCACGCTGGTGTTGTAACCTGCATTAATTGGCAGAGAGACAGAAAAATGTAGGAGAAAGATGTAATCCTCGACTAAATCGTTCGCAGGGTGGGGAAGGTATTTAGCCAAAAGTTTATTACCATCATCTCGGGTTCAAACCATAATCGACACTCCAGTGCACATTCTACGTTCATCATCAACATCAAGAAACAAAGAATAAAATGGATTTTTTCGAATCGGTGACGCCTAGTGTCCCACGAGTCATGGGCCATGACATTGGGAATAACGCGTTTAAATTGAATTGAAACTACAATAATGCCACTCGAAAGAGGCAAGCTTGAAAGTTTTGTTTTGTTGGTTAACTGAGACGTACCTTCTATGAAAGTGGTGACCAGGTGAGCAACCGAACACTCGTAGATGGCATCCGTTGCGAAGGTCTCATCATAGACTGCGTCTAATTCAATCAGTCAATAAATATGAATCTCGTTCTTTTATGTCTCTCAACATCCATAGATTCGACTTCGTTGTGTTAAAAAAGCTATCAAGACAACTTAAACTATTTCATGTCACCTCGTGTGAAAATACTCCGTTTTATAAAATAATTATCGAACTCGAAATTTCTCTTTTTCACTCTTTCGCTTATCGGACATCTCGATTTTTTATGCAATCACCGGTCAGTCTTCTCAGGAATCAAACCATTCTAATTTTTCGGATAAATTTGTCATTACTGGATGTTCCAGAGGTCTTGAACATCAACATCAGTTTATGATAGTCGTTCGTTCTCGTTCTCGTGGTTTTTTTAAATTTTTTAAAAATTTTTTTGTTTCATCAGCAGTCTTATTCGTGTTATTACAATGTAAAATGTTTTTCAAGAAATAAATAAACAAAGTGTAATTATAAAGATTCTTTTAATTGGTCCTGGCTGAAAGGAAGGGTTTTTCAGTGTGTAAGAAAATGGTACAGACGACCGATTTTTTTCTATACATAAGGGTCCCGACTATGATTTAAAAAAACAGAGGCCCACGAAATTTTTTTTGTTTGTTTCACATTAGGTCCCCCTTATGATTTGGAAAAACAGAGGTCCGTCGACAGAAGGTTATACATGACTATTTAACCCCTCGCTGAGAGCGGTCGACTCACTTCTCGCTCTCCATTTCTATCGCCTAAAATGAAAATTTCCGGTCTTTAGCTGGAATTGGACACCTTGAGACCGTATCTTTCAAACCATAACCAACACGCCAGTCTACATTCTACGTTCTCAACATCAAGAAACTAATAAGAAGCTGGAGTGTTTCGAATCAATGGCGTTTTATGAGATCGAGAATAAAGCGTTCGAATTGAATTTTCGAATTACTTACTCTTCGTCATTTCATTAGATTGGTCGGAGAATCTGATAAGAATTTCCCCTATCAAAGAAAAAATTACCTTATTATCAGTCAACTACGACCGGTCGAGGCGCGTAGTATGTGTTTAACGAGCCAGGAAAAGAAAAGAAAAATCGAATTCTATTTTTTGATTGTTGTCAAAAGACGTAAATTTGAGAAGCATCGTTTGCGCGCGTCAGGAAAAATCAAAGTTAAGGGTATTTTACCAAAAAATTTTCTCTTTTTTTGGCCGTTGGTACTCCCTCTCACTCTACTGTTTGTACGTATCCGCCGTGGGGTTATGGCTTGTCCTTATATTAGCCCTGCTGCCAGTGGATGAGTTGCGTGGGACTATTAGGCGGGAAGGAGAGGAGGGAAGAACCCAAGTCATCAGAAGTTAATGAGTCAGGACTATACATCAAAAGTTAGAGCTTTTCCCTTATAGGGCTGTTATTATGCAAAAAGATGCCGTAATTGTAGATCTCGCCGCTTGCCTCGCGTCTCACTTCACTCCCACTCACATTCCAGAGAGGCTCCGCGAAATTAGCGCTGCAAATTAAAATTACCTTTTAAAAGCCTAAAGAGAAATACTTCAATACCGATTACAGATGTTTCTAAGGGAAAATTAGAACGGAAAAGTTTATTCAGATGATTATTGAACAATCATAGCAACTGAAATTAACAAACTTAAATTAAAAAAAAAGAAATTTCCTGTCCTACTCTGAGAAAAAAAACACGGTGTTGTTGAGCAGACTTTTGAGAAAATCATGGTTTTTTTCACTTGAAGCAGGGTTTTTTAGTGTGCAAGAAAAAGGTACAGACGCCCGCCAAAGGCAAAAAAAATTTTCACTCAAGGGTCGTCCTTTATGATAAAAAAAACCCGCGAAAAAAAAGGTTTTCGTTTTAGATAAGGGGTCCCCTTATGATCAGGGGTTATTTAGTCATGTCCAGTCGCCTATCGGCGGGCGTCTGTTTTGAACCTTCGGCGAGCGTCTGTCTTTTAACTTGTAAGGGGGCCCTTATGTGAAATTTTTTTATCTCTTAAGAGTGTGTAGCGAGCTACCTCGGTGATCATCTAGTGTAAACTGCATTAGTGCACTTTACGATCACAACCTTGTTCAAATGTAGACAATTCTCATAGCGAATTGCGATTACGGTAGTATTTGCAGCTCGACGCTTGAGCGCTATTTAAATAATTGTGAAATAGTTTAGCGTAGAAGTTTAGCATTTTTAGCTACTTGTTCCGATTGTTTTTTGTTTTTTGTTAATTTAAGAATAGTTAAATTATGATTTAACTATTCAATTAGCATAGACGTATTTGCTAGAATTTAATTTGCTTATAGTTAAAAGCCGAGTCAGCTCAGACTTCGGCTCTCTTCGTTCTTCCCTTTTACCCCCACTTGGATCCACCAGCTCGTCCTTGACGAGCAATCTTGGAGAGAGAGGAAATCACCGAAAAGGTCAGTAAGTGGGCTCCCAAGTTTGAGCTCCATTTACATTTCTGCCCCTTAATTTCCTTTCCCTTCTGAAATTGCACTTTAGTGTGCTGGGCCGTTTAGCGACCAATTCTTGAACCTGGTTTAGACCAGGTGTCAGTATAGTAGTTTCAACCCCATTTCCCCCTCTTTGTTCGTTATTTGAATTTTGTTGCATTGTTGTTATTATTTGAGTGAATTACTGATTCTGTGTAATTTGGCCAGTAAATTTGTTTGATTACCGCGTGGCAGCACAAGGGCTATAAAAAGCCAAGTGATAGAGCACAAAACACTAAAACACCACATGGTGCATCGGCCGGGAATCGAACCCGGGCCGCCCGCGTGGCAGGCGAGCATTCTACCACTGAACCACCGATGCAAGAACAGCTATTAGAGCGTTTTTGGCAACTATTCACATCATCGTACTTGCATTCCTTGAAAAAGCGGCCAGAGTGTTCCGTCAAGACGAGACGCGGAGAATTCCGTCACCCTATAGAGGGCGAAATAGTCTTAATAATTGAAGAGAACACGCCACGAGGCTCGTGGCCACTAGGGCGAATCGTTAAAGGGGGAGATAGAGAAGCACAGGTGATCAGTAGCTCGGGTAGGCTAATCACCAGACCGATTAATCTCCTGGTACCTCTAGAGGTGATGAGTAAAAATTCGGGAGCAGAGGCTCCAGAAGAAAACCAACCTGCCCCCCTAAATCTCGATTTATCAAAAATTGTCCAATCGAATAGGCCAATCCGAAATTGCCCATCATTAGCGAGGGACCCAGATTTCTGGAAATCTGTCTGTCATTAAAAAACTAAGTGGGCTTGTATTGGAAAAAGTGGAAAATTTAGTTTTTGAACTATAAAAATTGTAAACAGTGAAAATTGCTTTCAGAAGCATGGAATCTAAGGATACCGAAATCTCTGATGACCAAGAGAAAATGCTGCTTGGAGACGCGGTTGAAGAGACGGTTGGCGTCGACGGCGGCGTACCTAGCGTGGATCAGTCCAGTGCCATGGTCAGTGCCAGTGAAGATTTGTAAAGGAGGAAAATTTTGGTGTCGAAAAAGGGTTTTGGGTTTAAAGGCTTTTCTGAGCCTACCCATACTTGAGAGAGGCTATTTTCGGTTGCACGTGGTAATCGAGTAGTTTCTACAGGTCAGCCTTGAGACGCCAGGAGAGTACTCCAGGGAGGATTACCTTCTCGACTACATCTCTGACGTGGTTCAATCTGCGAAGGCCGAACTCTCCGCTCTGGTGCAGTCGCACTCGACCAACCTTCTCTCCCGCATTAACCAAACCCATGCGGCAATCAACCATCTCTCCACTAAACTAGATAATGTGGTGGCTCAAGGGTCAGTAATCACCTCTCTCTTAGAGGCCACCCCACCACATACTCCGGTTCCAGAACCGGTCCCCACTCTTCCAAAACCCACCCCCCTAATGCAAACACACACCCCGACTTTCCCCACTAAGCCATGGGCACCCTCAAACCTAAAAAGGTCTCAGGACCTGGGTGAAGCACCCAGTTCATCCAAAATTGCGAAAGAGTATGCTCCAGACATAGCAGCTTGTTTGCTCTGTGGAGATACTTCGCATTACGCCATCGCCTGCCAAAAGATACAGTCTCTGCAACAACGTAAGATGTTGATCAGACGGGCTGGGCGATGCTTCAACTGCCTCTATAAAAGGCATGGCGCTAAAGCATGCAAGGTAGAACCTTGCGCTTTCTGCAAAGGCAAACATCATGGCGCAGTGTGCACAAAAAACCCGCAGGTTAAGCAATGCGCGTATAATGTCCTCGCACCGCAGTAGGCGGTCCTCTTTGCGCCCCCCCCCCCCCAGTGTAGCGAGCTACCTCGGTGATCATCTAGTGTAAACTGCATTAGTGCACTTTACGATCACAACCTTGTTCAAATGTAGACAATTCTCATAGCGAATTGCGATTACGGTAGTATTTGCAGCTCGACGCTTGAGCGCTATTTAAATAATTGTGAAATAGTTTAGCGTAGAAGTTTAGCATTTTTAGCTACTTGTTCCGATTGTTTTTTGTTTTTTGTTAATTTAAGAATAGTTAAATTATGATTTAACTATTCAATTAGCATAGACGTATTTGCTAGAATTTAATTTGCTTATAGTTAAAAGCCGAGTCAGCTCAGACTTCGGCTCTCTTCGTTCTTCCCTTTTACCCCCACTTGGATCCACCAGCTCGTCCTTGACGAGCAATCTTGGAGAGAGAGGAAATCACCGAAAAGGTCAGTAAGTGGGCTCCCAAGTTTGAGCTCCATTTACATTTCTGCCCCTTAATTTCCTTTCCCTTCTGAAATTGCACTTTAGTGTGCTGGGCCGTTTAGCGACCAATTCTTGAACCTGGTTTAGACCAGGTGTCAGTATAGTAGTTTCAACCCCATTTCCCCCTCTTTGTTCGTTATTTGAATTTTGTTGCATTGTTGTTATTATTTGAGTGAATTACTGATTCTGTGTAATTTGGCCAGTAAATTTGTTTGATTACCGCGTGGCAGCACAAGGGCTATAAAAAGCCAAGTGATAGAGCACAAAACACTAAAACACCACAGAGTGAAACATTTTCAAACTTTTTATCTAATAAAATTTGAACTTGAAATTTTTTTTAATGATTCAAGACAAGTGTATGTTTACAAAAAATTTCGCCTCCGGCGGGCGTCTGTAGCATTTTCGGACCAACTAAAAAACCTGATTATGATTTAGAAAAAACAGAGGGATGCCGACAGAAGGTCTGACATGACTATTTAACCCCTGACTTGAAGTAGCTCAGGCGTTAAATGAGATGTTTGTACTCTCCGAGCGAATGAGAACAGAAGTCGACAAAAAATAGAACAAAAGAAGAAAATTTAGATAATTTTGGCGCTACCTGTGTGCTTCAACCTAGCTTGTCAGGTTGATAATTAACTTTTTGCAAAAAGGATCAGGTACCCCCCTACCAGAGGTTCAATGGGTCATTCGTCTGACTCTTCCTCCTACTCTCTTGAATCTATAGTGCCATAGAACCACGCGATAACACATCACGTAACTTGCCTGTGCCTGCTCCTACTACTTGCATATATATGGTGATATAGAACCACGCGATAACACATCACGCAATACGTCCTCCGATGAGACGGCACATAGAGATAATAGTGTGCAGACAACTAGAGTAGAGGGAGATAATTTGTAGGGGGGGAGACAATTTGCGTGATGTGTTATCGTTAGGTTCTACAGCACCCTATATATGCAAGGGAGTAGCGCATGAGTCATTGAACTCATCTGACCCATTGGAACTCTGGTAGGGTGTGGTTAAATGCAAACAGTGCCGGCCCCGTTAGCGTAACCTTTGCCTAAGCGAGAAAAAAAACAGAGAATAATAGCTGAAAACAGCTACGCAATTCACTTAATTAGACTGGATAAAACTAAAATATTGTGGCTAATTGATCTATACGGTCTCGTTCTCAAGCCGTACGGCCTCGTTAGCATGCATTTTAACAAAGCCTAAACAAATAAATCAAGTGGAAAATGACCTGGCCCCCCTCAGTGGAAAATCAAAACTAAGTTGATGAAGAACACCAAAAATATTTAAATAAAGATAATATCAGTAGATAATATAATAAAATATAAGAGAGAAAAAACAACTGTATGACACACTTGGAAAAAAGTACCATACTCACAATCAGCATTGGACCGCAAAACTTCACAAGTTTTTGATTGTTCCCAAATGTCAAGGTGAAGTTTACGGTCGTAAGGCTTATTAACAAGGTTCATAGCTCACCAGGATGTGTGGAAAACTTCTTTTTCGGGCGGTTGACCTGGCGATCGAAAAGAGGAGGGGGAGAAATGTACAAGAATTTTTGTCATGTTTTCCGGAGTCAATTAATTTTACGATTCGCGTAACACGGGCTGGAGTATTCGACATTTTGTTCACTGACAAACGCTTAGTTTTTTTTTCAAAAGAACATTTTCTGTTATATTTTTTTCACCATGAAACTTTTCTCTGGGGGATTGGGCGGACGACCGGAAGAAATTTAACAAGTTTGGTGAGCTATGACAAGGTTACATGGAACTATCACTCAAAAGATTACTGCTTAAACCGGTAAATATACAAAAAATTTCAGCTTTTCTCATATATTTTACTTTTTTTCTCCTTAGACTCAAGTCAGGGTTACGCGAACGACAACCGTACGGCTCAGAAACAAGACCAAATACTATATTTCTCCCATCTTCATTTTTTTCGCAGGTCTAATGACTTAACTTATCGAATAAAATATTAAAAAATCGGATTTCAGATACCTTATCTGAAAAAAACAATGTGTTGATAGTCCATTTAAAAAAATATTTTTTGGGCGTTCTAAAATATTATGAATGATAAATATAAGTATGATGAGGATATAGAAGTAAATAATTTTTGAGAGATAACCTGGGTTTTATACGGATATGACATCGAATTCGAGACTCCATCCACTTTTGCGAGATGAGTGAAAACTGCAACAATGACAGTGTATCATTTAAAAAAGATGAATAGCACAATTTTTCTCATAAAAAATGATGGTTACAATTGCTGCTGCACTTTTCTCCAGACCTTAAAGCGACATATTTTTCTAAAGTTTTTTTCTTTAAAAAACCTAGTTACACAATCATGGGCCGTATGCACGTATCATTTTTCGGGCAATTAACAAAGTAAGGGCAAGAAGCCGTAAGGCATGAGGACGCCTTGAGTGAGGCCGCGCGTTTTATTTTTACATTAAAACATGTTTTTACATTAAAAAACGCTTAGGCTTAGTAAAAGTTTACGATAACGAGGCCGTACGGCGATAACGAGGCAGAACAGCCAGGCCGTGTTTTAGGCGTCCTCATGCCTCACGGCCTCATGCCTTACTTTGTTAATTGCCCATTTTTCGTGGGAAATGATGAAGAAAACAGTGTTATCCTAGAATACTGAACACTATTTTCTTCATCGTTTCCTTCCAAAAATGGTACGTGCAAACGGCCCCATATCTAAGCATAAAAACTTAGTAGGTGGTGAATTTATTTTAGCGCGTTAAACCAATTTGAAATCGTTTTTTGCGTTCAGTTTAAAAGGTGCTTTAACAAACATTACACGATGTGACTTGACACTTGAGCCAACACCGGAAATAAATTTTCTGTGATTCACTAATTTAATGAATAGTAATCAATAAAATTTCTGTGACTTACGAATTTGCCTGGCCACGTTTGTTCTCGGTGTTGACTCAAGTGTTGTCATATCGTCACGATATGATATCGTGTCACTTTAGTTAAAGGCCGTTGAACGGCAATTGACAAATAAAGGGTAAGTGGCTACAGTATTCAGACACTCCCGTCAAACATCTCATACCGTAATCAGCTCACCGAAATGCAATTTACTATTTTGTTCGCTCTTATGTCAAACTTCGTATGTTGTTGAGTTCATGTTATTGTTACATTAAAATACGCTCAGGCTTGGTAATGGATCCACGACATTTGCTACCGCGACATTTGCTGCCGCGACATTTGCTACCGCGACACTTGCTTCCCGACATTTGCTACCACGACATTTGCTACCCACTGTAACATGCGACATTTGCTAACGCGACATTTGCTTGTAGTATTCTCACCAAAACCGTGTAGCGAGCTAGCTAGAAGACTAGAATACCCTCAAAGAATTTTTTCGAAAAAGGTACTGAGGCGATGCTCAATACCTTCTAGCGATTACCCTGACAGATTGAATAAGTTTGCTATCGAGCCTTTAATAATAAGGCGCGCTAAATACGATCTATTATTTCTGTTCAGGCTTCTTTATGGAACTTTAGAGTGCCAGGTCTGCAGATCGCATGTGAAATACAGAGCGAACAGTGATCTCAGAACGTCATCTAGAACAAGTCCTCTTCGATTGCTGCAAGAAAGAAATTATCGCAACGGCAACTTCTTTTTTACTCGAGCCATTACCCTCTGGAACAAACTCTGCGATCGGTTCCCCGACGTCGTTACGATCGAAGAATTCATTAATATTGTTGAGAATTGTTCTTTAGTCCCGTTCATGACTTTACCTGGATATCTACTCTAGGATACTTTGATTTTCTTTGATACCCACTAGATTGTGTTTTTCTTCTTCTTTCTATTCCTAGTCAGTGCCTGTTGTGTCCCCTTTTTTTAAATTTTTAATCTTAAAATTTTTTCTTCTCGTTTTTGTTGTTTAATGTCTACCTTATAAGTGTATGCGACAACAAGCACACCTTTGGCGAATAAAGTGAATTGAATTGAATTGCTTCCCAAATGGAATTTTTAAACAAAATTAAACTTGAAGAGATTTTTTAAACAAAAATAGGTTTTTAAACTAATGATTACTGATTTTTTATTTGGTTAAATATATTTTAATGAAAATTTTTCACTAACTGCACACAAAAAAGTTATGATTTTATGAATTGTGAATAATTTTATGGACTAAAAATGAATAAATCAAAGTTATGAATAGTCATAAATTAAATTATGCTGATCGCGGTTGAGAGAGATTTTATGAATTTACGCCTAAAAAAGCATAAAAATACTGTTGAAATAGCATAAAATTTAACTTTAACTTTCGTTAAACAATCATTTTGTGGTACGTGTGAAGTTGTTGCGGTTGACTTGTATTTAGCGAACTCATTCTGTCGTGTAATAGTTTGCTACCGTCCCCCAAATTAGAACGCTGAATTAACTACTAAATTGTGTGATTTGTTAGTAGACTTAACAGCATCTTGTAACATTCCAACTATCGTGTTAGGAGACTTCAACAGCAACTTTATAACTGATCATTCAACTGTTTCTGATACTATTTAAGGTCTTTCATAGATACGGCTAACTATAATCTTATGCTTAATGATCCGACTCCCTTTCCCACCATCCGACTAGTTTCATGTTACTGATCCCCAAATTCTTCCCATGATTCTATAATACTATTCTTTGAGTTTCTTAGTTCACATATTTGCCTTCCTTTTCCTACAATTATCTGTGGAGATCTCAACCTCCCCAATGTAGATTGGGCGAACACATCTGCCCCAGTCAATTGTTATCTTACTAACACTTTTCTTCAGTTCATGTGTGACCTTCATGATGATGATTGTTGCCCGTGCGGTTCCTTTGACGTTGAAAGGGGGGTCCACGAGCTCTCGGTAAAAGCTCAAGCACACAATCACACTCACTCACTTCTCTCTTTCTCTCTCTCATTCACTTTTTTTTTTTTTTTGCTTCTTTTCTTTTCGCCTTTTTTTTTGGTTTCGGGCTCTGGCTTTTTTTTTTTTTTTTTTTTTAAATAACTGATTCCATCCTTCCATCCATATTATTCAACAATCCAACCTACACAGACAACAACAAGAACAGCAAATAACTATTTAGACTGGCAATGAAAACATCATTCATTGGGCTAGGAAATCTGCAACATCGACAGGTTTATACCATAGGTCTAGAGGTTTAAGTCTAGTGGGGTTACAACGGCAGTTAAACAAGTGTACACTAGTATGAGCTACCTCTCTACATGAAGGACAGAGAGGAGAATCAGTGGCACCAATCCTATGAAGGTAACTATTTAACGTGCTAGAGTAACCACTTCTAAGTTGCGATAGGGTAACCTGTTGTTCCCTGTCAAGTAACCTAGTAGACTTATGGACCATGGGTGGTTTGAATCCTAGGACTGTGTTTGGTTCACAGTTTCTAAGAAATTTTCTAACGGCTTCTGTGTGCAGATTTCTAAGAGTTGTTTTACAGTCACTATCCCCCAGACTGAGGTCCATGTTCATCACGTGTCTGCGGATGGCTCTTGGTGGTCGTTGTCGGAGGGTGAGGTTATGGGATGGGTGATCCTCTTGCATTCTGGCCTTGGCTAGGTATTGGCTGGCCAGCAGCTCATTGTGCTCCTTTACTGTTAGGAGTTTGGATTCGAGAGCGAGGTGCTGTGTTCCGGCCATTTGAAGGTTACCCGTGGCTGCCCTGATTGCTTTGTTTTGGCAGGCCTGTAGTCGTGTCCAGTGGGTGTTTGCTAGTAGTGGAGTGTATACGGGTACTGCGTAGTTAATGATCGATCTCGTCGTTGATTTATATGTCGCGATGAGTTTTGTGGGACTCTGACCCCATCTTCTGCCTGCTAATGCTCTGATGATGTTGAGGCGTTTGGAAGCCTTCGTTCTGATGGCCTCTGCGTGGTGTCGGAAGGTTCCTAATTGGTCCAAAACCACACCCAAGATCTTTGGTGTTTTGGTGATTGGGAGAAGATCGCCACTGAGTTTGATTTCAGGTTTTTTGTTGCATTCCGCAGTGCATGTTGTGAAGAGGGTCACCGAAGATTTTTCTTTGGAGATCTGCATCTTTAGGTTGTCCAGTTCATTAACTAATCTGGGGAGGTACTCATTCATTTTGTCCTCGCATTCGTTGATCTTTGCACTCGATGACATTATTGAGATGTCGTCCGCATATGCAACAATGTTGGTGCTTCCCGTGGGTACTGGGAGCTTGTTTAGGTAGACATTGAAGAGAATGGGGCTTAGCACACCGCCCTGTGGAACGCCAGCCCGACTGGTGAAATAGCTGCTAGTCGTGTTTTGGAAGGTCACACTCACGGATCTTCCCCGGAGATAGTTCGACAACCATCTCACGACGCCTCTGGGAATATTGGTCTCTGCCAATTTTCTGCAAAGTGTAGGGATGTGGACTAGATCGTACGCCGAGGTCATGTCCAAAGCAACCATTATCGTTCTCTTAGGGGGAGCTTTTTGGTTGAAACCTTCAGTGATCTGGCCAGTTATTTCCAGGAGAGCTGATGTTGTGGACTTGCCTTTTGTAAATCCGTGTTGCCATTTGGCCAATTCGATCCCATCTGCGATGAGAGGGAGTAGGCTTCTTTCGAAAAGTTTGGCAATGGGAGATAGGATTGAGATTGGGCGATATCCTTTAATCGTCGACGGGTCCTTTCCTATCTTTGGCAGCATAATAACTCTGGCTGTTTTCCAAGCATGTGGTATGATACCGGATTGGAGAGTACTGTTGTAGAGAAAGGCCAAACATCTTTTGAATGAGCTTCCTGCGTTTTTGATCATGAGAGGGCAGATACCTTCGCTGTCGATTGCCTTCGAGCCTCTGGTTGCTTTGCAAGCTTTTTCAACGTCATCAATCGAAAAAACGGGAATGTATTCTCTGGGAAACCCTTTTATCCATCGGGTTGTCTGTCGATTTGTTTTGTCCGGTGTTTTAGGGGCTTGTTTGGCCAGGTTTTTGGCAAAGGCGTTTGCAGCTTCCAGGGAGGATAGTTGTTTTCCGTTTTGGATGATGACATTGTGAGATCGGTTGTGTCCTCGACCATCAATTGCTTTGATAGTTTTCCATAGCCGATTGGTTGGTTCATTATGTCGAAGTCCATTTACGTATTCCTCCCAGGCTTTTTGCTTATCCTTGCGAATTTGAGTTGTGATTTCGGCCATGATTGTAGGGAGATCAGGATTCAGAGGATCATTGGTCCTCATGTAGTCTTTTTGTTTAATCAGGGCTTTCGCTTTTTCACTAAGGTTGGGAGTGTAGTTGAGCTTTCTGCCTTTAGGGATGTTGTTCTTCGACGCTGCAAGAATGACTCGTACCAGGAAATCGTGCATTTCATTGGTTTTTCCTGTGAAAGGAAAATCACCAATTCTTTTGTTTATCTCCTTCTCGAAACCGCTCCAATTTGCTTTGTTGTAGTTCATGAAGCACTTCTCATTCGATATGTTAGACGGTTGAAGATCTACTTCGATGATGATGGGGAGGTGGTCGGAGTTGAGTCTGTTGATCGGTGTTTGTTGACACGTCGGAGGAGATGAGTGTTATGTCAGGCGAGGCGTCCTTTCTTGTGTGTTGGCGGGCGTTGTTAAGGCAGACCAGGTTTCTTTCTTCTATGGCTTCGCAAAGATCGTCTCCTCTTTTGTCTTCGACTCCATCACTCCAGAGTGCGTTGTGTGCGTTGAAATCTCCCGCAATGATACATGGGCCCTGTCTGTCTAACATTCTTTCAAAGTTAGTACTATAACCGAGTGAGCATGAGGACCGGGGAGGTATGTATACATTGGAGATGGAGAAGTTGCCTCGTTTGGTGGGGGACATTTATGCACATAGTTTCCGCGACCTTATCCGTTGAGGGAAGGGTTATATTAGTGAACTGAGTGTCTTCCCTTATTAGTATGGCCACACCACCGCCAGAGTTGTTACGATCTTTTCTGAGCATGGTGTAGCCGGGGATAGTAACTCTAGCGTCTCCTTCCATCTTGGTCTCTTGAATGAGAGCTATTATGAAAATTGATTGAGAAGCTAGAAAGGAGAAAGCACGACAATAATCGATCACTGCGATGAAATTAATCCACAAAAGTCTGTTTCGCCCCTGCTCAGACAGACCTTTGTGCTCTCTGGGTGGGGCTCATCAGTGAGTGCCCAGAGAGTACACATATGATAAATTTTAACGTGAATATAACATATGTTAAACAAACAAAAACAAAACAAAACACAAACAAAACGAAAGAAATTAAAAATTAAAAATTAAAAATTAGAAATCGTTAAAAATAATTTTTTAATAACTTGTTTAAAAAACAATTTTTAGTATCTGATAAAAAATGAAAGAAAAAGTTTTTAAGAAATAAGATTAAAATATTTAAAAAAAAATAATAGTGATAATTGTAACTATAAGTGTAGAGGGTAAAAAAGGGGTTAAAAGCGTAGTTGAAGTAATGAATTATAGTAGAAGTAGTTGTTATCCTGATGTTGTGTTATGAGGGAGTGTTTATAGATCATGTCTATCGATAGCTGACTTATTGTTTAAAGTAAGATAATGGACTTATTGTTTATTTTATTAGTTATAAGTTTATAGTAAGTTATAAGTCATTCAGATGAGAACTATCTAATATTCTATTGAATATGTCAGTGTTGTTAAGATTATATTTAAGTTTGATTTTAGGATTTTTTGATAAGGTTTTGATGATTCTACTGAGTATTATGTTGTTAGGATAACCGTTATCTAGATATATAGAGTTAAGAATATAAATTCTTCTCAAAAAATCTTTAAATTGTGAACAGTTCTCTGTAAATCTTAAAATTTCGGTGTATATTGTATTGAGACCTATATTGATGGGAATATTAGATGAGTAATGTGGATATTTGAGTATCTTAAAATTATAAGCGTCCGTTTTATTGTAAAGATTAAGTTTAACATTGCCATTATTTTCTATTTCAATTGTAAGGTCTAGAAAGTCGGCAATTTTTTTATTATTATCATTGGTTTGTTCTAATGTAAGTGAATCATGATACATATCTCGTGTGATGATGATGAAATCATGGCATCTATCAGAAATATGTAACAAATCATCAATATAACGAAATGTACAACTCAGTGAATTTTTCAGACAGTGTGTTTGTTGTATATGTTTTTTGATGTAATTGAATTCCATCATGGCTAAAGTGAGATCTGCTATTTGGGGTGAAGCGTTATTGCCTTGTGGGATGCCTTTAATGTGTCTGTATATTTTACTGTTGTATGTGGCATAACTGTTGTTAAGAATGAAAGTCAACATTTGATAAATTTGTATTGGCAAATAAGTTCGACTAGTAGATGTATCGTTGGTATAAAAAGTATGATTGCCTTTGATAGCTATGGCCTTGTAACCGTTATTTTTAAAGCAGGTTTTTATAATACAATTCATGTTAAATTTGACCACTTCATGTGGTAAGTTGGTGAATAACGAGGTAAAATCGGCGCAAAATATGTCTTTGTTCTTATTATCTAGGCTTTTAATTTTGTCCAATAAAGGTTCGGTGTTAAATATAGAGAATAAGTGGTTTGTACCGTTTCTTTCACTTACTTGTTTGCAATAGTTTTTGAAGTGTTTTGTAAGATGTTTAAGAATAAGTTGTAATTCTATGGATAATGTTTTAAGGCTACTATTATAGGCACCTGTTATGAATCTAAATTTAATCGGGTTTTTGTGCATTTTTGGTATACCGTATACCTGTGGTATTGTGAAACTTTCTGTTATGTTTATGGGAATTTTAAACTCTTTAGTTTGTCTTAGATGGTGGTTTATGATTTCAAGATAGCTTAAATTTGTAATGTGTTGATATGTATTGAGATTGTTGTCATTAGTATTCATTTCATCGTTCATAAATTTCAGATATACTTTTTTACAAATAAATGCATAGTTATTAGATGCTTTGTCAATAGGGGTTATTATAAATTCGTCTTTGAGTTTTTTAATATCCTTGTATAAAGTTTTAAAATTTGTCTTATTAATGTAATGAAATCTTTCTAAATAAGGTTTGATTTCAGATAGGCAGTATCGAATGAGGATATCTTGTAATTTGTTTTTGTATATAGTGTTCAGTTTGTATTTTTTGACAATTTTTGAAGTGGTGTTTTTTTATAGCATCTTCGATTTCATTCATTATTATTTCCTTAGAGGTTTGTTCTTCGTTGATACGATATTTAATGCCTTTGTTGAGTAATTCTCGTATATTAGGGTTATTGGTAATTTTAGTATCACCTGTACAAATGTGATTTAGGTTGTTATCTATTAAGTGTGGGTATTTATGACATGTACATGGGTTATTCCAAATCTCAGCGAATTTATGATTATCAAGATTTTTTGAGAAATTTGTTGTAATTGAGAAAGTTTTTACTAAAAGGATCCTGTAATTTGTATATTATACGAAATTTGAATTTTTTATTAATAAGTTTTTCTTTTAAATCGGAGTCATTATGTTTTTTCAAGGCTTTGTTAAATATACGGTTTAGTGGGATGTTATCCATATAATTTCCGTGAAATGTGAGTTCAATTCAATTCAATTCTTTATTCCGCTTGAAACAAAACATAATGTTAAGTGACGAAACAGATGACACTGTCACAAGAAAAGTGAATTCAGTGAAGGTTATGAAAAGTGAGATCTAAATATGACAAGAACAATGAGGAACATTTCATTTTAGGAAAATAGGAAAGCACACAAAAAAAGCAAAGAAAGCAAAGCTTGTATCTTCAGTTATGAACTATTCATCAGCAATTAAGAACTATTCATCCGCAATAATAACTTGAAATTCCAAAAATTCAACTCACTCTTTATCATTCGAGAGCTAACCGAGAACACAAATATTATGGAAAAAAGAGGAGAAACAGAAACAAAACATTTGAAGAAACAAAGCACTTGAATTAAAAATGTATTCTAGAGTTGGTGACAATGGTCTCACAATCAAGCTTGATAAGTTCATTTCTAAAAATGCTAGAAGAGCTTGTAGAAACCAAAGAACAAGGTAACTTATTCCAGACATTAATCATTCTTGAGGCACAAGTGCTTGTTCTGCTTTGATATTTACACGGCAAGCATATTCTGTAGTTATTCGATTCTCTCAGCGAATAAGGCGATGGGCAAAGTTTAAACATATTTGAGTAATCTACTTGAATATTTCCGTGCAGACATTTATGGATGAACACAAGATCGGCCACATTTCTTCTATATTCAAGCGAGGAGATGGAAAGAGAATTCAGTCTAGCAACATAACTCATTTTGGGTATTCCGGCCCTTTGTAGTAACCTTCGTGTAAATGATCTTTGCACTTTTTCTATGCAGTTAACGAGACCGATAGTTACTGGGGACCATACCTCACTCCCATATTCAATAAGGGGTCTTATGTATGTGGTGTATATTCTGAGCAGAACTTTAATTGATTTGGTTTTAAAGGCTCTGAAGATCATGTTTATACATTTTTGGGACTTTAGGGAGGTTAGTTCAATATGTTTAGAGAATGTGATATCTTCCTGAAATGTAATGCCAAGATCTTTCACTAATGAAGTAGTTGGTATGATATTGTCTTCTAGGTTATATGTTACTTTTGGATTCCTAGGACCACAGTGCATGATAAAGCATTTTTGAGTTGATATCACAAGTCCCCAGGTCAGTGAGTAATCGGAAATGGAATCCAGACTTTTCTGAAGAGAGTCTCTGTTTTTGGAAAAAATTTTGAGGTCATCGGCATATAGAAAACCATGGACATCTGGCTCTATGTGCTCCATGATATCATTTATAAATATTGAAAAGAGGAGGGGTCCAAGGCAACTCCCCTGGGGAACACCACTGTTGTATACTTTAGGGCCTGATAATGTATCTCCGATTGAGACTTTCGAGGACCTGCTCGTGAGAAAAGAACGGATAAGATAGAGGAGGTTGCCCGTTATTCCCACTTTTTCAAGTTTGTGAACAAGAAATCTTATGTTTACAGAGTCGAAAGCGCGTGAAAAGTCGACTAGACAGATGTCAAAGTCTATTTTTTTATTCTGAAGCGTGAGGTAAATGGAATGAGCCTCTACCAGGGATGTTACCGTGGACCGTCTCCGACGGAAACCATGTTGTTTGGGATGTAGTATGCCATTGGTTTCCAGATATTGATAAGTTATATTGAAGATCAGTTTCTCGAATACCTTTGACATAGAGCACACCATAGTGATAGGACGATAATTTTCGATCTGAGAGCAGGGCCCTTTTTTATGAACTGGTTTGATTATTCCTTTTTTCCAGGCCAGAGGGTAGTGCCCTAAGGTTAGTGAGTTGGTGAAAATGATGGAGAGAGGTATGGCCAGTGAGTCCAGACAATTTTTGAGTAGTCTACTTGGAATAAAGTCAGGGGAAGAGTTCAGTTTCGGAGCTATTCGTTTCAGAATGGAGTTCACCTCAAAAGGGGAGATGTCATTAATGTGGTCGAGGTGAAAATTCGGGCGAGAGATCTGAAGGGGTCCACTGATTGGTAAGGGTTGTAACTTATCAAAATACTCGGCGAAGTGAGTTGCTTGTTCGAAGGGGATAGTAGTTGGTTTATTGTTTACTATGAGAGCAGGAATAGATGTGTTGCTTTTAATGCGGTTGGATATAGTTTTGAAGAATACCTTATAGTTTCTCGGGAACTTAAGCTTGTCTTCCCTAAGAACCTCGAATTTGACTAGTTCTTTGTGAAGTTTCTTGGATGTGCGTAATGATGTAATGGAGAGAGGGTTTCGTTTGTTACTTCTCTGTAGGAAGCTGTATAATCTTCTTATCTTGGGGGGATATTTCAAATGTGTTTTGACATTCTTATTTTTTGGGATACTATTATCCATTATGAATTGGATGATGTTGGTTAATTTATCGACACTTTCGTCAATAGTTAGGTTTGAGAGCATGTAAGTCCATTCGATGCTAAAGAGGTCTGAGTTGATTATTTCCCAATCTGCCTTTTTCCAGTCTAACGATGAGCTGGTGCTTGTGATAATACGCTTGGCTCTATCTCTGATTTCAAAGTATATTGAGGCATGATCGCTGGTGGAGAAGGGAGGCCTGACAATACAGTCTTTTATGATATTTGAATTACAGAGCAGGCAATCGAGTGTATTTTGAAGTCTAGTGGGAGAAAGTACGAGTTGTTTAAGATTGTTGTCGCATGTCATGTTTAAGAATGCAAGAGACATACTACATGTATTGGGAGCGGTGAGATTTGCCCAGTCTATCTTGGGGAGGTTCATGTCTCCGCACAGAATGGTGGGAAATACTTCAGTAACATGAGAGGTGATAAACGAGCAGAGATCCTTTGTATTTTCTACTCCACAGCTAGGAGATCGATATATATTAATCAGTCTAATGGCCGAGAAAGCAAACGAGAAAGATGTGTTAGGATAAATGTCTATTACTAACCCCTCGCACTGAGCCTTGCTATATTGAACAACTAAAGATGAGGAGATGGCATTATCTACTAGAATGGCTACGCCTCCTCCTCTTTGTGCCAATCTGTCACCTCTGAATACCGTGAAGGGTAAACTATCGGTTAGAATGGAGTCGGGAAGCTCACTGTGCATCCATGTCTCAGATAGTAAGAGAATGTGATATTTACAGCAACGAAGAAGAAAATAAAGATCATATAGCTTATTCATCACTGATCTACAGTTGAAATACAAGCATTTGATTACTTCTTTTCTAGCTCTTTTATCCGACTTATCCTATGGTGAATAACGAGAGGTTTTCCTAACATTTCTTCTTCTGGAAACAAATTCGTCTGACTTTCTGGGGCATGAGGTAGATTCTTCGGCGTTTCTGGTATTGCGTCTGCTTCTGACTTGTTGCGGCTTCACGGAGCTTTCCGCCAGAGAAGGAAAGTCAGTTGAAGAAGCCTCGAATGTAGATGTCGACCGGGCCCCAGAGTTCACCAGCGAAGACGATGGCAATTGGGAGTGTTGAGTTGAACTGGCTAAGGGGGATAGTGACGAAGAGGCGGGAGGAGGGGAAATTGGTCGATAGGGTACTCGTTTGTAAGACTGGGCAAAACGAGGAAAGGCAGGGATTAGGTGAGCGTCGACCACTTTGGCAGGGGGAAAAGATGGGTTAGTGGATATTCGGATGCAGTCTCTCTCGGCTTGAAGCTCTGCCGGCGAGAGGTCAGCTCGGGAGTAACATCCTTTAGGAAAAGGGTGTTTCGCCTTTCTGCAAAGTTCCAGGAAAAGGTTACGCTTTCCAAGCGAAGAAAACTCAATTTTCATGGGACGGCCATGAGGAGCAGAGAGACGTGGGCGATCAATTGGGTGACGATGATGATTGATATTACCCTTCTCTAGGTCGTCAATAAGGTCCGCTGAATTGAGTCTGATGATAAGACGTGAGATAAGATCTTTGTCTTTGCAACACGTATCATCCTCTGACTTGCCTTCTGGAAGTCCGATAATAACAGCTCGTTTACCTTTTCCTATGAGCATATCCTTGTCTCGATAAGTGGATTCGACGATAGCTGAATACAAGTGGGGTCTAAGTGTGGCCGGAGAGACAGATGACTTTATGGATTGCATTTCTTCACTAATCCGTAGAAGTTGCTGTGACTGGTCCAGAAATACTTTGTTCATGTAGGAAATCTGTTGGGACTGAGCAAGTATCATCTGTTGAAGCGGCTGCATAACTTTTGTCAGCGTTTCTCGGACAAGACTATCGATGAACGGAAGAGAGACTGTGGGAATGGGGAGGTTGCAAAGATTAGGATGAGATTTGCCATCAATTGGCAGAGCTCGGGAAGGGTCACCACTCATAGAGAACGGAGATCATTCAAATGAGAACGGAGATCATTCAAATGAGTTTTACGTTAAATTTGTCAAATTCGTCTATATTTGGTTTTTGTTTTTCCCAGAAATAATCACATATTAAACTGGTTATCATAATTTTTTGAGGGTTGTGAAGGTTATTAAATTCTTTGGTCAAAGTAAATTTAATAAGGTTATCTTTTTCTTTCACTTTCAGTTTCTTGTATTCCAAATAAAGTTCTCTCCCTGTTTTTGTTTGGAAAATGCAATCCAAAATTGTGTTAATGTTTCTTGCTTGGTAGCTTGGGCGTGTTCTTCGACGGTTTTTATGTCTGGCAGATTTTTTCTTTGGTCTAGAGAGTGGGATATTGTGATAAGGATGTTTTAATTTTTCAAGAGGGTTTAAATTATCAGAAATCAGACCATAACTTTGTATTTGGTCATTAAGACCATAAGGATAAGCTGTCATGAGTAATCTTATCCAGTATGATTCTTTGTTACGTAATTCTGCTTTATCAGCAGCATGGTCAAGTACATCGATTTTAATGTCATTTGGGGGTTGACAATGTGTGTGAAAGTGATTACATAGATAGGTTCTCAGAGTATTTTTATTAATATGATATTTGTGTTGAGAAATACGTTTTTTTAAACTTTGAGTAGTTTCTCCTATATATTGCATCTTACATTTAGTGCAAGTTATCATATAAATTACGTTCTTAGTAGTGCAGGTTAGATCGTTGGGTTTATTCGTTATGAATCCTTTATTAGTTGTGTTACTTACCACGGTGTTATTAAAGTTCATTATTTTACATATAACACACTTATTATTGTTGCAAGTATTTCCTTGGATCATGGAAGTGTTTGTTGGTTTGAAAACATGTCTACCTTCAACCGTATTGTGGAATACTGGTATATTAGAAAGGAGGTTATTTTTGTTTTGGGTTTTTTAAGCAGATGATACGATGAGGCTGGCTGCTTATCCAGTCTGTCATCGTGCGCTACTCCGTATTAACAGTACGGTCAAACTGTCTTGTAGTGAGACCCATTTCTCACACTCGGGTTAAGCGCAAGATTCCCGAGAGTGTGGTATATCTCACCTGTGAGTAAAATATGAATTAGATTGGAAAACTTCATTCGATTTATTCAAAGTAGTTGTAATGTGTTATGATAAGAGATTCCTTCAGTTTTAGAATTGTTAATAATATAAGGGTAAGTTAACTGGAAGGGAGTGAGTTAATTTGAAAAGTGTAAAATTGAAATGTGTAATGGTGAGAATCTTGTAGTCTTTAGATTCTCTGTTTATGTGTTAAGAAGGTAATGGTAATGAAATACGATGCGTGGGAGCATCTAAAGGTTGAGGTAGGTATATAATTATTGTTTGATCAAGGTGGTGATATGTGTTGTTATTTATAGTGTGTTAGAGAATAAAAAATTTTTGTTACAATGATGTTGAAATGAGAAGGGACATGACAGAAAGAAATGAAGAATTGAATAAAAACAAAAAATATTTTGGGTTATAAGTAAATTATATAAAAAGAATGTGTTAATGTAAGTTGTTTGCTGCGAAGCAGCTATGGTAAAGTCTGGTCAGAGACCAGAGTTGCTGCAAAGCAGCTAAGGTTATCCGGCGAGCCGGATCTGCTACGCAAGGTAGCTAGTTCAAAAAAATTAAAACTAAGAAAGCAGTGGAAAAAAGGGAAGATATTATAATTGAGGTATATAAGTGCTTATGTTAAAGATTGAGTAATTAAAGTAATATTTTGAAAAATAGAAGGAAGTGTAGTAAAGATGAGATGAAATTAATCTCGCCTCAAATGTGGAGTGGCACAAGAAGTACTCACATCACACATCGAGACAAGAGAGTAATATTATGAAAATTGATTGAGAAGATAGAAGGGAGAAAGCACGATAATAATCGATCACTGCGATGAAATTAATCCACAAAAGTCTGTTTCGCCCCTGCTCAGACAGACCTTTGTGCTCTCTGGGTGGGGCTCATCAGTGAGTGCCCAGAGAGTACACATATGATAAATTTTAACGTGAATATAACATATGTTAAACAAACAAAAACAAAACACAAACAAAACGAAAGAAATTAAAAATTAAAAATTAAAAATAATTTTTTAATAACTTGTTTAAAAAACAATTTTTAGTATCTGATAAAAAATGAAAGAAAAAGTTTTTAAGAAATAAGATTAAAGAATTTTAAAAAAAAATAATAGTGATAATTGTAACTATAAGTGTAGAGGGTAAAAAAGGGGTTAAAAGGGTAGTTGAAGTAATGAATTATAGTAGAAGTAGTTGTTATCCTGATGTTGTGTTATGAGGGAGTGTTTATAGATCATGTCTATCGATAGCTGACTTATTGTTTAAAGTAAGATAATGGACTTATTGTTTATTTTATTAGTTATAAGTTTATAGTAAGTTATAAGTCATTCAGATGAGAACTATCTAATATTCTATTGAATATGTCAGTGTTGTTAAGATTATATTTAAGTTTGATTTTAGGATTTTTTGATAAGGTTTTGATGATTCTACTGAGTATTATGTTGTTAGGATAACCGTTATCTAGATATATAGAGTTAAGAATATAAATTCTTCTCAAAAAATCTTTAAATTCTGAACAGTTCTCTGTAAATCTTAAAATTTCGGTGTATATTGTATTGAGACCTATATTGATGGGAATATTAGATGAGTAATGTGGATATTTGAGTATCTTAAAATTATAAGCGTCCGTTTTATTGTAAAGATTAAGTTTAACATTGCCATTATTTTCTATTTCAATTGTAAGGTCTAGAAAGTCGGCAATTTTTTTATTATTATCATTGGTTTGTTCTAATGTAAGTGAATGATACATAATTTACATAATGATACATGAATGATACATAATGATACATAATTTCATTCTTTTCTTTTTCATTCTTTTCTTTTTCAAACCCCGGAGATGGTCGGGTCTATCATTTCCTCTTCACACTGACTTCTACTCGTCTCTACTTCATTGAATTACGAGATTTCTCTTCTGTCTTCTTGGGACTCAAGACTTCGTGAATCTCTTCGGTATGAGGTTGAAACGCTAAGTGGTCTACCAAGACTCTTCAGTGCAACGCCACAGTTGCTTATTCCTCTTCCGAAGATTTTCTACTTTTTCATTTTCTCATTTCCAACCATGTTAGCGATGACCCTGAACCAGTTGTCCTTTGGCGATAAAGAATATCAATAATGATACATGATACATATCTCGTGTGATGATGATGAAATCATGGCATCTATCAGAAATATGTAACAAATCATCAATATAACGAAATGTACAACTCAGTGAATTTTTCAGACAGTGTGTTTGTTGTATATGTTTTTTGATGTAATTGAATTCCATCATGGCTAAAGTGAGATCTGCTATTTGGGGTGAAGCGTTATTGCCTTGTGGGATGCCTTTAATCTGTCTGTATATTTTACTGTTGTATGTGGCATAACTGTTGTTAAGAATGAAAGTCAACATTTGATAAATTTGTATTGGCAAATAAGTTCGACTAGTAGATGTATCGTTGGTATAAAAAGTATGATTGCCTTTGATAGCTATGGCCTTGTAACCGTTATTTTTAAAGCAGGTTTTTATAATACAATCCATGTTAAATTTGACCACTTCATGTGGTAAGTTGGTGAATAACGAGGTAAAATCGGCGCAAAATATGTCTTTGTTCTTATTATCTAGGCTTTTAATTTTGTCCAATAAAGGTTTGGTGTTAAATATAGAGAATAAGTGGTTTGTACCGTTTCTTTCACTTACTTGTTTGCAATAGTTTTTGAAGTGTTTTGTAAGATGTTTAAGAATAAGTTGTAATTCTATGGATAATGTTTTAAGGCTACTATTATAGGCACCTGTTATGAATCTAAATTTAATCGGGTTTTTGTGCATTTTTGGTATACCGTATACCTGTGGTATTGTGAAACTTTCTGTTATGTTTATGGGAATTTTAAACTCTTTAGTTTGTCTTAGATGGTGGTTTATGATTTCAAGATAGCTTAAATTTGTAATGTGTTGATATGTATTGAGATTGTTGTCATTAGTATTCATTTCATCGTTCATAAATTTCAGATATACTTTTTTACAAATAAATGCATAGTTATTAGATGCTTTGTCAATAGGGGTTATTATAAATTCGTCTTTGAGTTTTTTAATATCCTTGTATAAAGTTTTAAAATTTGTCTTATTAATGTAAAGAAATCTTTCTAAATAAGGTTTGATTTCAGATAGGCAGTATCGAATGAGGATATCTTGTAATTTGTTTTTGTATATAGTGTTCAGTTTGTATTTTTTGACATGAAGTGGTGTTTTTTATATAGCATCTTCGATTTCATTCATTATTATTTCCTTAGAGGTTTGTTCTTCGTTGATACGATATTTAATGCCTTTGTTGAGTAATTCTCGTATATTAGGGTTAATGGTAATTTTAGTATCACCTGTACAAATGTGATTTAGGTTGTTATCTATTAAGTGTGGGTATTTATGACATGTACATGGGTTATTCCAAATCTCAGCGAATTTATGATTATCAAGATTTTTGAGAAATTTGTTGTAATTGAGAAAGTTTTTACTAAAAGGATCCTGTAATTTGTATATTATACGAAATTTGAATTTTTTATTAATAAGTTTTTCTTTTAAATCGGAGTCATTATGTTTTTTCAAGGCTTTGTTAAATATACGGTTTAGTGGCATGTTATCCATATATTTTCCGTGAAATGTGAGTTTTACGTTAAATTTGTCAAATTCGTCTATATTTGGTTTTTGTTTTTCCCAGAAATAATCAGATATTAAACTGGTTATCATAATTTTTTGTGGGTTGTGAAGGTTATTAAATTCTTTGGTCAAGGTAAATTTAATAAGGTTATCTTTTTCTTTCACTTTCAGTTTCTTGTATTCCAAATAAAGTTCTCTCCCTGTTTTTGTTTGGAAAATGCAATCCAAAATTGTGTTAATGTTTCTTGCTTGGTAGCTTGGGCGTGTTCTTCGACGGTTTTTATGTCTGGCAGATTTTTTCTTTGGTATAGAGAGTGGGATATTGTGATAAGGATGTTTTAATTTTTCAAGAGGGTTTAAATTATCAGAAATCAGACCATAACTTTGTATTTGGTCATTAAGACCATAAGGATAAGCTGTCATGAGTAATCTTATCCAGTATGATTCTTTGTTACGTAATTCTGCTTTATCAGCAGCATGGTCAAGTACATCGATTTTAATGTCATTTGGGGGTTGACAATGTGTGTGAAAGTGATTACATAGATAGGTTCTCAGAGTATTTTTATTAATATGATATTTGTGTTGAGAAATACGTTTTTTTAAACTTTGAGTAGTTTCTCCTATATATTGCATCTTACATTTAGTGCAAGTTATCATATAAATTACTTTCTTAGTAGTGCAGGTTAGATCGTTGGGTTTATTCGTTATGAATCCTTTATTAGTTGTGTTACTTACCACGGTGTTATTAAAGTTCATTATTTTACATATAACACACCTATTATTGTTGCAAGTATTTCCTTGGATCATGGAAGTGTTTGTTGGTTTGAAAACATGTCTACCTTCAACCGTATTGTGGAATACTGGTATATTAGAAAGGCGGTTATTTTTGTTTTGGGTTTTTTTAAGCAGATGATACGATGAGGCTGGCTGCTTATCCAGTCTGTCATCGTGCGCTACTCCGTATTAACAGTACGGTCAAACTGTCTTGTAGTGAGACCCATTTCTCACACTCGGGTTAAGCGCAAGATTCCCGAGAGTGTGGTATATCTCACCTGTGAGTAAAATATGAATTAGATTGGAAAACTTCATTCGATTTATTCAAAGTAGTTGTAATGTGTTATGATAAGAGATTCCTTCCGTTTTAGAATTGTTAATAATATAAGGGTAAGTTAACTGGAAGGGAGTGAGTTAATTTGAAAAGTGTAAAATTGAAATGTGTAATGGTGAGAATCTTGTAGTCTTTAGATTCTCTGTTTATGTGTTAAGAAGGTAATGGTAATGAAATACGATGCGTGGGAGCATCTAAAGGTTGAGGTAGGTATATAATTATTGTTTGATCAAGGTGGTGATATGTGTTGTTATTTATAGTGTGTTAGAGAATAAAAAATTTTTGTTACAATGATGTTGAAATGAGAAGGGACATGACAGAAAGAAATGAAGAATTGAATAAAAACAAAAAATATTTTGGGTTATAAGTAAATTATATAAAAAGAATGTGTTAATGTAAGTTGTTTGCTGCGAAGCAGCTATGGTAAAGTCTGGTCAGAGACCAGAGTTGCTGCAAAGCAGCTAAGGTTATCCGGCGAGCCGGATCTGCTACGCAAGGTAGCTAGTTCA
This sequence comes from Allodiplogaster pararmata, assembly GCA_964056735.1. Taxonomy (NCBI): domain Eukaryota; kingdom Metazoa; phylum Nematoda; class Chromadorea; order Rhabditida; family Diplogasteridae; genus Allodiplogaster; species Allodiplogaster pararmata. The sequence continues at coordinate 1,590,692 of OZ057407.1, forward strand.
AAAAAATTAAAACTAAGAAAGCAGTGGAAAAAAGGGAAGATTTTATAATTGAGGTATATAAGTGCTTATGTTAAAGATTGAGTAATTAAAGTAATATTTTGAAAAATAGAAGGAAGTGTAGTAAAGATGAGATGAAATTAATCTCGCCTCAAATGTGGAGTGGCACAAGAAGTACTCACATCACACATCGAGACAAGAGAGTAATATTATGAAAATTGATTGAGAAGATAGAAGGGAGAAAGCACGATAATAATCGATCACTGCGATGAAATTAATCCACAAAAGTCTGTTTCGCCCCTGCTCAGACAGACCTTTGTGCTCTCTGGGTGGGGCTCATCAGTGAGTGCCCAGAGAGTACACATATGATAAATTTTAACGTGAATATAACATATGTTAAACAAACAAAAACAAAACAAAACACAAACAAAACGAAAGAAATTAAAAATTAAAAATTAAAAATTAGAAATCGTTAAAAATAATTTTTTAATAACTTGTTTAAAAAACAATTTTTAGTATCTGATAAAAAATGAAAGAAAAAGTTTTTAAGAAATAAGATTAAAGAATTTTTAAAAAAATAATAGTGATAATTGTAACTATAAGTGTAGAGGGTAAAAAAGGGGTTAAAAGGGTAGTTGAAGTAATGAATTATAGTAGAAGTAGTTGTTATCCTGATGTTGTGTTATGAGGGAGTGTTTATAGATCATGTCTATCGATAGCTGACTTATTGTTTAAAGTAAGATAATGGACTTATTGTTTATTTTATTAGTTATAAGTTTATAGTAAGTTATAAGTCATTCAGATGAGAACTATCTAATATTCTATTGAATATGTCAGTGTTGTTAAGATTATATTTAAGTTTGATTTTAGGATTTTTTGATAAGGTTTTGATGATTCTACTGAGTATTATGTTGTTAGGATAACCGTTATCTAGATATATAGAGTTAAGAATATAAATTCTTCTCAAAAAATCTTTAAATTGTGAACAGTTCTCTGTAAATCTTAAAATTTCGGTGTATATTGTATTGAGACCTATATTGATGGGAATATTAGATGAGTAATGTGGATATTTGAGTATCTTAAAATTATAAGCGTCCGTTTTATTGTAAAGATTAAGTTTAACATTGCCATTATTTTCTATTTCAATTGTAAGGTCTAGAAAGTCAGCAATTTTTTTATTATTATCATTGGTTTGTTCTAATGTAAGTGAATGATACATAATGATACATGATACATATCTCGTGTGATGATGATGAAATCATGGCATCTATCAGAAATATGTAACAAATCATCAATATAACGAAATGTACAACTCAGTGAATTTTTCAGACAGTGTGTTTGTTGTATATGTTTTTTGATGTAATTGAATTCCATCATGGCTAAAGTGAGATCTGCTATTTGGGGTGAAGCGTTATTGCCTTGTGGGATGCCTTTAATCTGTCTGTATATTTTACTGTTGTATGTGGCATAACTGTTGTTAAGAATGAAAGTCAACATTTGATAAATTTGTATTGGCAAATAAGTTCGACTAGTAGATGTATCGTTGGTATAAAAAGTATGATTGCCTTTGATAGCTATGGCCTTGTAACCGTTATTTTTAAAGCAGGTTTTTATAATACAATCCATGTTAAATTTGACCACTTCATGTGGTAAGTTGGTGAATAACGAGGTAAAATCGGCGCAAAATATGTCTTTGTTCTTATTATCTAGGCTTTTAATTTTGTCCAATAAAGGTTTGGTGTTAAATATAGAGAATAAGTGGTTTGTACCGTTTCTTTCACTTACTTGTTTGCAATAGTTTTTGAAGTGTTTTGTAAGATGTTTAAGAATAAGTTGTAATTCTATGGATAATGTTTTAAGGCTACTATTATAGGCACCTGTTATGAATCTAAATTTAATCGGGTTTTTGTGCATTTTTGGTATACCGTATACCTGTGGTATTGTGAAACTTTCTGTTATGTTTATGGGAATTTTAAACTCTTTAGTTTGTCTTAGATGGTGGTTTATGATTTCAAGATAGCTTAAATTTGTAATGTGTTGATATGTATTGAGATTGTTGTCATTAGTATTCATTTCATCGTTCATAAATTTCAGATATACTTTTTTACAAATAAATGCATAGTTATTAGATGCTTTGTCAATAGGGGTTATTATAAATTCGTCTTTGAGTTTTTTAATATCCTTGTATAAAGTTTTAAAATTTGTCTTATTAATGTAATGAAATCTTTCTAAATAAGGTTTGATTTCAGATAGGCAGTATCGAATGAGGATATCTTGTAATTTGTTTTTGTATATAGTGTTCAGTTTGTATTTTTTGACAATTTTTGAAGTGGTGTTTTTTTATAGCATCTTCGATTTCATTCATTATTATTTCCTTAGAGGTTTGTTCTTCGTTGATACGATATTTAATGCCTTTGTTGAGTAATTCTCGTATATTAGGGTTATTGGTAATTTTAGTATCACCTGTACAAATGTGATTTAGGTTGTTATCTATTAAGTGTGGGTATTTATGACATGTACATGGGTTATTCCAAATCTCAGCGAATTTATGATTATCAAGATTTTTGAGAAATTTGTTGTAATTGAGAAAGTTTTTACTAAAAGGATCCTGTAATTTGTATATTATACGAAATTTGAATTTTTTATTAATAAGTTTTTCTTTTAAATCGGAGTCATTATGTTTTTTCAAGGCTTTGTTAAATATACGGTTAACTCTCTTTTTGATTAACTCTCTCTCTCTCTCTCTCTCTCTCTCTCTCTCTCTATATATATATATATATATATTATTTATTTTGTCTACATCTTTCGATGCAATAACGCACAAATTTAATTACAATTGAAAATGAGGAATGAATAGATCAGCTAAACAATTGTTAAATACGATAACAAAAGCGATACATCAATTTGACTTTAATATAGCGAATTGAACGGGGGAAAAAACAAAAAACAAACCTATATATATGTAGAACAATTTGAACGACGAAAAAAAAAAAGAAATCCAGTTCTGAATTCATGACGAGAGAAGAGTAGATAGAACACCACTTTTTAATTGGGATTTAAAAAATTTCAGGTTCATACTATTAATCAAGTTGTAAATTAGAGTATTCCCTACTCCTCGTTGATCTCAAGCAACGGATTTTTATACCGAGCAGAGGAGCGGATTGTTCGCAGAAACTTGTGCAAAAATCGTGTGGTGTGACGGGAACCGAACCCGTGACCTTTCGCGTTCCGGGCGAATGCTCTCCCCACTGAGCTACACACGCATACATGATAATTCACATTTAAGGCCCATACAACATGCCCCCCTCTCAACACCGAGGTCTCTCGAGGTCTAGGGTCAGAGGTCTAGGCGCCTTTGTTTCTGCGAACTAGCTCATGCTCGGGTTTTCTTCTTTTTTCTCTTTTTTTTCTTTTTCTTTTTTTATCCTCTCTTCTCATCCCGGTTCGGCCCCCATGTAAATTAGAGTATTCCCTACTCCTCGTTGATCTCAAGCAACGGATTTTTATACCGATCAGAGGAGCGGATTGTTCACAGAAACTTGTGCAAAAATCGTGTGGTGTGACGGGAACCGAACCCGTGACCTTTCGCGTTCCGAGCGAATGCTCTCCCCACTGAGCTACACACGCACACATGATAATGCACATTTAAGGCCCATACAACAAAGTTTCGAGGTAGCTTGCTGAAAAGGCGGGATATTCGCATTCCATAAGAGTTGTTTCTAGCTGTATTCTTGCTACCTTGAATTAATAAGCCATTTATATTAGTTCGCGTTGGAATAGTCTCTTTGAAAAATCGGTTTTTATCTATTATCGACAGTCCATGGAAGATCTTGAAACCCATAACTAAGTCAGAAAATACCCTCCTCTTGGAAAGAGAAACTAATCTAAGGCGGGCAAGTCGATTGGGGTAAGAAGGAAGAGACCTCGTATTAACTTCATTTGCGAAACATCGATGGTAAACTATGCGAGTGAATTTCCTCAAAACTTTCTCTATATCATCACAATCTATTCCATAGTATGGATTTCATATATTCGAAGCATAGTCCAAGTGCGGCATTACGTAAGTTTTAAAGCACTTGACCAGTATACCAGGATCATTAACAGTTACCGCACGGAGCATAGCATACATTGCTTTGGATGCCTTTTAAACTCGGTCTGCTACAGCCTCTTTCCTACGCAAAGAAGAAACTATTTGTATGCCCAGGTCACGTATCTGAGATACACATGAAATGGAAACATTATGTATACTGTATGAGGAATATAAAGATCGACCTCCAATGTGAATATGGAGAGACTTGGATGGAGAAAGAGATAGTTGGTTAACTAAACACCATTCGAATACGGAATCTAATGCTGATTGCAGCTCTCGAGTTCGTTCGCCGTAAGAGTTCTTATCATAAGAAACATAAATCTTGAGATCGTCTGCGTATGCTTGATAACGATTATTAGGAAAATTCTCTAGTACCTCATTTATATCGGATATATACAGAGTAAAAAGAAGTGGCCCCAGGACAGACCCTTGGGGCACACCCGATGTGGCATTCATTGGATCAGAAGTGACATCACCCATAAGCACAGAGAAAGATCTATTAGTTAAAAAAGACTCAAGCCAAGAAAGGAGTGGGTCAGTAATTCCATAATGTGTGCATTTAGACAAAAGCTTTCTTATACTAATGGTGTCAAATGCACGAGAGAAGTCAAGGTAGATGACATCCGTTGAAAGACCTTTGGCTAACGAAGAGGTCCAATCATTTTCACATATTAATAAATTGGTTACTGTGGACGGTCCACGCCTAAACCCATGTTGATTGGTAGGTATAATAGAGTGCTTGGATAGATGATTGACTATGAAAGCTCTAACAAGTCGCTCCATCGTTTTAGAACAGGGAGAAAGGATGGAAATCGGACGATAGGAGGACACCAAGTGAGGTTCCTTGCCTGGTTTCAGAATAGGGGTCACCAGTGAATGTTTCCAGTAAGACGGTATTTTCATTCATTCTTTATTTCCATGTACATGTGTGTTTAACGTGGAATCGAAATATAAAAACAATATAACATGGATTTTTAAATATGATAAAATTAAGAAATGAAAAAAAGAAGGTGAGGTAATACAGTGGCAGTGTATTAAAGCCATTAGTCAGAAACAATAGGGCTAGGTAAAATAGTATGTTTAGGAAGTTCTTTCAGTTTCGTCAGAAACATCATATCAGAATGAATGCATACTATTTCAGAAGGTAGGCAGTTCCATATAGAGATAATTCTTGATGCACATGTAGAGAACCGGGAGCTGTTTATAGCGAAAGGCAATGCGATTCTCAACTTGTGAGCATTTCTAATATTCTTAAGAAGTGGCTTAACAATGAATAGTCTGGAAGAATCAAATTCAGAACACGAATGTATTCTTTTATGGATAAATACTAGGTCAGCAACAACGCGGCGGTATTCAAGTGACTCTAGATTAAGCATTTCTAGTCTTTCAGAGTAATCTAATCGAGGAAGTCCGTTCCTAGCTAGGATTCTTCTGGTGAAACTCCTTTGAACTTTTTCAATGTCTTTCACAAGGCCTATGGTTGTTGGGGACCAAACTACAGTCGCGTATTCGAGGATTGGGCGTACATAAGTGACAAAAGCTAGTGTCAGAACATCAAGAGACTTAGTCTTGAATGTACGCAAGAATAAGTTCGCAAGGTTTGTTGCTTTCTTACAGACAATCTCGAATTGTTTTTGGAGGAAAGATTATCAGAGAACACAACGCCTAAATCATTTACTTCAGAAGATTTATTCATGACCACTCCGTTAAGATAGTAATTCATCATGGCATTGGAACCGAAGTGTGAAACAACACATTTTTTAGCAGATAGCTCAAGATTGGAATGTTGACACCAGTTAGAGATGTTATTAATGGCTATTTGGAGATCGGAAGAGAAAAGTGGTACTTCAGTAAACAGTTTGAAGTTTGAAGTTTTATTACGCAAAGTTTTATGAAACATCACGTGTAAAATGCGTACAAGTCAGAGGGATGATAGAGGGATTCTGAAGCATAGGGGAGAAGAGAGTTTTAGAATTCAGAGTTGTTTTCCGATGGAAGTCACTTCAGAGGGATCCGAGTTAGGAACTCAAGAATGTAAAAAATAATTGCATACCAGCCGCTCAGAATGACGCAAAAGGGAAAATTTCGAGAAGTGGGGAGAGTTGTTACATGACGGCCGCTCAGGAGAATGACAAAAGGGAAGAATGAGTTTCACGTCGTCGGCATATATCGAATATTGCACAGTCGAAGGAATAACTTCCTTTATTATGAAAATTGATTGAGAAGATAGAAGGGAGAAAGCCCGATAATAATCGATCACTGCGATGAAATTAATCCACAAAAGTCTGTTTCGCCCCTGCTCAGACAGACCTTTGTGCTCTCTGGGTGGGGCTCATCAGTGAGTGCCCAGAGAGTACACATATGATATATGTGGATGTTCAGTTCGTGTAGGAGGCCCTCTAGTTCTGACGCTCTAGCCCTTAAACCATTCGCGTTCCATTGAAGGATTTTTAGGTTCTCTGAGGGCTTAGTGGGCTTAGTTCTCGTGACAGGTGGTCTACTACAATCGAGAAATCTCCAATTCGGGGACCATTCATTGAACGATGACAAATTCGAGCACTTGAGGTGTACCCATGAGGAGCATCTACCACATCTTATACTGTTTGATGCAGCACTTTTAGAGCAAACGGGACACGGCCATCTTGGCGGACCGGGGTTGGATTCAATACCAGCTCTAAGTAAGAGAGTTCGGACCAGGGAGGCTGGTAACGCCTGGTCCTCTAATGAAAAAACAAAGAGAGTGGGTTGTGACTGCGTACGAGCAATGCTCGTGTAGGCCCTTTGAAGGGTTTCTTTCCTTTGGGATAGTATGTTTGGAGGTCCATTGGGGCCGATGCTGGAAGGCAGCATCGTCCACAGTCGCACCGCGTGTAGGTGACCTCCTTCGCGACCTGACCTTCATATCAACCAGCATGTGCTCTTTCCCACGCGAGGGCTTAATACTCTTGATCATCTATTTTGTACTCATAATTTGATCTCTGACTGTTTCCCTACTCACCCTTTTTCAACTAGTGATCATAGATCCATATCCTTCCGCATAACTAACTGTATTTTCGATTCATGCACCAACACTTCCTCTCTGTTTCCACTTTGGAAAATAGCAGATTGGAATTCTATCAATTCGGCCATTCTCTCTGTTGACTGGATTCTCATCACTAACTCTTGATCAATCTGTCGATTGTCTCACTAAATTCCTTTCAACTCTAGTTTTCTATAACATTCCTCACTGTAAACCCAAGAAAACTCATCTCAAGTACCCATGCAAAACAAGGAAACTGTTCAGTTACCTCCAAAGATGTAAAGGACGCTCTACTAAGTCATCATTATCTTCCAAAGTATGCGAGAAACTTCACAGAGAACTATTGAGATTCGAATGTAAGCGCGAGGATTCCTTAAAAATGCCCAAGAACTACAGAAAGTTCTTCCGGGCAATCGCATCTAGAACTAAAACCTCCAACGATCTATCTTCTCTCATAGTCAACCACACTCCTGTGACTTCTGCTTCTGGTATGGCGAATGCATTCTCTAATTTATTCGCATCATTAACTGTCTCTCCTGTTTCAAATCCCCTTCCTTGTCCTAATTCGTCTTCTGTTCTCAATTATGACTGCATTGGTACCGCTTTTGAAGTAAGTCAAGTCATCTCTCGGATGAGCCCCAAGGTCAATACTTCTCCTGACTCCCTTCCAAATATTTTCATACGGAGTTGTAAAGATTCTTTGTCCGTTCCTCTATCGATCATATTTTCGAATTGTATGACTCTCGGTCAATATCCTTCTTCCTGGAAAGAAGTAATTGTCAAACCGAAAACTACCAAGTGGTCATTCTACTTCTTTATCAAGATGTATCGATACTTGGAATTCTCTACCATCTGAAATGGTATCTCTCACTTCTTCTGATGCCGTCAAGTCCTCAGTTTTGCTTTTACCACTCGAAATCTTTGTTCCGAGCTCAAAGCTGCGTCTCTCCTAATTTTTTCCCTAATGCTCAATTTTACCTGTGAAATTATATTTCTGTTACATTGACTCATTTTTATATCCTTTTTTTGTTTATTTTTATCTCAGTCACAAACTATCAATCAATCAATCATTTATTCCTTGAACATACATGAGTATGGTACATGGATTGTGTAATTCACAGGTATAAGATAAAAATAGCTCAAAAACAACGCAATCTAGAATTCGAGATGATATACTCTCGAGGAAGTGCTAGTAGTGCATTTTTGAAAGCGAGGGAGGAGGGCAACAATGCAACTTGAGCTGGAAGCGAGTTCCATAAATTGATACAACGAGTGACACAAGTGCTATGTGAGTTGTTAATCTTGAAAGGCAAGACAATTCTCAAAAGATGTGAGTTACGTTTAACGTAGGGAGTGGGAAGAACTTTGAGTAGATTAACACTATTCATATAAACATTATTGTGGAGAATCTTGTGAACAAAACAAACATCAGCGATTTGGCGGCGATATTCAAGGGTTGAGAGGGACAAGGTCATCAATCGAGTAAGGTAGTCGGCAGCGGGTAGTCCGGCGCGAATGAAGACTCTTCTTGTAAAACCCCTCTGGACTTTCTCGAGTTCATTGATCTTGCCGATGGCTGTTGGGGACCATATTTCGCTGCCGTATTCGAGGAGAGGGATAATGTAGGCCTTGTAGGCACGAATATAGACCGCCATACATGAGGTTCGAAGAGAACGAAAAATCACATTCATCGCTCTAGTGGCTTTCAAAACAGTTACGTCAATGTGATTAGTGAAAGAGAAAGCTGAATCAAAAAGTATTCCGAGGTCCCTAACTTCATCGACACACGGAAGAAGTACCGAGTTTATATGGTATGGGTTGAGCAAGTTGTTACGTCCACAGTGCATTATGAAACATTTAGTGATGGATACTTGCAATGACCAGGATTGAGAAAACTCGTGAACAGTGTCAATGGCTGTTTGTAAAATAGTTGAAGACTCAGAAAACAATTTCACATCATCGGCGTATAAAAAGCAACGAACCGGAGAAGGAAGTAAATCAACAAGATCATTAATGAAAATTGAGAAAAAGAGGGGCCCTAGACAACTGCCTTGAGGGACGCCTACGTTAGTGATTTCAGGGTCGGAGAGGCAATCATCGACTTGAACACGATATGATCTACTGGAAAGAAATGATTGGATAAGCGACAACAGAGAGTATTGAACACTGGACCTACGCAATTTATGTAAGAGAAACCTGTGATCAACGACATCAAACGCCTTTGTAAAATCAATGAGACAGATATCAAACGGAATTTTTCTGGACAGAAAGGAAAGATATTCAGCATGTGATTGCACGAGCGAAGAGACGGTGCCCCTTTTCCGTCGAAAGCCGGATTGATTAGGTTTGAGTATGTCTGAGTGTTCAAAGTGAGTATACAACAAATTAAAAATGTGTTTCTCTAAAACTTTGGACATTGAGCAACCCAAAGTGATCGGACGATAGTTAATCAATTCTGTTCGTTTGCCTTTCTTATGGATTGGTTTAACAATACCTAATTTCCATGACGAGGGAAAGCATCCTAGCGTAAGGCAATTGGAAAATATTATAGACAATGGTACTGCTAGAGAATCTTTGCATTGTCTGATAAAGATGTTAGGAAGCGAATCTGGAGAATTGCTAATCTTAGGCTTGATGCGAGTTAAAAGATCACTGATGTCAGAGGGCGATACAATGGAAGTGTATTCAAGCGAATGACTAAATGAAGGTTCTGGGAGAGGACCGGACTGGCGCGAAACGATAACCGATGCAAAGTGTTCACCGAAAGCCTTCGCTATATGCAATGGTGACGTGATAGGAACTTTGTTAATGATAAGCGAAGATATAGTATGACTTGGCTTGGTTCTATTGGCGATGGTACGGAAAAATAGCTTGTAATTCCTAGGCATGACAAGGGAATTTTCTCGAATACATTCGAATTTGAGAACTTCGCGATGAAGCTTCTTACACACACGGGCAGTTAAACAAGAAGTAGACGAGCGTTTCTTACATCTCTGAAGAAAACTATACAATTTTCTGATTCTCACAGGATAATTGAGATGAAATTGTTTAGTTTTAGTTCGAGGAACAACATCGGATATCAGGGTGTTCAAGAAGTTAGTTAGGTAGTCAACGCATTGATCTATGCTGAGAGAGGAAAACAATATGGTCCAGTCGACGGAACATATAATAGAATTGATGTTTTCCCATGGAGCTTTCTTCCATCGAGGGCGAAGAGAACTATTACGAGTCGGCAGAATTTCGCATCCAGAGACGTTGTACAATATTGATTTGTGATCGCTAGTAGAGAATTGATGCGATGTTTCACAGTTGGAGATGATGTCCTGATTACAAAGTACGTAGTCGAGGATGTTGTCTGCTCGAGTAGGTGAGAGAACGTATTGGGTTAAGTGATAGTCGCAAGTGAAGTCAAGAAAAGATTCAGTTGATTGATGGTTAGAAGTGGAGACTGCATTGGACCAGTTGACATTGGGAAAGTTGAGGTCGCCGCAAATGATGATTGGGTAAGGTAGGGAACATTGAGGTGCGAGATGTCTGATGAACTCATTGATCGCATCAGAAGAGGAGTTTGGAGATCGATAACAGGAAATCAGTCGAATACAGGGAAATGGTAGAGTACATATGTCGCTCGGAAATATATCGATCGAAATACATTCGACGGAATCTCCAGAGAAGGATGAAACAAATGTGGGAGAAAGAAGATTTCTGGTTAGTATAGCTGCTCCGCCCCCTCGGGTACCATCTTGACGGTCCGTTCTGAACACTTGATAAGGAAGACCATCACAAAGGAGAGCATCAGGTTCAGCTGAGGATAGCCAGGTTTCACAGATGAAGACTACATCAGGGTTGCTGGAGCGCAGGAGATGGTGGAGATCAAATAACTTATTCTTGATTGATCGCGCGTTGAAAGAAAAGCATTTGAGCTCTTTTGATTTCCCACGCTTCCTGTCCTATTTCGTGTTAGTTTTCCTCTTTCGATCTGTCAACTTCAGGATCCGTGCGCTACTTCTTAAAAGAGGCGGCGATGTTGTTACGGAGATAGGAGCCGCTGTGGCTGAACCTGAGGTCTTTGAAGAACTAGCGCATGGCTGCAGGGAAGAAGAAACGGCTGGAGCATCGAGTGGAGCCCGGACCAGAACGCGCTTGCGAGTGTTGCGTCGAGTAAGGGATGATTTCTCCGACTGAATGGTATTCGGAGGGTTGCTGGGCTGAGTTGTCGAGCTTGAGGCGATGGAGACATGAGAAGAGGGAACAAAGTGAACTGGGCGAGGAATGAATGAAAGGCGAGGATGAGCAGGGGATGGAATGGTTTGGGTTGAAGTGGATTTGTTGTTGACGTTACACGGAACTGTGGTTGGGGGTAGAAGAGGACGTTGTGGTGAAGAAGACACATCTCTCTGTGCTCCAGCAAGGGCTTGACGCAGATAACTTATTTCGTGGGCTTGCTCAAATATAGCCTTTCGAAGAGGAAGAACAGCTTGTCTTATAATTTTTTGAAGTAAGGATTCAACGAACGGAAGCGGAACATTTGGAATGTCGAGGCTGAGCAGGCATGGTATTCTTTTGGCGCAACGAGGCATTATGACTAGAATAACTGAAATTTTGCAATTTATTGTCTGTGAAATCAACCCGATTCTATTCTCACATGCTTGCCTTTTCGCAAATGCGATAACATCCTCTGTGTGATTATGTATACAAGGAATAAATGAATGAATGACTCGCCATACAAAATGTATAGACTGGCTTTTGACAACTGAAAATTTACATGGTTGAAGTAGTCCACTTTTGGAATAGGAATTCAAAAGCGGGAAGTTCCACTCGGAGAAAAAAGTGGAAAGAAGTATTAAGGGGGTGAGGTTTCTCATAGCGAAATCTCGGCAGATTGGGCGAAGTATAAGCCGAGGGTCCTTGTAGAGTTCAAATAGGTTCACGTCACTTTCCCGGTTTCAAATCCTGTTATGAGCGAGAGGGTCTTCAAATGCAAATAATTACATTGGTTACTCAGTAAAAAGAGTATCTTCTCAAGTTCATGTGGTTTCGAATTTAAATTTCGCTCAATGAATGACCTTCGAGCAAGTTTTAAGAGCATATTTTGATTCTCTTTTATACTTCCACTCAGCAAACTCTTCGAATAGAAGATTTTATTCTTTGATGATAAAAACAAATGAGTACATGTATTCCCTGTCTATTCAAACTCGCAACAACATTTAAAACAGAGTATATATTTTTTTAATGATCATAAAACGCGTTAAAACTGTTTCTTAATTATAATGAATCAAATCCATCGCACGGGCAAAAATCTGGCACTCGGCTGGGACCGAACCTCCGCGTCTAACCGGGGCTTGTAGAGAGTTAACCAATACACCAACCGAGCACACATTGTCCCACGCGATTTCCTGCTATGTCTAAGGCACGATGGCCGTTCTTTCTATTCACGCATGCTCATGAAGCAATTGCGTCATGAAAGGAGTGTAACTCCACAATCCATGATAAAGACAGAAAGATGATGGAAGAGAGATGTTTCTTAATTCCATTTAAATCTATTTTACAAAGAGTGTCCGAACAATAACAGATCAGATAAATAATTATTTGAGAGAATGAAAGAATAAACGATAGTGAAAGGTTGAGGGAAGACGTTTTCTATCATTCAGAAGTTGTAGAGGGTCCCGCCGTTCGGGATGACATTCTCATCGGTCGCATCCACTTCTTCAGAATCTTCTCCAAGGTAAGTTGAGACCAAGCTGTACGCCAAGTCGTACACCTTAACAAAATCAACTTTCTCGCTTAATTGGTGATCTAGCTCATCAGGAGGCGGCCTTTAACCTCCGGCCCCAGCTAGCTCATCAGGAGGCGGCCTTTAACCTCCGGCCCCAGCTAGCTCATCGGGAGGCGGCCTTTAACCTCCGGCCCCAGCTAGCTCATCAGGAGACGGCCTTTAACCTCCGGCCCCAGCTAGCTCATCAGGAGGCGGGCCTTTAACCTCCGGCCCCAGCTAGCTCATCAGGAGGCGGGCCTTTAACCTCCGGCCCCAGCTAGCTCATCAGGAGGCGGGCCTTTAACCTCCGGCCCCAGCTAGCTCATCAGGAGGCGGGCCTTTAACCTCCGGCCCCAGCTAGCTCATCAGGAGGCGGTCACTAACCTCCGCCCCCCCACCCTGTGCGTTTCATTACTTGGTCTAATTAATTGAGGAAAAAAAGCATCAAGAGAATTAGATGCTGTTCCAGAACACTCATCTCCCCGTCGCTAACTCTTAGCACCTGGTTGGTTGAAAATAGACGAATACCTTTTGATCACAAAAATACATAGATCCTTGAACGGAAGGAATGCATACATTTCAAGTTATGAGGAAGAAAAAAGAAACCCTGTCGTTGTTGCTCTCTTGCAGCTTCTCCAGCTCCTCTAATCCTCCAGCTCCCTCGATTTCTTCTCGCACAGAATCCATCCGGTCTGGGTAGTGTGTACTGACCATGTGGAGCAAAGCAGTCAGTGTTTCCAGTCTGAGAGAAAGAGAGAAAATGCAAGGGCGTGAAACCTAGCCTACGGAGCACATAACGCATATCGTCAAAAAACATCTTATCGCATTCTATTTTTCATGAGATGTACTCACTGGCTCTTCCAATTGTATTGAACTTCGTTTCTGCACGTGCCGATCTCAGCCTCCTGCCTCACCTCCTTTTCACGCAAAAAGCGCTACCTCAGAAAGAACATATCAAAACTGACGTATTAGTGACGATGTCGTTGTTCTTCTGAGTGAGAAGTCTACAGAGATGCGCCAGCCCCCCGATATTGATGAGATGCATCAGCTGCGCGGATGTCCCTCCTGCTGCCAGATTGGCCAGTGCCCATGACGCCTCGTACTGACACTTGTGGTCGCCCTGCCAAACCTCGTCTTCAAGACCCGCAAGTGAGACCGGTACACTCCAAAGACCCGCAAGTGAGACCAGTACACTCCAAAAAAGACCCGCAAGTGAGACCAGTACACTACAAATAAGACCCGCAAGTGTGACCAGTACACTATAAAGAATACCCGCAAGTGAGACCAGTACACTCCAAAGAAGACCCGGAAGTGAGACCAGTACACTCAAAATAAAAGTTGAATGAGCGGAAGAAAACAGTTTTCTATGCTCAGCAAAACTCGCTGGAGGCTGGCTGCTATTGTGAAAGAGCTGTGCTCAACTTGCTCATTAGTAAGAGACCTTATCCATAACTTCTAGGAGAACGGGCAGAAGGTCGGCATCTATAACTGCTTGCATCTGTTTGTTGTTCCCTGCAAAAAGGCTGTCATAAGCATTTCAAGCAAGCTCTCTCAAGCCAAAACAATCAAAAGGAAGATACCTTCAATAATTCTTCAGTAGTAATCATTGTAGTTTAATCGATCTAACTCAACGAGTTAATTCTCCAGGTGAGCGGTATGGACCGAAAAACTCTACAGAATCGTTTTTATCGCAAATAGCTTAGAATTGTAAGGTATTTTACAAAAATGTAGAAAGCTAACAGAGTATACTGTAACCTGCAAGTATATTCGATACGAGCCAACAGCATTCTTTGACGATTGAGTTCGACTTGGCGCGTTGTACAATCGATGCGACTTCATCCAGAGTTCCCAATTCAATTACGTTCTTAAAGGAAAACTCACTCTTGAATAGAATACTTTAGAAAATCCTATACAATCGAATGTTTTTTCTAATCAGACAACAATGCCGGAAATAGTGGCAGAAATTTAGTAAGAGTGGTCGCGCTAAAGAACTCTTCTCATAAACTCAGTTACCTACTAAAATCAGAGCTATTTTCCCGTTGAAAAGTAGGTAGTGGATGAGGTTGGACCTGAGTGAGTACGTCGTTCCCGGTGGCCATGTTGCCCAGTACTCGGAGCGCGGGTGCAATCAAGTGGTCGCCGTCCTTAAGGAAGCTGGTCACCACGGGCAGCAGCCCGCCATCCACCGCCAGCATCATCTGCTCATCCGGCCCGTCTGTCAGATACGAGATCGCCCAGCAGGCGTCTTGGCGGACCGACTTGTCCTCAAGAGATACCTCTCTTCTTGCTCTTACCCTCTCCCCATTTATATATCTTCGCCCTTTCTGTCATTCATCCTCTCTATTTCATTACTCAGGTCAATGGAGTACTAACGCCTAGAGATGCTGCAAGTCTCTAACGGAACAGAAAACCTTCTCGAACGACTAACTTTTTAGCCAGTATGGCAACACGATACTGAAAAATTGGCTTCTCAGCCTGATAACTACGAAGAATTGCAAGGAATTAATGCGTTCGAACCGGGTGCTGGATGAGTTTACCGAGTCCCCTGGCAAGAACTTCAAGGACTCTGATGGGGGCGTGTGGATGCTTATGCCTACACATATTGGAGAAGGCCCACGCGAGAGTGCGAACAAAACCCTCGTTTAGGGAATCCACTTTCTCCAGCAGCAGCATCATCGCCTCCACGCCGCGCCAATCTACAACAACCCACACGCTTCGATACTTCCTGCTGCTACCTTCACCAAATTTTCAGTCTTTACAAAAGGAAACTTTTTTACTTTAATATAAGATTGGTCAAACCAAACTCCTAATGTCCTTCTGTTGTCCTTAGGTGCGATTTGATTTAGAAAACACAAAAGCTTTTTATAAAAATATAAAGGACATATAATGGATTTTTTGGAGGGTTTTAGAAGTAAAAGCAGTAAGAAGGAACTGATGACGTAGTCTCTCAACTGGGCAGACTCGCCCGCGATGTTGGCCACCGCCCAGAGCGACTGCTCCGCCAGCGCCAGGTCTTTGCTCTGGGTCAGGGCAATCAGAGGCTGAGTTGCACCCGCCTGAAGCATCCATAAGTGTTGCTCTGTTTCTCTCTCATGAAAGTATGAAAGAGAAGGCTCCAACTTACTTCAACAGCTTTCTGAGTCTGCTCCGAAGTTCCCGAGACGATATTCGTCAGAGCCCAGGCACACTCGAAGCGGACTTTGTCATCCTAAAAACATCTTTTTTATGCTTGTAATATCATCTTTAGTCTTTCAGTTCGACCTTCAAAGACAAAAAAATTCGGAATCATTGCAATACAGGTAGTTTTTTTAAACAGTTGTTGATTACTTCTGAAGCGAATAAGCGCGTCAAGTTTACCTCTACACTGAGTGCTTGTACAAGTGCGTTGAGGAGTCCGTTGGCGATGACTTCGTCGACTGGCGGACTCTTGCTGCGACTCAGCTGGCGCCGGACTGCCTCGAAGCAGTCTCTCATCTGCTGCAGGGTTGGATTCGCCAGCAGCACGGCAATCACCTCGTTGAAAGAGAGATGAGTGCTGCCTGCAAACAAGAGTTTGCCCGTGATCATTAAGATAAATCAGAAGCAAAGCTCACAAAAACTCAAAAGCGAACGTTCATCCGAGCGGTCCCAAGCATAAGCAAGGTGAAGAAGGGCAACAAAAAACATGGATTACTGTAAGCCTTTCGTTGGGATAAACAAATGTTTTATAAGTTCTGGGGCCGTATCCACAATCACATTTAAGCGTCCCATGAGTTCGTCCAACATTATACAGGGTGCGGCAAAAGTCCAGGTGGTCAACTTTGTCACTTTGCATCTTTTTTGTTTGGTGTAGCAGTCGTGTGATTTTTCGCTTGTATCTTATTCATAATGTTGCTAACATGCCCTGAAAAAATCAGAATGATAGCTCTTTTCGTTTTTCGGTAATGCTCTCTGATATGGACCGAGGCTACATTCTGCGCTTGAGCCAGTCCGGGCACATTCAAAAGCACATCGCCAGAACCACTGGATTCTCCCGTAGGACCATTGAAAACACAATACGTCGCTTTCTTGAGACTGGTACAACAAATGACCGTCCCAGGAGTGGCAGACCAGTGACCGCGACCACTTCCTTCAACATGAGAAGCATCCGAAAACCCCAAACGGAGTCTCAGAAAACTCGCGAAGGAGCTGCGTTATCTCGGCTAGTTCTGTTCAGACGATCGTCAAATCCCGCATGGGACTTCGCCCCATCAAGCTGCAGAAGAATCACGCATTGACGGACCAGATGAAGGCGACCCGTCTTCGGAGATGTCGTGAACTGTCAAAGCGGTTCAAGCCGGTGGACTGTTTGGATATTCTCTTCACCGATGAGAAGTTGTTCAATATTGAGCAGTCCTTCAACCACCAGAACGATAGGATTTGGTCGAAATCGGTCAAAGATGCAAATAAGAGTGGCCGTTACGTCTCGAGAAAGGGCCATCCTGCTTCTGTCATGGTCTGGGCCGGGATTTGCGCGACTGGCAAGACTCCACTCGTTTTCGTCGAGCAGGGAGTCAAAGTGAATGCCAATAACTACCTGAACGACATTCTCATGAAGGAAGTACTTCCCTGGAGCCAGGCTCACTTCGCGGGACGCAAATGGACGTTCCAGCAGGACTCTGCGCCCGCCCACAAGGCTAAAGTGGTGCAAGAGCAATTTCCCCTCCATGATCACATCCGCCGAATGGCCTCCGTACTCACCTGATTTGAATCCTCTGGACTTCTCTGTGTGGTCGGTCCTTGAGAGCAAGGCCCGTGCTTCCCCTCACAAGAATTTGGAAAGTTTGAAGCGCGCCCTACAGAAGGCGTGGGATGATCTTGACGTCGCTTACCTGTCCACCACGGTGGGTGCCTTCCACAAGCGACTCCACGCCTGTGTCAAGGAGAAAGGAGGGCTGTTTGCAATTTGAAGAAGCAGTTATATCCCAAACTATTTGAATAAACTTTGATGAAAATTTTGTTTGATTTGCTCAATCCGTTAAGTTTTTATCGGAAAAAATACTGTCCACCTGGACTTTTGCCGCATCCTGTACGTCCAACAGCAAATTCCGTATCTACAATGCAATTAATTGGACGTCTAATGCTTGGACATTGTCCAATGCGTTGGGCAAGGTCTACCTTGTTTAACTGAGCGTCCAAACCGTTACACACTCTCTTTTTAAATGATTTTTTGTGTTTATTTATATACAAAAACATCATGTGTTTTTTAGTGTGCAAGGAGAAGGTACGGACGCCCGCACAACGCAGAAAAATTAAAGAAACAGAGACCCGCTGGTCTTCCTTTATAATGTAAAAAACAACCGAAACCAGCAAAAAAATTTCTCGGTTTCAACAAAAGGATCCTTCTTAGGAGTTTTAAGAAACAGAGGCCCGCCGACAAAAGGTCTCACATTTAAGCCCTGCGTCCAACATTTTACGTTTTTTTCTGGATAAGGCCCCTGATGAGCCATCATCGGAAGTCGCTGGAAAGGCGATTGGAATTCAGTACTTCTTTGAATAAGTTTCACCGGAAGCACTAAGATACGAGCGACGACGGAAGAGTTGTTTAAATAATCTCAAGAAATAAATCTCTACGGGACATATGGTTGAAAAAAAACACAAAAAAACCGGGTTAACTCTAGAACTAAAAGCAGACCATAAATAAACTATTAACTGGAATTTTTTATAGGACAACTAACCCGCCAAACCTACACATAATGTTCCAAACCTGGGTTCCAAAAATCTAAAACTCAAGTATTTTATAGACAAAGACGAAATATGTTCACGTAGTTTAGTTAAAGATCTACGGATGTTGTTGTTGTTGTTGCCGGCAAGCATCCCGCATCGAAGACTTGGTTATGAACACTCTCTTTAAGGAGAGAAGTTCTCGTGTTCTTCGGACAAGATGCGTCCGGAGAAGAGTTTGGATGTCCTTTGCAGTCCTGAGACTGTCATGCTGCACCTTGTGAAGGCGGACATCGTTGTAGCAACCTGTTCATGCTATAGGCCTTAAGAGTGGGTGGTCAAGCCGGCCTAGCATCGTTTTGGGTGGGAGTAGAGACGTCTCGCCTGTCGTTGACCGGAGATAGGCAAGAGGCTATTTGACTGGCGCCTCGACTCGCCATTGAAAAGTATAGCGGAGTATCGGCTGATGTTTTGTCCATTGGCATGCCCAGGCCGGTCCGGCATCGCCCTCCTTTGACGAGCTATACTACCCAGTTTTGGTCCGCGGCGGGATTTCTCCCGCTACCTCCTAGCACAAGTTCTTCGTAGGGAGGCATCCCTCTATCCGCCACCTGAGGTCGCGCTCGATTCTGGACTGGATGATCCGGCTCCATCCGTGACAGGCTCTTAAGGCTGAAGAGTCACGAATGGCCACTGTTGCCAGTGTGTTTCGAGTACTATAGTTGTTAACCAAATTTCGTTTCAAAGCATTCAAGTTATTCCATTTCTTTCGTTTTGCTTTTCTTTTCTTTCACGAGAAAAATTGCTTTTTCTACAAACCATAAAGTATTTAACTTTAGTAAGTTTATTTAATTCAAATATTCCGCGTTCAACCATTCAGCTAAAATACGATTATTTTTGACTCTTTTTTATGACTGAGTTTCTTTAAGCTAAACTTTAAGACTCTTTAAGCTAAAACACGAAGTTTTTATGCATGACTCGTACTATATTTCATAACCAAATCACCTTTCAAAACATTCAAGTTAATCCATTTCTTTCGTTTTGCATTCCTTACTTTTATAGAACTGAACTAGTTCAACTGTTTTTTTAGAAGAGCCTTCTTTATTCTTCTTTTTTTATTTATTTCTTTCTTTTCTTAAGAGCCATATTTTATTGTATCATCACATGAATGAATCACACGATCAATTTATTATTTCACAGCCTTGATACATCTAAGATTGCGAGGAGAGCCAAGCCTTCCCACTTTACCGTAACGACCGACCTAAGGATTTTCAACCTAAGGAGCGGTTGTTCTATGCCACGAACGCGATGGACCTAATGAAAATTTAAAACATAAATAACTGAATCAGACTATGAATTTCGAAAGAGGTCTGGCAACAGATGGAAGCGAATCCCGATATTCAGCTGGCTAACATTTGTTTTTTGAGTTTGTGCCTTCAGCGAAGCCTGCGGTGCATTTCTCTTCGTCTGCTTCTTCTTCTTGCAGATTGCGTCTTTTCATCATCAGCTCGTCTCTTTTTTGCTTCCGCAGCTCAACTGAGCATTCCGTGCGACGACGACGCATATCCTAAAAAATCACAAAGAGATTTAGTCCAGGGTATTTCTAACTCGCCTTGCGGGTCAAGTCTATGCGCACTCTCAATTTCTCGATTGGTTTTCTTGACATACACGCTTTTGCGAGACGAAGAAACAGCTTAAATTAGTTTAAAATACTTAAATCTACTTCTCAAGAGTCTGCCGTAGTCGAAAAACTCCGCGAATTTTTAAAAAAATTATTTTCAGGAGTTAAATAGTCATGTAAGACCTTCTGTCGGGGGCCTCTGTTCTTCCAAGTCATAAGGAGGGACCCTTATGTAAATCAAAAAAAAATTTAATTTCGCGGGCTTCTGTTTTTTTTTTATCATAAGGGGGACCCTTATGTGAATTTTAAAAAAATTTACCATCATCGGAGGGCGTCTGTACCTTTTTCTTGCACACTGAAAAACCCCTGAATATTTCTTCTCAGAACAGTTATCATTCCAATTGTTGTAGCATACGGTATCGCTCTTGAAACGTAGGACTTCGTTTGCGTGTAGTTAAGCTTTAGAGAATAGTTCATACTTTGAATTACTACTTTAAATTAAGGTAGAGATTACAAGATATCTCTTGTAATCAACGATTTTGAACTGTGTCGATACCATTTTACAAGAATTCAATTTTTTTGAATAAGTACAAAAGCAGAAAACTTTTGAAATTTGAATATTCATATGATTTTGTGACTCTCAGTGACTCACCGAACATGAAAATTTCTGGCAATCAACCGCCCGGTCTTCCAGACTTTTTTTACTGATGAAGAAAATATAAAAGACGTCGGTTAATATGTTATTTAAGAAAAAAAACTAGATGTTTTTTAAGTTAGCTAAATTTCGAATTTTATACTCAGGATCGGAGAAGTATTGACTTCTGGTGTGGAAAAGAATCAGGGTGTTTCTCTGACCCGCACTGCGGGTGAAAAAAATCTATGCGCTCTTCAGAAACCTAGAAAAACATTGAAATATATGCCCTTGGAAAAAAATTTCCTCAAATTTTTGTAGAGAAAGTCCAATTTATTGGAAAAATTGAATGTTAAACTCTGAAATTCTAAAAATCTATGCGCTCGAAAAAAGTTGTGCGGGTGCTGAGAAACACCCTGAAAAGAATAGAGTATTTGCTAAAGACTGAGTTTGAGTTTATCTCGGCTTCTAGCAAACTCTCTACAGTTATACATTATTACCGCACCTGAAAGTGCAAAAAAGTATTTCGCAGAAAGTCCAGGCTTTCATTGTCATTGGAGTAGAAGTTCATGAAAACGGTTAGCAGGAAAATTTGTTCGCAAAAAGTAGTGACTTTCGCTTTTTTGGGGTCTCCCTTTTCCCTATTTAGGGCCCGCTTTTCCCTATGTAGAGTCCTTCTCCCTAGGCTCCTTAAATTTTTCCGAAATTTCATGTTACAAAAATTTTTTTTCGTATACATAGAAATGGAGTTTCATGGTCTCAAACCGGTCAGCCGTAGCGGAAAATCCGGATTGAACGCATTTGAAACAAAGCAGCCCTTACGACTTGAACTGCAGAGGCGCCGAATAAAATTAGCAGCTGATATGCAGTTACAAAAATTCACGTGCACAAATTTGCAGTCCAATGCTGTTTGTGATCACGGCTAATTTTTTCAAAGTGTGTCATAATTTTTTTCTCTCACATTTGTCTTTTCTCGGCCATTACTAAAGCACGCTGCGCGCTAAATCATTACTAATGCACGCCGTGCATGGGGCGGAGTTAAGAATTTGCATGGGGCGGAAAACATGCACGGTGTGCATTAGTAATGATTAAGCGTGCAGCGTGCGTGCACAGCGTGCTTTAGTAATAGCCCTTTTTCTAATAATTTTTTTTCATACATATAATTTTCTTATAAATTTTCCCTTTTGGTCTCTTTTATAAGCCATACGGCCCTGAGGCCGTATGCATGGAAAACAGTCTATAATAATCTGGAATATTATAATCCAAGGATTACAAAATCCAAAAAAGTTTTTAAAAAAATTTCTTGGATTATGGAAATCGGTATGCATGGATGTCAGATTACTTAAACTTGGATTATTGTCAAAAAGGACGCGGAAAGACCAGCGTATGCATCAAAATGCATACTAAAATGCATCAAAATGCTTTCCAAACACTATAACTGTCGAATACTGAATGCACTCTGAAAACTATAAATATATTTTTGGATTATTCAATAAACTACCTCCGGAGTAGGGTTACCGATTTCGTCGGATTATCAGTAAACCAAAAGTATTATAGCTTCCATGCATACCGGATTATTCAAATAAAGTAGGATAACTGATAATCCAAGCTCATAATACTTTTGGATTACTCCATGCATACGGCCTCTGTTAGCAAAGCCTTTGCATAAGCCTGAGCAAGAAAAAACGGTGAAAAATAGCTGAAAACAGCTAAGCCAATTTACTCAATTAAATTGGATAAAAGTAAAATATTGTGGATAATTGTTCTATACGGCCTCGTTAGAATACATTTTAACTCAGCCTAAGCGAAAATTATCAGTGAAAAATTATCAGTAAAGTGCTGATACTTTTCCGATTTAAAAGCAGCGGAAAATCAAAACTAATTAGACAAAAAACACAAAAAAATGTTAACAATAAAGCTAATATAAAAAGAAAATGTATGACATATTTGGAAAAAAAGTACCGTAATCACATTGAGCATTGGACTACGAAATTTCACAAGTCATAAATTCTCCAAAATCTCCGTGTATTGTGACCTCATGCTTGGCGACATTCTTATACTGCTTGAGACGAATAGCTTCATCTTGCTGCTCTTTGGCGACCTCACTCATCTTAGCGTTAGAACCTGGAAAACTACACTTGAGCAGAAATTTCTCTGGGATTCAGGGAAAAAAACTAATGGAATTATTCTGAAGCGTTGAGAAAAAAATTCAATCTGGGAGACACGAATAAACTAGCAAAAGGATTGAAGCAGTGCACCTCCAGTGAAATGGAGAGGAACTCAATTATTGAGATTGTCTCAGCTAAGTCTCGAAAACACTTTGAAATTCAAAATAATGCTTAAACGAGACTAAATTTCTCTTCCAAGTGGTTGATTTTTTTGTATTTAAATAATTGCGGTACAACATGGCAATAGTTCGTTTTGAAATATAAACTGATTTTCGTAAATGATACATCACAAAAGACATGCAACTGATAGATTGAGTTATCAACTTTCGAATATTGATTAGCAAGACTGCGAGAAAACTATGCATGTTTATGAAGAGCAAAGGATTGCAGTAAAGAGTAACGAACAGCCGAAGACTGAACGCCATTATTAATTTCCCGCTATTACCAAACTGTTTTCTGCACTTAGCATTTCAAGTTCGGCAACACACGAAGTTAGTTTCACCGTTCTACACTACAAAAATTTTTTCTCACTCTTTTCCAGTCTCTGTTAAACGTGTGTTGTTTCCTGAGCAAGTACGCTTCATTCTCAGATCCCGGAATAAATTTCGTCTCAATACATGTGTCTCTTATTATTTGATTGAGCGGCACTTTCGCACTTTAGGTACATCTCCTGGCACTTTTTTACTTCGTCTGGTACTCGCGTCGCGGCCCCCTTCGCGTCGCTTAAACCGGATTGAACCGTGGAATTAAAATTATTTTTACATTAAAAAAACGCTTATGCTTAGGAAAAGTTTACGTTAACGAGGCCGAACGGCTTAGCTAACGAGGCCGAACGGCTTAGCTAACGAGGCCGAACGGCTTAGCTAACGAGGCCGTACGGCTTAGCTAACGAGGCCGAGGGCCGCGACGCGAGTACCAGACGGAGTAAAAAAGTACCCATCTCCTACCAGAGGTTCAATGGGTCAGATGAGAGTGGAATTTTTTTTTAATACAGTCTCGTTAGCCTAAGCCGTACGGCCTCGTTAGCGTAATTTTTTTACAAGTCTAAGCGTTTTTTTAATGTAAAAATTTATTTTAAATGTAAACTCAATTTTTTGTAACTGTAAATAAGTCAGACGTATGACCCATTGAACCTCTGGTAGGGGGCCCTTAAAGTGCGAAAGTGTCCATTATTAAGCACAATGGTTTCTTTTAACTTGAAGAGGGCCACACTTCACTTGGAGGAGGGGGGGGGGGCTTCTTTGAGAGGATCAGGTAATTTTATTGGGTTTTTTGCTCAGGCTAAGCTAAAGGTTAACGCTAACAATGTCCTATGTCTTATGAACGAGACCATACGTTTAAAAACAGAGCTGGATTGAACGATAAGCTGCAATATTGCTGTTTGAAACTGTCTAAATAAGTTTTTGCAGTCCATATTTCAGAGCTCTTTTCAGTTATATTTCACTTTTTTCGCTATAGGTAGAGGTTGCGCTTAAGAAACCGTACGACTTGTGACTCACATCTCACAAGTTGTGAGAGAGACCACAAAAATTTTTTGCACATAATTATTTTTTGCCGGTTTGATTGCTTTATTGAATAGTCATCTTAATCAAGCCGAGCGTAGAAATGTATTGTCGTTTTTTGCCAAAAAGGCATGATTAAGCTGGCTTTGTCGAATTCAGATGAAAGTACTCGATTGTTGTGGAACGAATTTCTGGCTTCTTGTCGGAAACCGTAGATTATCAAGCGTGTCTTCGCAGAGGCAGCCGAGGGCAGAGGCGAAGACAAAGAAGCGACCGAATTGCGCTGTTTATGGATGTGGGCTTTCTGCTACAGGTCGGAGGAAGAACGCAGTCTATTAATAAACTTGTACACGCAACATCAGGGAACCTAAATATATTTTCTGCTTCAAACATCATAGATAATATACAATATACAATTGGATTTAAGATGCTTATTGTGAGATATGTCTTTGAATCCTAGCTTTTCTTCTTTAAAAAACAGAGTTTTTGTGAGGGCAACTTGTAATGTGGGCTCGAACGCTTTCTGTGGTTAGCAATCCCTAAACAAAAGTTCTCTTGGAATTTAAGCACTGCATGTCTTGATCTGTGGGCTTCCGTCTGATCTTTGTACCTCATGAGCTCTTAAATCGGAGTACAAAACTGTACAAATCAGCGCGATAGCTCACGCACGCCAAGGTTCAGTCAGTCAGTTGTGGTAGATCATAAATCGTCGTGATGTTATTTGTCCAGAGGTCCTGTCGAAAAAGGTCTTCTCTTTGATGTAGTTTGGTGAAGATCCTTCTGAGTTCGGAGAAATTTTATCTAACAATAGCGAGAGGCTACTCAACTGGTGCCTCGACTTAACGAAGTATAGGGGACTATCGGCTGATGTTTTTTTCCGGTGGCATGCCCAGGTCAGTCCGGCATCTCCCTCCTTTGACGAACTATATTATCCTTTGGGCAAGCCCGCTGCATCCAATGCACACGTGCATAAGAGATTCCTCAATTCGCCGGTTCCATGACATCTCGCATCCAAATTATTGAGATAAAAAATAAATACAAAAAATTATTGACAAGAGAAGGTGAGGGTGGATGTATATTGCATCACACAGTTAACACAGATTGATCTCGTTTCTAAGCCGTCGTCAGCGTATACTTTACCTAAATCTAAGCGGAAACAAGGAAAATTAGCTTAAAGCCTAAGCCAGAGCAGAAAAACAGTATTTAAAAAAAACTTGAAAAAAATATTTACATCCAACTTCACCTTCTCTTGTCAATTACCTGTAAACGAAAAGACCCTAACCTCATTTTGTCCATTGCCAACATTTTCGGTGCGAAATATTGAATGTGAATTGTCGTGTTACCATATTCGCCACCTCAGGACGTGCCAGATACCGGATAGAATGAACCGATCCCTTGCGTTAGTGTCAAGTCGTGGACTGTAGCACCATCGAAATCGAAACCATAAAATATTTTAATGCCTCTAACAACAGCATTGCATTGTTATAAATGCAAACTGATGCCCTTTTTGATAAGAAGCGATCCTCCCTCTTCAAACAAACAAAAAATGGATAAAAATAAACAAAGTAGCAAGAGCATGGTGAATCATGGAAAATAAGCTCTAGTTAGACGATCACCGTAAAAGCCCTTGACTTTCATTCCGAAGAAATTGCTCGATACCTTTGAGAGATGATAGAGAGTAAATGTCAATAATAATCAGAATGAGAGCAGAAGTATAAGACCACCGGCCAGATAGTTTTTATCAAACCATGAATTGACCGAATTGTGAAGAAAAGAAGAGAATGTCACTCTGCTTGCACTTTCCGACAGGAGCAACATTATTGAACAGGTGAATATGCCTCTTCCAGGGTCGCAATGAATGCTGTTAAAGATTTCATCGTCATTTTCTCCATCACTCTATAAATATCTCTCGTGTAGGTGCTCTGGCAATCCCCGCTCTCGTGCATAACTCATCGCTGGTGACATCTCGAGAAGTACTGAAGCCTCTCCGCATCAATTACTGTAATGTTCTGGGGATCAAGCAAATCGCTTCTGGATTCGGATTCTCTCTTTTCGCTTCTTCAGAAAAATTATATGGATCAGGACTCAATAATCGGTCAGTTTGGCGGAGAGAATTTTTTAAAATTAATTTTAACGCTTTAGAAAAAACAATTTTTAAAGATCAAGTTTTAAAAAAAATTTAAAGGGTTGGAATAGAAACAAAAAGTTGAGTAATCAAATTTCACTCAGTAAACGGCTTTGTATGTTGAGATATCAGATTGCGGGTCATGTAAGGGATGGTCCGTTGACCGACTATTACATTGGAGGGAAGCGCGTGGGTGGCCTTCCAGAGGAAGTCAAGATTGTTCACATTGCGGCGGGTATGTTGCTCCGTCAAGAAAAGGCCTTTGTCGATGACTTCAATTCAATTTTATTACGTGAAAACACATTACATGCAGCAACGCATGAATTAATCACGTGGTACGAGATTAAACAATTGAATTGTTTGAAATACATAAATAGGTGAAACAATGCAGATTACATCCAGGCAAACATATATCATTCATCAATACTATTAATTTCGGTGAATATACGAGCTGATCGTATAGAGAAGGCATTTCTTCTGCAAATAGTTCTCGGAGCAGGGTGGATTATTTTGAAAAATGCGCCTCTAGTGTTGGACGCTCTTATTTCAAAGTTGTGGTGCGTCCTGTCAGAGAGTACTTTTTTCCCAAATATCAGTTTCAAGAGTAGTTTGAGGTCGTTAGATTCTCTAACAGAGAGAAGAGATACTAGGCCTAGTTGATTGTTTCTCGTCTGACTACTTGGCATATTATTAAACGAACAACCAAAGCACCGGCGAAAAACGCGACGCGTAAAATAATTTTGAACCTTCTCTAGTACAGCTATGTCCTTAGCGAAATGTGGGGAGTAAACAGTTGTACAGTGTTCTACAATAGATTTAATGTATATCTTGTAAGCGTTAACAAGTACATCCGGTTTACGACTCTTGAGAACTTTAAGAATAAGATGACATTTACGCTTTGCTTTCTGAGCTATTGTTGAGCAATGAGCAGAAAAAGTCAACTTGTTGTCTACAATAAATCCTAAATCACGAATCTCGTTGAGGTAGGGTAGGGAGTGACTATTTATAGAATATGGAAAATGAGGGGAACTCTGGGTACCAATTCTTAACACAGCACATTTTGGTAGAGATAAAGGTAATTGCCAAGCGTCGCACCACTCCACTATGGTATCAATCGAGTGTTGCAGTGTTGTATGAGAGTCTGTTTTAGAAAAAGATTTATAAACTTTCATGTCGTCTGCAAAAACTTTAATTTTACAATTAGAAGAAGTTATCATATTCACTATATCAGATGTATAAATGATGAATAATAATGGGCCTAAGACACTGCCTTGGGGAACACCACTGGTAACCATGAAACTATTAGAAAGTGATTGATTAACTCGAACTTGGTAGGTTCTATTACCTAAATAAGCTTCGATCCACGAAATAATTCTGGGAGGGAGTTGAATGGACTTTAGTTTATAAATAAGTTTAGAGTGAGAAACTTTATCGAAGGCTTTCTCAAAATCGAAATAAATGATATCTGTGAACTTTTTCTGGTCTACGGCTACAGAACAGTCTTCAAGGAACAGTAACATCAACTGTTCTATTGATCTCTTATGGCGAAACCCGAATTGATCATCTGGCAAAATCTGGTTTATCTCACAATGTTTCTCTATTTCTTTACTCAACACTTTCTCGAATATACGGGAAAATAGTGATGTTATACTGATGGGACGGTAATTGGAAGGACTACTGTAAGGAGGCTTCTTCTTAACTGGTGTGACTATGGAATGTTTCCATCTGTTCGGGATTTCAGATGTAAGGAAAGAATGGTTATAAATTATTTCAAGCGGAATAGACAGAGGGACAGCGATTTTCTTGATAAAAAGCATATTCAGATGATCTGGGGTAGTACAAGAAGACATTGGGTATTTCTCTATTAGTCTACAAATATCATGACGCGTAAACAAGGGTTCTTCTAGAGAGGATGCTCTCAAGACTGAATTATGAGAGAGTGGAGGAAGCTTACCATTGTCTATGGTGTATGACTTTTGGAAGAATTCTCCAAGAAGATTTGCTTTTTCTAAGTCTTTAGATACTGAGATGCCGAGTTCATTCACCAAAGTGTCGACACCGCTTTGTTTCTGGGATGTATTAGACCTTATATACTTGAAGAACAAGTTTTTGTTCTTACTATTAACAATGTTCTTTTCTACATTTAGGTTGAATTTATCTACAAACTTTTTGCATTTCTTACTGGCTTTAACATAAATGTCATAGTCCTCACTTAGTCCACTAGAAATATAGTTGTTCCAGAAGAGAAAACGCTTTTCTTGAGCTCTCTGAATATGCGTTGGAAGAGATGCATGGGTCGCTAGAGAGACCTTCTGGATAGGAGCGAATTGCTCGGAAAAGTCCTCTAGTATGGATAGTAACAATTCGTACATTGAGTCTGTATCTTTGATGGGGTTGAATAAGCAATGCCAATCTAAATTACATAATGAAGGGAGTAATAAGGAATAGTTTATTTTACTGTATATGCGTCGATACGAGTAAAGAGGAATTTCGTGGAATAGGGAAAGTTCGAAACTGATTGATTCGTGGTCTGAATTACTGAATGAGGGAGTGACACATGGGTTCTTCAATAAATCTTTGCTATTGGAGAGGAGGAGGTCTAGAATGTGTGATCCTCTCGTAGGGCATCTAATATATTGATTCATCTGAGTGGCTGAGCAAAATTCAAGAAATGATTTGGAAGCGGGATTCGATGACGCTAGAGGGAATTTATTCCAGTCTATGTCGGGTAAGTTAAAATCTCCCATTATAATACATGGGTGGTTGCAGGTGACTAGATCAATCAAGAGGTTTAATAACCTCTCGCTCTTCGGTGTGTTTATATGAGGGACTCGATATAGACTAATGAAACGTATCACGTGAGATTCTATTTCAATATCAATAGCTAGGATTTCATGAGAATTCTTGATTGATTGAGAATAGATAATTTTGAATGATAATAAGGAGTGTATGAGAAATAGCACTCCCCCGCCATTAGTTATTTCGCTCCTATCACATCGAACAATGTTATATTGAGAGATGAAGGAGGAGAGAACAAAAGAGTCCGGGTAACTATCCGATAGCCATGTCTCACAAAAAGAAATTATAGAGTATCTCTTTGACAGCAAAAGTTGTAGATCATTAATCTTATTCACTAGAGATCTAACATTTGCGAAATAACAATTCACGTGACTTGTGGAAGACCGGCGATTTTGGTCTAGTTTAAAGAACGATTAGGACGAGGTGACATGAATCTTCGAGGAGGTTCAATACGCTGAGATGTTCTATAAGGGGAGTGATTTGGATGATTGATATTCTTCTGATGTATAGTGAAGTTTGAATGTCGCATAGGGGGACGGGAAAGAGGTATATCAAGAAGAGGTCGCGGAGATTTTGAGACAAGGGGGGCGGCGAAATGGGGTATGTATGGTTTCGGTTTCGAGCGGTCTTTTTGCCAGACAAAGACAGCGCGATCATAGGCACGCTCACACTTGGTCTGTGAGTGCCTTATGTAAAGGTTGTGTTTTTGGAGAAGAAATGCTTTGGAAAGCACGGCTTGTTGGAAGTCGACAGTTGGCAAAACAATTTTGACTGGGCGAGGATTGGAGTGACGAGGGTTAGCAGGGAGATTTGATGGCATACGATAAACCTTCTCCGGAATTGCTTGGATGTCAAGATCATTCAAGATCTTCCGGACGTTGTAAAGGTCATCATCGGCTCGGCTGGCAGCAGATGAGGAGGTAGATTCAGGGAGTCGGAAAAGCACAACTGAACGATATCTTTCTCTTCTATCGGCTATTTCATTCGCAGACTCAAAGTAGCGGAATGAGGGGTCCGAGATCGGAGGAGGCTTCGGAACAGGAGTCGGTGCGGTCTTTGGAGCTGGGTGGGATGGCGTTATTTCTTTCTGTTGTTTCATTATATTCAAAATATCTCTATTTTGAGAACCAATGTCAGAAACAAGTGTTGCGACAAGATCTTTCAAAGATGAAATAGCCTCGTTTTGCTGATGTATCTGCTCTTCGAATCCGATGCATTTCTGCTCCAGTTCTTCGTTGCGAGCGATGACAGTTTGGACCATTCGCTGAAGATCTTCTATTGAACCAGTACCGATATCAGCTTTTCTTCTTGACGGGCGAATCCTGTTAACAAGAGAAGCCAGCGGGGACATTTGAGTATTTTCTGATGGCGAAGACATTCTAGACTTGAACGTAGATTTGCTTCGGAAAGAAGCGATGAGTTAGAATGAATATTCTCGAATCTGACTTACTCAATTTGGTGCCATTTGAAGAGATTGTAACCTTGGCACTAGGTTTTCGCCGCAAGTTGATTCAGTTCCACTTTCAGAGTTGGAGTCGATAGAGAACTTTTCTTGGGGTGACCGCTAAGTAGCGAGGAAACAGGCAAGAATGACTTCAGACATACACAGTGACTATGTATTCGTATCAAAGTTAAAACACTTAGCAGCCATCACTATTGGTCAGCCGGGTTGTGCTCCACCTATTGTCAGTTTTCTCTTCATAGAAAGCGGGACTCGAATCTCCCTGTCAATTCAGGGTAGGGGTTTAGTGGCTTAAACAATGAGAAGGCAAATAAGAGATTGAAGAGCAGAGAGTCACGAGTAAGAAAATATGACACTGAAAAAGCAAAAAAACAAAATGCTAGGGCAAAAACCCCCATGGTTTATATCGAAAATCTGGTTAGAAAACATGAGGTTTCGGGGGAAGCCTTGATCGCTGTCCCTTGCGGGAGATTTCATTGGGAAGAGTTGTTTGGAGGTCCATTGGGTCTGATGCCTTCCAGCATCGTCCACAGTCGCACCACGAGTAGGTGACCTCCTTCGCGACTTAATGTTAGAAGACAGTAATCATAAAGCCGCACTTAAAAGAATACATACTGAGACTGTAAGAAATTTCAATAGCTCCTGCTCCCCGAACCCCGTTCTAGGTGAGAAACCACCAAGAATCCATAAATCAGCGAACCGACTTTCCAGGGAACAACAAATAACATTATCACAACTTCGTATCGGCTATGCAAGTTCCCTTAACAGCTACCTACACAGAATAGGAGCTGCCCAAAAGAGAACCTACCGAGGAAAATACGAACTCGTTTGGCTCAATTACGATCCGGATTTTGTATTCTACTAGCTAGCTACAAAAGTCGCATCGACCCCTCGACTCCTGATCGATGCACGGAATGCGGCTCAGTCCACAAGACGTTCGTCAATTTCTCTCTTGCCCGAATCGTACCACACCACCACTGAAGCCGGAGGAGCCCTGGACGGACCTTGCCAAAGTTGCGTCCCAGCTGGATCTGCTCAATCTTCAATAATTTGAAGCCATTAACACATACTACTACTACTACCAACTCCGACGCAGCGGGGCAACAACAACAACAAGAGCCACATACAACTAGTCATTTAATTTTGTTGTTGTTGTTGCCGGCAAACAACCCGCATCGAAGACTTGGTTATGAACACTCTCTTTAAATTGAGAATTTCTCGTGTTCTTCGGACAAGATGCGTCCGGAGAAGGGTTTTGATGTCCTTTGCAGTCCTGAGACTGTCATGCTGCACCTTGTGAAGGCGGACATCGTTCTAGCAACCTGTTCATGCTAAAGGCCTTGTGAGTGGGTGGTCAAGCCAGCCTAGCATCGTTTTGGGTGGGAGTAGAGACGTCTCGCCTGTCGTTGACCGGAGATAGGCAAGAGGCTATTTGACTGGCGCCTCGACTCGCCATTGAAAAGTATAGCGGAGTATCAGCTGATGTTTTGTCCGGTGGCATGCCCAGGCCGGTCCGGCATCGCCCTCCTTTGACGAGCTATAATACCCAGTTTTGGTCCGCGGGGGGATTTCTCCCGCTACCTTCCAGCACGAATTCTTCGTAGGGAGGCGTCCCTCCTTCCGCCACCTGAGGTCGCGCTCGATTGCGGACTGGATGATCCGGCTCCATCCATGAAAGGCTCTTGAGGCTGTAGAGTCACGAATGGCCACTGTTGCCAGTGTGTTTCGACACTAGTCATTTATTCTCGTGTCGCTGTGACAACACATTTTAAGAAGCATATATTTGTGAGATAGCCCGACGTCTGTTATTTCAATTCTTTATTTCCATGTACACAAAAACAGTTTCACTTCAACATTTAATGATCACAAATTAAACATGGATTATGATTCTACTAGAAAAGAATTGTATTACAGTGGCAGTGTGTCTACAAAAAGTGTTCTTCCTAGTTTAACTTAGTCGCAGACAATTGGCTCGGGTAAAATACAATTTATCGGTAGTTTTCTGAGTTTATTCATAAATACTTCGCTGGAATGATTACATACTACTTCGCTAGGTAAGGAATTCCAAATAGTGATCGACCTAGAAGCACACGTAGAAAACCTAAAGGAGTTTAGAGCATATGGTAAGGCGATTCTTAATGGATGGGTATTTCTAATAGCTCTAGAAAGAGGAGCTAAAGTAAACAAACGAGAGAAGTCGAACTCTGAGTAGTCGTGTACTCTCTTATGTATAAAAACTAAATCAGAAACAACCCTACGATATTCAAGAGATTCTAAATTTAACATTTTTAAACGTTCAGAGTAAACTAGACGGGTAAGTCCTTTCCTAGCCAAGATTCTTTTAGTGAAATTTCTCTGTACTCTTTCGAGGTCCTTAATTAAGCCAATCGCGGTAGGTGACCATACAACCGAGCTGTATTCGAGGATCGGACGAATATAAGTAACGAAAGCACGGGTTAATACAACCAGAGAATTGGTTTTGAACGCGCGCAAAAAGAGATTGGCGAGGTTTGTAGATTTCTTACAGACATGCTCGACTTGTTTATTGCAAGAAAGATTACTCGAAAAGACAACTCCTAGATCTATTATTTCGGAAGAGTTGGCCATTGTATGACGATCTAGCTGATAATTTTTCATGGGGTTAATACCAAGATGCGAAACTATACATTTTTGAGCTGATAGTTTGAGATTGGACTGTTGACACCAGTTGAATACATTGTCTATGGTAGTTTGGAGGTCAGACGAAAAAGTTGGTACTTCACTAAATAATTTAATGTCATCGGCGTAGATAGTATAATTTACATTGGGAGGAATTACATGTTTTATGTCATCAATAAACATTAAGAACAGTTTCGGTCCAATAGCTGAACCTTGTGGTACACCGCTGGTAACAGAAGATGAGCTAGAGAATTCGTTGTCAACACATACAGTCTGAATTCTACCAGTCAGGTAGTCCGCAATCCATTGAATGAGGTTACCGCAGATTCCTAACTTTTTTAGTTTAAGAAGTAATAATATAGTATCTACTGTATCGAATGCCTTTGATATGTCAAGAAAAATAACATCGACGGCTTTACCATGGGAGAGTATATCAGCGAAATAGGAATGAGATTGCACCAATGAAGTCACAGTTGACCTTTTGTTTCTAAAACCAAATTGATGGGGAGACAGTAGATCATTTTGCTTCAAGTAGGCATCTAATTGACTTATTATAACATTTTCCATCACTTTGGACATTGAACAAGTTAGGGAAATGGGGCGATAGCTAGACAATTGATCCGCTTTAGATTTAGACTTTAAGATTGGTTTAATAATAGAAGTTTTCCAAAGAGAGGGAACTTTACCGACTAGTAAAGAGTTGTTAAATAGAATAGAGAGGGGCTTGAGAAGAACAAATCGAAGTTTTTTAATTACTATATTAGGTATATTATCCGGAGATGTGTTGCATTTATATTTCAATTGATTCAAAGCTTTAAGTATCATATCTACATCTATGACATCGAATTGCATATGTGTGGAAGTTGATACATCGGTATTAGGTATAATACTGCGAGGTGTGGAATAAACAGAAGAGAAATATTGTGAGAAGGCGTTTGCTTTAGACAACGAAGTATGGACTGGCAAACCAGAAGGGTCAACTGGGTCTACTAAGGAGGGAATCACAATGTTACGGCCTTTTGTACGACTTTGACATTCAGAATAAAAACGTCTTAGGTTTCCTTTTGCCACAAGTTTGGCTTCTCTCTCCATTTGAAATGCATATAGTTCTTCAGAAAATTTGACAGATAGAGTAGAGTAGTATTAAGTTCTTATACCAGTGATTCCTTTCTCTCTCTTTGAAAAAAAACGAAAGAAAAGGGGGAAATTAAACCCCGAGAGAGAAGGAGAAATAAATGTAATTAGGTAAATGATGTAAGTAAGGATATTGTTTTCTGAGCCATGACCAAGAAGACCTCGTCTACCCAGCCGGAGACCTTTAATGGGCGAACCACAACAACAACAATCTGGTTACTACTCGGTTTATATAATAAGATTGTTACTCAAAAATTGTAGTTTCTTGTGAGTTTCTTTTTATATTTCAGTATCGATTGAGGTCGCGCCCATTCTTTGGTGATTGCGGGCAGCAAAGTGTACGCCTTCGGCGATAACAACTTCGGTCAATGCGGGCAGTCGCCAAGCAGAAAAAGGGAAATTTTCGTGGTGAGAGTTGGGGTAGCAGCGCTTGATGCTTTTACTCGCCTCGGTTCTTCGCGTATCTTTAGCTTTTTCATATCTCGGAGATGGCCGTTTCTATGGAAACTTTTTCTAGGACATGAAGATAAGATACAAAAAGTTTCCGCTAATAACGCTTCCAGGCAACATTTATTAAAAAGTAAAGCATAGGACTCAGTGCTCTGCTAATTTCCTGAGTCATGTCTCGTACTTCTAGGTCTCAGGGTGTGTGGCAATGGTATCATCATAGACTTGAGTACCTTTCTAGGTCTCAAGGTGTGTGGCAATGGTATCATCATAGACTTGAGTACCCTTCTAGGTCTCAAGGTGTGTGGCAATGGTATCATCATAGACTTGAGTACCCTTCTATGTCTCAGGGTGTGTGGCAATGGTATCATCATAGACTTGAGTACCCTTCTAGGTCTCAGGGTGTGTGGCAATGGTATCATCATAGACTTGAGTACCCTTCTATCTCAGGGTGTGTGGCAATGGTATCATCATAGACTTGAGTACCCTTCTAGGTCTCAGGGTGTGTGGCAATGGTATCATCATAGACTTGAGTACCCTTCTAGGTCTCAGGGTGTGTGGCAATGGTATCATCATAGACTTGAGTACCCTTATAGGTCTCAGGGTGTGTGGCAATGGTATCATAGATTTGAGTACCCTTCTAGGTCTCGGTGTGTGACAATGGTATCATCATAGACTTGAGTACCCTTCTAGGTCTCAGGGTGTGGCAATGGTATCATCATAGACTTGAGTACCCTTCTAGGTCTCAGGGTGTATGGCAATGGTATCATCATAGACTTGAGTACCCTTCTAGGTCTCAGGGTGTGTGGCAATGGTATCATCATAGACTTGAGTACCCTTCTAGGTCTCAGGGTGTATGGCAATGGTATCATCATAGACTTGAGTACCCTTCTAGGTCTCAGGGTGTGTGGCAATGGTATCATCATAGACTTGAGTACCCTTCTAGGTCTCAGGGTGTGGCAATGGTATCATCATAGACTTGAGTACCCTTCTAGGTCTCAGGGTGTGTGGCAATGGTATCATCATAGACTTGAGTACCCTTCTAGGTCTCAGGGTGTGTGGCAATGGTATCATCATAGACTTGAGTACCCTTCTAGGTCTCGGTGTGTGACAATGGTATCATCATAGACTTGAGTACCCTTCTAGGTCTCAAGGTGTGTGGCAATGGTATCATCATAGACTTGAGTACCCTTCTAGGTCTCAGGGTGTATGGCAATGGTATCATCATAGACTTGAGTACCCTTCTAGGTCTCAGGGTGTGTGGCAATGGTATCATCATAGACTTGAGTACCCTTCTAGGTCTCGGTGTGTGACAATGGTATCATCATAGACTTGAGTACCCTTCTAGGTCTCAGGGTGTGGCAATGGTATCATCATAGACTTGAGTACCCTTCTAGGTCTCAGGGTGTGTGGCAATGGTATCATCATAGACTTGAGTACCCTTCTAGGTCTCAGGGTGTGGCAATGGTATCATCATAGACTTGAGTACCCTTCTAGGTCTCGGTGTGTGACAATGGTATCATCATAGACTTGAGTACCCTTCTAGGTCTCAGGGTGTGGCAATGGTATCATCATAGACTTGAGTACCGTTCTAGGTCTCAGGGTGTATGGCAATGGTATCATCATAGACTTGAGTACCCTTCTAGGTCTCAGGGTGTGTGGCAATGGTATCATCATAGACTTGAGTACCCTTCTAGGTCTCAGGGTGTATGGCAATGGTATCATCATAGACTTGAGTACCCTTCTAGGTCTCAGGGTGTGTGGCAATGGTATCATCATAGACTTGAGTACCCTTCTAGGTCTCGGTGTGTGACAATGGTATCATCATAGACTTGAGTACCCTTCTAGGTCTCAGGGTGTGGCAATGGTATCATCATAGACTTGAGTACCCTTCTAGGTCTCAGGGTGTGTGGCAATGGTATCATCATAGACTTGAGTACCCTTCTAGGTCTCAGGGTGTGTGGCAATGGTATCATCATAGACTTGAGTACCCTTCTAGGTCTCGGTGTGTGACAATGGTATCATCATAGACTTGAGTACCCTTCTAGGTCTCAGGGTGTGGCAATGGTATCATCATAGACTTGAGTACCCTTCTAGGTCTCAGGGTGTATGGCAATGGTATCATCATAGACTTGAGTACCCTTCTAGGTCTCAGGGTGTGTGGCAATGGTATCATCATAGACTTGAGTACCCTTCTAGGTCTCAGGGTGTGTGGCAATGGTATCATCATAGACTTGAGTACCCTTATAGGTCTCAGGGTGTGTGGCAATGGTATCATCATAGATTTGAGTACCCTTCTAGGTCTCGGTGTGTGACAATGGTATCATCATAGACTTGAGTACCCTTCTAGGTCTCAGGGTGTGGCAATGGTATCATCATAGACTTGAGTACCCTTCTAGGTCTCAGGGTGTATGGCAATGGTATCATCATAGACTTGAGTACCCTTCTAGGTCTCAGGGTGTGTGGCAATGGTATCATCATAGACTTGAGTACCCTTCTAGGTCTCAGGGTGTATGGCAATGGTATCATCATAGACTTGAGTACCCTTCTAGGTCTCAGGGTGTGTGGCAATGGTATCATCATAGACTTGAGTACC
Source organism: Allodiplogaster pararmata (assembly GCA_964056735.1). NCBI lineage: Eukaryota > Metazoa > Nematoda > Chromadorea > Rhabditida > Diplogasteridae > Allodiplogaster > Allodiplogaster pararmata. Next base: position 1,628,378 of record OZ057407.1, read on the forward strand.
CTTCTAGGTCTCGGTGTGTGACAATGGTATCATCATAGACTTGAGTACCCTTCTAGGTCTCAGGGTGTGGCAATGGTATCATCATAGACTTGAGTACCCTTCTAGGTCTCAGGGTGTGTGGCAATGGTATCATCATAGACTTGAGTACCCTTCTAGGTCTCAGGGTGTGTGGCAATGGTATCATCATAGACTTGAGTACCCTTCTAGGTCTCGGTGTGTGACAATGGTATCATCATAGACTTGAGTACCCTTCTAGGTCTCAAGGTGTGTGGCAATGGTATCATCATAGACTTGAGTACCCTTCTAGGTCTCAGGGTGTATGGCAATGGTATCATCATAGACTTGAGTACCCTTCTAGGTCTCAGGGTGTATGGCAATGGTATCATCATAGACTTGAGTACCCTTCTAGGTCTCAGGGTGTGTGGCAATGGTATCATCATAGACTTGAGTACCCTTCTAGGTCTCAGGGTTTATGGCAATGGTATCATCATAGACTTGAGTACCCTTCTAGGTCTCAGGGTGTGTGGCAATGGTATCATCATAGACTTGAGTACCCTTCTAGGTCTCGGTGTGTGACAATGGTATCATCATAGACTTGAGTACCCTTCTAGGTCTCAGGGTGTGGCAATGGTATCATCATAGACTTGAGTACCCTTCTAGGTCTCAGGGTGTGTGGCAATGGTATCATCATAGACTTGAGTACCCTTCTAGGTTTCAGGGTGTGTGGCAATGGTATCATCATAGACTTGAGTACCCTTCTAGGTCTCGGTGTGTGACAATGGTATCATCATAGACTTGAGTACCCTTCTAGGTCTCAGGGTGTGTGGCAATGGTATCATCATAGACTTGAGTACCCTTCTAGGTTTCAGGGTGTGTGGCAATGGTATCATCATAGACTTGAGTACCCTGGCTTTCGAATTCGACCCTTACCATATGTAGAATGTTTCTAAGCAAATAAGCGAACAAACTTTATTTTTCGACCACTTTTTGTTCCTGAGTTCTACCAAGTTCGGTGTGCAACATCTCAAGGAGGCGCGGCAGCATTACTTCTAGCTCTCTTGTTGTTGCTGGTGTGCAGCTTGCATCGAAGGAAGATTCTTCTGAGCAATATGCTCCCGAAGAAGGTTGTTGACGTTCTTTGCACTCCTGAGACTGTCATGCTGCACCTTGTGAAGGCGGACATCGTTGTAGCAACGTTTTCATGCAATAGGCTTTTGTATGGGTGCTCGATCCAGCTTAGCATCGTTTTCATCATCATCACTTTATTCATCACAGGACAGTTTGTTTTGTTTTGTTTGGGAGTCGAGGCTGTTATACGATTGTTCCTTTCCTAGCCCCAATACCTCAAAAACGGTGGGAAGGTGTAAACTCACTCAGCCCTACTACCGTGATTGCCGGAATCACGACGTTCTGAGTGAGACTAAAATTGGGCCCCCTTTGGACGAGTCCACTTCAGGCAGTGGTTCTATCCGTCAGATGGCTAGGCGGAGAGGGGTTAGTCTAGGCCACACGAGTCGAGGCGTCTTTTCGATTAATCTTCTGCTTTTCTATGGTCAAGGATTAGCAGGAACTCCCGACAAACACGTTCCGCGATGCCAGGCTGGATTGACCATCCACTCAACAGGCCGATCGCATGAATACCCTTGTTGTAAACCATGGCTTCAAGTTCTTCAAGTTATATCACCAAAGCTAGGGCGTCCCCCGGAAGCGACGCGGTCTTACCTTGTCCGCTAGGACCGTCAAATATGCGAGGACAGGCAGCTACCCATGGGCGGGGTATGTCTGCGCGGCGTGCAGCCCAAATTCGCCTCGTCACATTAAATGTTGGAACACTGACGGGACGCAGTAGAGAGCTGGCCGCAATGCTAGGAGCAAGAAGGGTCGACATTGCTGCTGTACATGAAACGAAATAAAGAGGAAGCAATTCGAAGCCGATAGGAGACGGATACAAGTTGATATACCATGGCACGTCATCAACAATAAATGGTGTTGGCATTATCCTCTCCTCGAAAATTGCTGATGATGTAACCGAAGTCATTCGCTCTACAGATCGAGTCATGGCCGTCCGAATTTCTTCGTCCAACAATCACTTCCTTGTCGTCTCAGCATATGCACCTCAACAAGGATGTAGCGACGCTGATAAGGAGGACTTCTACGACTCTCTAGAGGAAGTTATCAAACTCCGAGAGTCTCATGAAGACATCTTGATCGGCGGAGATTTTAACGCTTACATCGGTCCAGATCGACAAGGTCGTGAGAGAGAACAAGGAGGACATGGAATCGGAACGATCAATGCTGAGGGTCAACGGCTACTTGACTTCTGTGCTCGATGCAATCTAGCAGTCGTGAACTCCTTTTTCAAAAAGAGACGATCTCACGGACTCACATACGAGAGCGGAAGAAATCAGAGTCAAATTGACTTTTGGTTAATCCTGAGAGCAAAGCTGCGGAGCGCGAAAAATGCAAAGATCATTCCATCAGACCATGTTGCATCTCAGCACCACCCTCTCTTTATGGACTATTATGGACTAGCACCACAGCGTATTGAAGTCGAAGAAACAGCCTTCTCGTAATCCTGAATGCACACGTGTCAAATGGTGCCGCTCGACTGGGAAAGCAGAACGCCTCTCTCTCATGCACATCATCCATCGCAATCTACTCCCTCCTGCACTCTACAAGCAGTTCCCAGAGGACGGAAAGCCAAGAATCGAGAAAGACACCTGGTTTTTCACCTCCGAAGTTCAGGATGCGATCAAGGCGAAAAAGAATGCGTACAAGAGATGGAGGACGTCAAATGAGGCTGACGACCGCGCTGCATACAGCTCAGCCAAGAAAGCCGCCAAAAGAGCTGTCGCAGTTTCAAAAGCCTCCTACTTCCGCGATCCCTATGAGAAGATGAATCTCCAACCAGGAGGCGATAAAGCCATCTATCGGCTTGCCAAGGCTCGACACCGCAACACCTTGAACATCCAGAGAGGGACAAACAAGTAAAGCTCGTCACTGACCCTTTAAAAGTCAGAAACAGGTGGCGCGAACATTTCGAAGAAATGAGTGGCCAAGAGTTTGAGCACCCTCCCATCCCGACTTCCCACGCCGTACAAGGACCCGTGCCAACCATCACGGCCGAGGAAGTGAAGAAGGCAATTTCGCTACAGGTGTCTTCTGTGATAGGAATATCACAGCTGTAATACGTGGAAAAATGTATAAAACAGCGATCCGTCCCGTGCTTCTCTATTCGACGGAGACCTGGCCTACAACGCGTGTAACCGAGAACATTATCCACACGAATGAGATGAAAATGTTACGCTGGACACTAGGACTGACTCGCCTAGATTGTGTGCGTAACACGATTGTAAGAGGGAGACTCGGCGTGGCCCCAATACAAGACAAGATGCGAGAAGGGAGAGACACGTGATGCGAAGAGAAGCGACCAACATCGCAAGACACGCCCTTGACATGGAAGTACCAGGCAAACGCCCGCGAGGCAAACCGAAGACAAGATATATGGATACGCTCAACCAAGACCTGCGCCTTGCAAGACTCCACTCGTAAGACGCAACGGACAGATGTTTCTGGAGAGCTAGAAGCCGTACAGCGGACCCTACTCCGACCTCGGCCGGCGCGGGACAACGCTAAGAAGAAGAAGCTGTGATACGATTGTTATACAAGGCTGTTATACGATTAACATCTCCACTCTTCGTTTCAATTCTTAAATTTTCCGGAGAAGCCCCATTAAATTCGGAACCCCTTTATACATACATCCTTTCTCGTCTGTCAATTCTTTGTCTTTTTCAAGGCTAAGCGATGTTTTAAAGCATTTTGCGTAATAAAAGCTTCAAACTATAGCGGAGTATTGATTTTTAAACCTGTGGCTTGCCCAGGCCAATCTGGCATCACCATCCTTTAACGAGCTATACTACCCATTTTTGGTTTGTGAGGGGCAAGCCCGCAACCTCCGATGCTCATGTTCATGGAGGCATCTCTTTATCCGCCACCTGAAGACGCGCTCGAAACCGGATAGGGTTAACCGGTCCCTTGCGATGGTGTGGACTCAGGTAGAAAGAGGCCTTTCCTGACCGCTGTGTTTCTGCAAATCATTGAGCTACTTTTACTGAAATGATTTCTAGAATTATTAAGTAGGCGAAAATTTAGAGTGTGAGAATGCCGTCAGAAGTTAAATAATATTGTCTGGGTTATTGCAGAGTTACGGTAGCAGCCTCGAAACGGTTCTAATCCCTTGTGAATCTTCACCAATCCGAGTACACTGCACACTAGATTCTTCATTTGTGTTGACCGCCGACGGAAAGGTAGTCTGATTCACATCATGTTGATATAAGTTAGTTTCTAGCGTATTTAAAACAACTAATTTTAAGTTGAGAGACTAGCTGAAGTTCTCATTAAAAAATCAAGTCATCTCTTTGTTAAGAAGTTCATCTTAGATATACGCCTTCGGTTTGAACGAAGATGGACAATGTGGAAGTGTCTCAGATGGAATACAGTCTCATCCTACTCCTATCACAGGTAAGAAGTTTTTCCTGAAACAATGCGTTTTTTTTGTGGAAACTAATTGAGCTTAAGTTCTCATAGAAAATCGCACTATACAATAATGTGAGATAAGAGTTTGCATTAACAGTACAGGGTGGTCAGTATATTTGGTTACAAACTTTGGGTACGTGTCGAACGCGAGCTGAGTCGACCTGCAGATTTTGAACGACACCATTAATTTCGTCAACTTCTGATCTGCCTATAACCGAAATTTCGTTCTCCAATATTTGTTAGTCGCGAAATGGTGCGTTCTCATCTTTGTCGGGGCGCAATATTGACGCTGAATAGTGCTGGACACCCTCCTTCGGAGATCTCTCGTCGGCTGGGAGTCGCCTATAAGACGTGCATCAAACTCTCAAACGAGGTACACCCACTGACCGACCACGCTGTGGTCGTCCAACTTCCGCTGCCACCTTCCGTATCACAAATATCCCCAACCAGCGCCTGAACCCCAACAAAGGCAGAAGCATCAGAAAAACGGCTGCTCAACTGGATACGTCATACGGTACTATGTGGAATGCTGTTCGAAAGAAGCTTGGTATGAAATCTTACAACAACGCGAACAGGAATATCAACTTCGTCAGGAGAAAAGAAAGCTGGTAGCTGCGGGTCAGGATGTCGTTATATACAATGGCCGACTTATGCCTCGTCGCGAGGTCGACGCTCTTCGTCAATCATATACCAATCGACCCTCTTCCCATCAACGAACGTTCCAAGGAAGTCAGAACATCACTGTGAGATCAAATAAGTCAACTGGGTCATCAGCAAGAAACGTCCAAGTCCTCCGCTCGTCAGAAGTCACCGTTCCTCGACAATCTATTCCTCCGACAGTCCACGCAGCCTTGCCGTCAAACTAGCGAACTGTCCAGGTCATGTTTCATCACACCGTTCTATATATTCGAATCCTAGTTCTGTCCGTACTCGTAATTTTCACTCCACTGATATTTTCTTGAAAGTATCGTATTATAATATTCGTTCTCTATGCAATAAACTTTCTGTTTTTCGAATGTATTTAGAGAATGAAAAACCTGATATAGTCTTGCTAACGGAAACTTGGTTGAAGAAAAGTATTCCCGATCATGAAATAATAGGCATATTACCATATGTAATAGTTCGTTGTGATCGTAATAGTAGAGGAGGTGGTGTTGCCTTAATTATACGTGATCACCTTTCGTTCATTGAATCTAGCATCTCCTTTCATCCGAACGAGATATTATTTATTGATCTCCTAGTCACCAAATCAATAGTTCGTCTAGTTCTTTTCTATCGCCCTCCCGATTACAGCACTGCTCAAACAGAATCTTTCTGTGACTCACTCTCGGATATATTTTCTTTCAATGATCATCCACTGCTTGTGATAGGTGATATGAACTGCGATGCCTTAGTGGTTGACAACTCATTTAATCACAAGAAGACTCATGAAATAATTTCCGCTTTTGATTTAGTATTTCTTTGTCGTGAGCCAACTCGTGCTGGTCGCTGTTTAGACTGGATTTTTAGTTCTTCACCAGAAATGTTCACAAATGTGAAAATAATTCCTGCATTTCCCTCTTGTGACCATAGTGGTATTTCTTTCCATATAGCTACATCCGCTTCGTCACCAATCTCTACACCCATTCGTGATTATTCAAGAGCAAACTACGACCTCATAAATCGATTTTTCAGTACCATCAACTGGGAGTACGAGTTCGATAGTTTTACCTCTTGTGATGATTTATACTCCCGTTTCACGACTATTGTTACCAGTGCTATATCTCGTTTCGTTCCTTTACGCACCCCACGAGATTTTCATTGTTCTTATCCTCTGCATATCATGAAATTGATTGCTTATAGAAATAGATTGTTCGGTAAGATAGATAAACCAGCATCGCTGGCTCTTTATAAAAAGGCAAGTGTGAAACTTCTTCACAAGATGCGTAGATGGGAACAGTATTTCGAAAAAACCAAGTTGAAAGGATCTATTGATCTTTATAGACATATTTCATCTCTTACTAAACCGAAGCCAAGACCACCGAGATTTTTAACCGATATTACTGGTACTATGGTAACGGATACAATTGAAAAGTGTGATATGCTTGCAAGTGAATTTGCCTCTTCTTTCATAACGGCTCACACAGTTACTCCTTTTTTCCCTGATAGTACTTTCCCTCCTCTTTCGAATTTAGAAGTTTTCTTACCGCATGTTGTTCTTAGGCAACTTTTGAAACTCAAATATACTAGTAGTGCAGGTAGTGATGATATTCCTCAGAGAATGTTTAAGAAATGTGCCTCATCTCTGTGTCTCCCCCTGACGCACATTTATAACATGTGAATCATGCTCCAATCTACTCCCAAAATAAGGAAGCACTCCTTCATTTCTGCAATTCCGAAACCTGGTAAAGATCCTAGTTTTTCTTCATCTTATCGTCCCATTTCCATTCTTTCTCCAGCCTCTAAAACTATGGAACGCCTAGTTCGAGACATTCTTGTTGATCATTGCACGAAAAACAACATAATCCCTAGTAACCAACATGGATTCAGAGTAGGTGCATCTGTTGTCACTAATCTCTTAGTTTGTGACGATGCTTAGACTAATGCTTTATCAATCGGCCAGTGTACGGATGTTATTTATTTAGACTTTTCTAGGGCATTCGATTCCATAAGTATTCCGAAACTCCTCCACAAATGCAAATATTACGGCATCAACGATCCATTGCTTTCCTGGTTACAATCATTTCTGACGGAGCGTAGTTTTTCGGTTCGAATAGGTAAATCGTTTTCGAATTCACTGCCAGTGAACTCCGGAGTTACTCAAGGCTCTGTACTAGGTCCTTTTCTGTTTACTTTATATATCGCCGACATTAATGATGTTCTCGATTGTTTTCCGAATGTGAAGTACCAGGCTTATGCCGATGATATTGAATTATATGTCTCTTATAACAAGGGAGATAAGAACGAGAAAAAAGAAGAACTACAAGAAGCTCTTGACTGTGTTCATAACTGGTGCCTTTCCAATCATTTGACTCTTTCACCGTCTAAGTCCTTCCATTTACATATTGGTTCCAGTAATCCGTCTACTACATATGTAATTAATCAGATATCGATCGACAGAGTACCACAAGTGCGTGATTTGGGCATCCAATTGGCGCATCCCTACGTCGTAATGACACTGTACTTGATAGGGTGGCCAAAGCTCGAAAGGCTATGTTCTCATTTCTTAGAGCCATCTCTGTCCACGATTCATCTATATTGGTCAAATGTTTTAAAATTTATGTAATGCCTCACCTAGACTTTGATTCGACGCTTTGGAATCCTCACTACTCGAAAGATTCGATAACGGTAGGAAATGATCAAATAATTTTTACACGCATTGTATATTATCGTTGTTTTCCGAACAAAATGTACCCTCAGGCTCTTCCGTCTTATGAAACTAGGCTAAGATGTCTAGGCCTAACAAACTTGGCCGATAGGAGATATCAAAACGACGTTGTCATGGGTTGGAAGATTATGCAGAACCAGTCCATAATTGATAGAAACCGCATATTTAAAGAAGGACGTTGTACAAGAACTAATCCTAGTGGTATTCAAGTTGAAAAAACTCGTAACACTGCTAGGTACTACAGCTTCTCTTTGCGAGTTTCTCGAATATTTAGCAAGTTACCTATTGATCTTCTTCGGGAAAAGTCTCTCAAAGCTTTCCCTAAAAAATTGTCTGTAAATAGAATAGTGTTTCGCATTTAATGAAGTATCTAGCCTTCATATGCCATAGCTCTCAATTGTCTTTTTTTTCTTCAAACGATTTTATTGTCTTTGATATTTGATTACCAATGCGCATTCTCGGATGCAGATAAAATATACAGAAGCGTATTGGCTCACTCCCAATTATCAGGAAGCACGGTGCGATAAATGCCCTGCTCTCCTTGCTCAGACCGCGACTGGAGAGCATTTCATGACCCTCTTCACCGATGACAAGACGTTTTCCGTGGAGACGAGCTTCAAGAAACAAAATGATAGGGTGCTTGCTCAGTCCTCTGAAGAAGCTGATGCTGCCGGCCGAACAGTTTCACGTGCTTCCCATCCGGAATCTATCATGGTTTTCGCTGGCAACTGCTCCACGGGTCCAACTCCCCTCTTTTTCTTCAGAAAAGAGGCCAAAATAAATACGCAAGTGTACATCTCGGATATCCTCGAACATCATGTGAAGCTCTGGGTTCAGAGGCACTTCGATACACGTAACTGGACGTTTCAGCCCGACGGCGCTCCTGCTCATACCAGCAAGAAGACACAAGAGTCAATATCACAAATCTTCTCCTCTTTCATCGCATGGCCTGCTAATAGTCCAGATTTGAATCCAATGGAATACTCCATCAGGTCCATCCTGGAAAGTGAAGCTTGCGCTGAAACCCACACCTCATTGTCCGGTCTCAAAACTCCGCTCGAGCGAGCATGGGACCGAATTCCCCAGGAAGAAAGTAGTTTCTGCCTACCCCCGTCCTCTGGAGGCTGTTGTTGTTGTCTTGCCCTGCGAGTATTCTTTATCCGTGAGACACTGGAGAAAGTCGTCGAAGCTCTCGACCCTCCACTGTTGTAAGCCCACTCTCTCTTTCTCTCGTTCTCTTTTTTAACTCTAATTTTTTTCTTTTTCTGGAGGCTGTCATTCGCAAAAAAAGGTCATTTCGAGTGAAAGTTATAGATCATTATCATATGGCAGATAATAAAATTTGTTGAGGAGAATGTGAAATTTCGCTCACATAAAAAAAAAATCTGCGGTAAAATCCGTGTCATCACCAAATATGTAGATTACCCTGTATTCTCTAGATTTATATTGTTAAAAGAGAGTATTCACTTTACCTCTCAGGTACTAAACCTGACTCAGAAATGCTTTCAAAATCAATAATTTTCCTGAAAAAGCTTCTATTATTCATTGAAGTTCAGAAGTGGAACCGTTTTGATAGAGAAAAAATTGCAGGTGACGCATCGAGCGAGCGTATAACTACAATAAGTGGCAGTACAGATACTGTACTCGCCCTCTCGGAGAAAGGCGATGTTTTTATTTGGGGACAAAATGAATACTTGCAAGGAGGCACCGCGTATGCCACTCAAGTTCAGGTTGGAAAAAGAGAAGTCCTACATCCTAGTGATAAGTTGGGTTCACTTCATACACACGCTTATCCCACCTACATCTTAGTGATTAGTTGGGTTCACTTCATACACACGCTTATCCCACCTACATCCTAGTGATTAGTTGGGTTCACTTCATACACACGCTTATCCCACCTACATCCTAGTGATTAGTTGGGTTCACTTCATACACACGCTTATCCCACCTACATCCTAGTGATTAGTTGGGTTCACTTCATACACACGCTTATCCTACCTACATCCTAGTAGTTGGGTTCACTTCATACACACGCTTATCCCACCTACATCCTAGTGATTAGTTGGGTTCACTTGTTGTTGTTGCCGGCTGCGACCGGCATCGAAGAGTGATGTCCACGGTAGGTGATCTCTTCCTCTTTGTTAGTTTTTTTTTCTGTCTAGATCTTCAGGAAAGCCTCCACTTCCAGCGGCTTCTTCCAGAGGTCAATAGGAGCCAGTGTTGTCGGGTTGCCAGTGCAGTTGAAGAGGTGGGCGACGTCGTGTGGTCCGGATGAGCAGTCGGGACAGACGTCGGGTATCGAGTCGTCGATGCGATGCAGGTAATGTTTGGTGAATCTGCTGAATCCAGAGCGAAGCTGGCTGAGTGTGCATCGTGTACTGCGAGGGAGATCCTTCTCTTCTTCCTGTATATCGGGCGGAGGCCTGCCTCCCAGGATAATGGTGCCTTTCATTGAGCACATTTCGTTAGATACCATCGTCGTGTGGATGGCATTTGCGACGAGTCTGCCGTTGCGTGGTTCTTTCGACATCAGCGTAGCAGTTTCGACCGTGGTCTTGCAACTCATCAAGAGGTCGCTCTTCATTGCTCGCGGCGGAGAGGGGTTGCGAAGAAGACCGTGATGGAAGTGGGCTGTATCCAATGACCTGGCCAGGTATTGAGCGGAGATCATGTGTAGATGAGGCTCGGTCCGCATGACCTTGGATTCTCTGTGGATGTGGTCAATGTCTGCCATCTGATGGTTCCCTGTGACGATGCGTAGACCGGCGTTCTGGGCGCGTTGTATCTTTGCATGAGCGGAGTCGGATATGTATGTAGACCAGGCTGGCGCGGCGTAGCTGTAGATCGCTTGCGAGATGGCTTTGAATGTCAGACGAAGTGTTTCTTTCTGGTTGCCCCAAGTGCTTCCGGCTATGGCCTTCAGGACGTTGTTGCGTTGTGTCATACGGCTCGCGATGTCTCTGGCATGATGGCTGAACGTGAACATGGAGTCGTAGTTGACGCCGAGGAGCTTGGCCTGGTTGACGGTGCGGACAGCTGTGCCTCCGATGGAAACGTCCAGAATTGTGTTGTACTCTCTGCTGTATGGAGTGAACAGCATCAGTTGGCTCTTGAGTAGAGATATGTCGAGTGACCTGCCTTTCAGAAAGCTTTCGATTCTCGGGATGGCTGTGCGAAGGTGTTCGGAGGCGGTGCTGATGTTTGAGTTTGAAGCCCATATCGTGATGTCATCGGCGTAAGATACGACCTTGGTGTGTGCGCTGTCTGTTGGGAGATCCCGCAGATAGAGGTTGAACATTGTGGGCGATAAAGCGCTGCCCTGTGGAACTCCGTTTCTGATGAGCCTCGAGCTTGATAGCGTGTTGCGGAAAGATGTGCGTCCTGTGCGGCCTCTTAGGTAGGAGGAGAGCCATTTCTTGATGTAGTTGGGCATGCTTGTAGACATGTCGATAGCCATGAGTACTGTCCGCTTTGCGGGTCTTTTCTCGTTAAATCCTTCCGCGATGTTTTGGGAGAGCGTGAGGAGTGCCGAGGTAGTCGATCGTCCCGAGGCGAATCCATGCTGATGCTCTGCCGGTGGTATGTTTGACTGGATGGAGTTGAGTAGAAGACGTTCGATGACTTTTGCGACTGGAGAAAGAAGAGAGATTGGTCGGTAGCTGGAGCCGTCTGCTGCTTGTTTCCCTGCCTTCAGAAGAGGGAGTATGATAGAGGACTTCCATATCATAGGATTCCTGCCTGTGCGTAACGAGTCGTTGATGAGGAAGGTGAGGGCGCTGATTGCTCTAGGTCCGAGGTTATGAAAGAGGATCGGAGCTAGACCGTCGGGTCCTAGGGCCTTGGACTTCTTCATTGCTTTGATGGCAGAGGTGACGTCTGTACTTGTGAATTCCTCGAAGTCTTCAGCACTCAGTTCGCGGATTTTTCTTATCGTCTTCCTGTTTTCTCCGGAGGTTGTGTACGTTACTGGGCGGGTGAAAGCTTTGTTGAAGCGGTTGGGTTCACTTCATACACACGCTTATCCCACCTACATCCTAGTGATTAGTTGGGTTCACTTCATACACACGCTTATCCTACCTACATCCTAGTAGTTGGGTTCACTTCATACACACGCTTATCCCACCTACATCCTAGTGATTAGTTGGGTTCACTTCATACACACGCTTATCCCACCTACATCCTAGTGATTAGTTGGGTTCACTTCATACACACGCTTTTCCCACCTACATCCTAGTGATTAGTTGGGTTCACTTCATACACACGCTTATCCCACCTACATCCTAGTGATTAGTTGGGTTCACTTCATACACACGCTTATCCTACCTACATCCTAGTAGTTGGGTTCACTTCATACACACGCTTATCCCACCTACATCCTAGTGATTAGTTGGGTTCACTTCATACACACACTTATCCCACCTACATCCTAGTGATTAGTTGGGTTCACTTCATACACACGCTTATCCCACCTACATCCTAGTGATTAGTTGGGTTCACTTCATACACATGCTTATCCCACCTACATCCTAGTGATTAGTTGGGTTCACTTCATACACACGCTTATCCTACCTACATCCTAGTAGTTGGGTTCACTTCATACACACGCTTATCCCACCTACATCCTAGTGATTAGTTGGGTTCACTTCATACACACGCTTATCCCACCTACATCCTAGTGATTAGTTGGGTTCACTTCATACACACGCTTATCCCACCTACATCCTAGTGATTAGTTGGGTTCACTTCATACACACGCTTATCCCACCTACATCCTAGTGATTAGTTGGGTTCACTTCATACACACGCTTATCCTACCTACATCCTAGTAGTTGGGTTCACTTCATACACACGCTTATCCCACCTACATCCTAGTGATTAGTTGGGTTCACTTCATACACACGCTTATCCCACCTACATCCTAGTGATTAGTTGGGTTCACTTCATACACACGCTTATCCCACCTACATCCTAGTGATTAGTTGGGTTCACTTCATACACATGCTTATCCCACCTACATCCTAGTGATTAGTTGGGTTCACTTCATACACACGCTTATCCTACCTACATCCTAGTGATTAGTTGGGTTCACTTCATACACACGCTTATCCCACCTACATCCTAGTGATTAGTTGGGTTCACTTCATACACACGCTTATCCCACATACATCCTAGTGATTAGTTGGGTTCACTTCATACACATGCTTATCCCACCTACATCCTAGTGATTAGTTGGGTTCACTTCATACACACGCTTATCCTACCTACATCCTAGTAGTTGGGTTCACTTCATACACACGCTTATCCCACCTACATCCTAGTGATTAGTTGGGTTCACTTCATACACACGCTTATCCCACCTACATCCTAGTGATTAGTTGGGTTCACTTCATACACATGCTTATCCCACCTACATCCTAGTGATTAGTTGGGTTCACTTCATACACACGCTTATCCTACCTACATCCTAGTAGTTGGGTTCACTTCATACACACGCTTATCCCACCTACATCCTAGTGATTAGTTGGGTTCACTTCATACACACGCTTATCCCACCTACATCCTAGTGATTAGTTGGGTTCACTTCATACACATGCTTATCCCACCTACTTCCTAGTGATTAGTTGGGTTCACTTCATACACACGCTTATCCTACCTACATCCTAGTAGTTGGGTTCACTTCATACACACGCTTATCCCACCTACATCCTAGTGATTAGTTGGGTTCACTTCATACACACGCTTATCCTACCTACATCCTAGTAGTTGGGTTCACTTCATACACACGCTTATCCCACCTACATCCTAGTGATTAGTTGGGTTCACTTCATACACACGCTTATCCCACCTACATCCTAGTGATTAGTTGGGTTCACTTCATACACACGCTTATCCCACCTACATCATAGTGATTAGTTGGGTTCACTTCATACACACGCTTATCCCACCTACATCTTAGTGATTAGTTGGGTTCACTTCATACACACGCTTATCCCACCTACATCCTAGTGATTAGTTGGGTTCACTTCATACACACGCTTATCCCACCTACATCCTAGTGATTAGTTGGGTTCACTTCATACACACGCTTATCCCACCTACATCCTAGTGATTAGTTGGGTTCACTTCATACACACGCTTATCCCACCTACATCCTAGTGATTAGTTGGGTTCACTTCATACACACGCTTATCCCACCTACATCCTAGTGATTAGTTGGGTTCACTTCATACACACGCTTATCCCACCTACATCCTAGTGATTAGTTGGGTTCACTTCATACACATGCTTATCCCACCTACATCCTAGTGATTAGTTGGGTTCACTTCATACACACGCTTATCCCACCTACATCCTAGTGATTAGTTGGGTTCACTTCATACACATGCTTATCCCACCTACATCCTAGTGATTAGTTGGGTTCACTTCATACACATGCTTATCCCACCTACATCCTAGTGATTAGTTGGGTTCACTTCATACACACGCTTATCCCACCTACATCCTAGTGATTAGTTGGGTTCACTTCATACACACGCTTATCCCACCTACATCCTAGTGATTAGTTGGGTTCACTTCATACACATGCTTATCCCACCTACATCCTAGTGATTAGTTGGGTTCACTTCATACACACGCTTATCCCACCTACATCCTAGTGATTAGTTGGGTTCACTTCATACACACGCTTATCCCACCTACATCCTAGTGATTAGTTGGGTTCACTTCATACACATGCTTATCCCACCTACATCCTAGTGATTAGTTGGGTTCACTTCATACACATGCTTATCCCACCTACATCCTAGTGATTAGTTGGGTTCACTTCATACACACGCTTATCCTACCTACATCCTAGTAGTTGGGTTCACTTCATACACACGCTTATCCCACCTACATCCTAGTGATTAGTTGGGTTCACTTCATACACACGCTTATCCCACCTACATCCTAGTGATTAGTTGGGTTCACTTCATACACACGCTTATCCCACCTACATCCTAGTGATTAGTTGGGTTCACTTCATACACACGCTTATCCCACCTACATCCTAGTGATTAGTTGGGTTCACTTCATACACACGCTTATCCTACCTACATCCTAGTAGTTGGGTTCACTTCATACACACGCTTATCCCACCTACATCCTAGTGATTAGTTGGGTTCACTTCATACACACGCTTATCCCACCTACATCCTAGTGATTAGTTGGGTTCACTTCATACACACGCTTATCCCACCTACATCCTAGTGATTAGTTGGGTTCACTTCATACACATGCTTATCCCACCTACATCCTAGTGATTAGTTGGGTTCACTTCATACACACGCTTATCCTACCTACATCCTAGTGATTAGTTGGGTTCACTTCATACACACGCTTATCCCACCTACATCCTAGTGATTAGTTGGGTTCACTTCATACACATGCTTATCCCACCTACATCCTAGTGATTAGTTGGGTTCACTTCATACACACGCTTATCCTACCTACATCCTAGTAGTTGGATTCACTTCATACACACGCTTATCCCACCTACATCCTAGTGATTAGTTGGGTTCACTTCATACACACGCTTATCCCACCTACATCCTAGTGATTAGTTGGGTTCACTTCATACACATGCTTATCCCACCTACTTCCTAGTGATTAGTTGGGTTCACTTCATACACACGCTTATCCTACCTACATCCTAGTAGTTGGGTTCACTTCATACACACGCTTATCCCACCTACATCCTAGTGATTAGTTGGGTTCACTTCATACACATGCTTATCCCACCTACTTCCTAGTGATTAGTTGGGTTCACTTCATACACACGCTTATCCTACCTACATCCTAGTAGTTGGGTTCACTTCATACACACGCTTATCCTACCTACATCCTAGTAGTTGGGTTCACTTCATACACACGCTTATCCCACCTACATCCTAGTGATTAGTTGGGTTCACTTCATACACACGCTTATCCCACCTACATCCTAGTGATTAGTTGGGTTCACTTCATACACACGCTTATCCCACCTACATCATAGTGATTAGTTGGGTTCACTTCATACACACGCTTATCCCACCTACATCCTAGTGATTAGTTGGGTTCACTTCATACACACGCTTATCCCACCTACATCCTAGTGATTAGTTGGGTTCACTTCATACACACGCTTATCCCACCTACATCCTAGTGATTAGTTGGGTTCACTTCATACACACGCTTATCCCACCTACATCCTAGTGATTAGTTGGGTTCACTTCATACACACGCTTATCCCACCTACATCCTAGTGATTAGTTGGGTTCACTTCATACACACGCTTATCCCACCTACATCCTAGTGATTAGTTGGGTTCACTTCATACACACGCTTATCCCACCTACATCCTAGTGATTAGTTGGGTTCACTTCATACACATGCTTATCCCACCTACATCCTAGTGATTAGTTGGGTTCACTTCATACACACGCTTATCCCACCTACATCCTAGTGATTAGTTGGGTTCACTTCATACACATGCTTATCCCACCTACATCCTAGTGATTAGTTGGGTTCACTTCATACACATGCTTATCCCACCTACATCCTAGTGATTAGTTGGGTTCACTTCATACACACGCTTATCCCACCTACATCCTAGTGATTAGTTGGGTTCACTTCATACACACGCTTATCCCACCTACATCCTAGTGATTAGTTGGGTTCACTTCATACACATGCTTATCCCACCTACATCCTAGTGATTAGTTGGGTTCACTTCATACACACGCTTATCCCACCTACATCCTAGTGATTAGTTGGGTTCACTTCATACACACGCTTATCCCACCTACATCCTAGTGATTAGTTGGGTTCACTTCATACACATGCTTATCCCACCTACATCCTAGTGATTAGTTGGGTTCACTTCATACACACGCTTATCCCACCTACATCCTAGTGATTAGTTGGGTTCACTTCATACACACGCTTATCCCACCTACATCCTAGTGATTAGTTGGGTTCACTTCATACACACGCTTATCCCACCTACATCCTAGTGATTAGTTGGGTTCACTTCATACACACGCTTATCCCACCTACATCCTAGTGATTAGTTGGGTTCACTTCATACACATGCTTATCCCACCTACATCCTAGTGATTAGTTGGGTTCACTTCATACACACGCTTATCCCACCTACATCCTAGTGAATAGTTGGGTTCACTTCATACACACGCTTATCCCACCTACATCCTAGTGATTAGTTGGGTTCACTTCATACACACGCTTATCCCACCTACATCCTAGTGATTAGTTGGGTTCACTTCATACACACGCTTATCCCACCTACATACATCCTAGTGATTAGTTTAACCTGGCGCCCTTTTACCACTATGATTCCGTCAAATATCTGATCCCCACAATTAGAAACTGGCGGGCGAGAACAGAAGCGGTGACATTAAATATCGACGAAATGAAATAGTCTACTGTATTAAATTCATAGATGTCGGTTTCTCGCCGTCTGCCCTTCTCTCTCCCACCCATGGTTTCGGCAGCTGCCACCGCAACTACTTGCGCAGTCGTCAGCAAAAGTATGAGCTAAAAAAGAATTTTTCATCCAAAGAACCTTTTTCAGTTTCAAGAAACTTTTAACGCTCGCACACTTGTTTGGTTCAAAAGAACTCGTTTTAAAAGAAACAGCTAGTTTGTATAACTTGTTTTGGTTGAGATGGAGATGTGTTCACATGGGGAGTGGGTCTGGTTGGATTGGGTCCAAATGTTACTCGGCTGGATAGACCAACAGCGATGCCGCAGGCTTTATTCGACAACAAACCAGTCAGTTGTGTTTGTTTACTAACAAACTTGAGTTCATCTGTGAGGAGTTCAACATGAATATTCTTCTTTTGTTGAACTTTTGAACTTTGAACTTTTTATTACGCGAAAAGAATCACGTGGTGGATACATATATTATACAAAAACAAAATGAAACTGATACAAAGAACACAAATGAAACTGCACAATGAATCCGAGCGTCTATAAATACAATCGAGCGGATCTTATAGCGAAACTAAACTTCCTACAATTAGTGCGAGGAGTTTTATATTGAATTTTTAATTTTGAGCCTCGAGTCGTGGAAACATTTAATTTATAAAAACTTCGTCTTTTTTGAGAAAGAATTACTCTACCAGATATAAGCTTGTTTAAAAGATGAAAATCATTCGTTTCCCTCCTACTACTTAAGGTCTGAAGTCTAAGCTTAGAGTTTCTTTTTTTATTAGAAGGCAGGGGTATTGAAGCAACGATTGTATACTCGGCGAGTATAATAGTTCTGTACCTTTTCTAATGCCTTAATATCTTTCTTGAGATATGGCGAGAAAACTGGTGTACAGTTCTCGAGAAGAAGAGATTGTTGCATGTGAAGACGAGATTTCCTTTTGAGGTGCGGCGAGTTTATGGCGGCAACGTAGCGATGGTTGCTGTGAATGAGGATGGACAACCATTTGTGTGGGGACAAAACAGGTTTTTTAAAACATTTGTTAAATAGATTCTCCTAAATCTTACAACGAAAGTATTCAAAACTAAACATGTCCTGAGATTTCAACAAATAAGTGATTTTATTTATATAGAAATATGCACGAAAGAAAGTAAGCACGCGAAGCAAAATACTTTATGAAATCCGTACTGGTAGATTTCCAAGAAAGCAGTTGTTTCGATAAGATGGCTTGCTTTTTAATAAGATTTAAGAAGAAGAGTCGAGAGACTCGGGCAAAACATGTCATACACTGAAGTTTTGATAGTTCTGATGTTGTTGTAGATTGCCCGCCGTAGGTCTCCGGCTGGGTAGACGAGGTCTTCTTGGTCATGGCTCAGAAAACAATATCCTTACTTACATCATTTATCTAATTACATTTCTCTCTCTCTCTCTCTCTCTCTCTCTCTCTCTCTCTCTCTCTCTCTCTTTCTCTCTCGGGTATTTTTTTAATAGTTCTGATAGGCTTACATAACACAAAAAAACTAGTAGGCATCTCTGAATATCAGTCGTATCGTTTTCATTAATTCTGGATATGAAAAAGGGCTTTTTAATGAGATTTCTAGTCGAAGGCACTTTGAGAAATGGTTGTTTGAAAAGGTACAGTATGCGTTTGCAGTCATGGCCTTCTCGGTTTGGGCCATGAGAAAGATCAACTCTTTCCTTTCCCGGTGTACATGCAGCAGCCAGTGAATCATATCTCACTCGGACCACACCATTCCCTATATTGTCTCAAATGAGAAGATGCCATGTCGGAAATTCCATCACCGTTTTTCCATTAAATTCTATTAATGTCAACAGTACCGTAGAAGACGTTCTCGTATTGATAAACGTGACGAAAATAACTTCAGAGATGCGATTGTTTGAGTTATACAAATTAAATTAAGAGGTATCAAAATATTCAGTCTATATAATAATTTCCTAAATATTCGCTGAAGGCGTTGATTATCATAATTTTTAAATCGTCAGCTAAGTATGAATGTCTAAATGTAGAGATGGAATAGACGAAGGAACATCCGCCTTAATTACTCTGTTTATTCCGTAGTTGTATCTTCAAAAAACTGTTAAATACTTGAACGAGTGATTTTTACGCGAAATGATCGCTGAATTATCTCCAGGATAAGGATAAAAAAATTTTCATTAAAAAGGATATTTTGAAGCTATGGATATATTTAAATTGAAGAGTTGAGGCTACTCTCACATAATATCGTGTCTCTCTTTTCCTCTCTACAGTCTTCAACTTAGATACCATTCTGCGTCCACCTTATCTCTACTTTCCCTGTTCTCTCACTCACGAATCAGGGCTTTTCTTACCAATCGCGCAATTATTTTCGAGCGCATAGATTTTCAATAATCCGAAATTTCCCCCGCAATATCTCAAAATTATCCCAGTTAGAAATCGGAAAAAAGTTTTCCGAGTGCATAGATTTGAATGTTTTCCGATTCTATTGGAGATCGCATAGATTTTTTCCACCCGCACTGCGGATGAGAGATTCACCCTGTTACGAATTCTAGAGCATGGATAACAAAAAAAAGTATACTTGTATGAAGAGTGCGCTTCATGTCTCGCACAATCAGACATTCATCTCCGAGCGAAATAAAATGAACCATTGTGTTTCACTTTTATTCACATAAGTTCTTCTGTGGAGAGTACAACATAATGCACTTCTGATCATGCGGTCCAATTTGCTGCGAGATGAAACATCCGTAGTCTTCCGAATTTGTCGATGCATTCAGATAGGACAGGAAGAAAAGTCTGATGCGAGGCTTATCTCATGCATGAAGAATTTTCTCCCACCCTAGTTGCCCACTCTGTATTCATTCATTTATTCCGTGCACATAAACACGACATTATAAACAAAACAAAAAACCTGAGACTTTTTTTTGTATTTTCGAAGAAGTATACATTAGTGAGGAGGAGAATGTGTTAGTTTTAAAAAAGGAATTGTATAACTAATAAAACAAATTAGTAAATGAAGAATGGCTCAACAAACGATTCAGTTGTTTTTTTTTTAAACTGTACTATACATATTATGAACAAAGAACTTGTCTTCAATTTTTTTTGTTGATTTACATATTCTTCAATTCAGTTACTATTTATCAAGGTTTTCATCAGTGTATGTACTTCCCACTTGAGTTACTCTCGCAGTTCTTCTCAGTTACTTCACTCCAGCTGAGGAGGAGTGGTCTCCACCCGGCTGAGTGTGATGGTCGTCAAAGCAGCCGGTATCGTAGTCTACAGAAAGGCTGCGAAGAGCGCGGAATTCCTACTGCTACAGGCCTCATATCACCCCTATCACTGGACGCCACCAAAAGGTGAGTGACTGCTAATGCTGGGAGTGCTTGGTTAGGGTCGACTAATGCTGGGAGTGCTTGGTTAGGGTCGACTAATGCTGGGAGTGCTTGGTTAGGGTCGAAGAGCGCTGTACAGCAAAAAACTAGAATTAGTTTAACTTTGACTCTCAACCCAGGACGAATTTCGATTGTAGAAGTCTACGATGAACACCAAGACTATATGCGCACTGCTCGGACGGAACAATGCCGGAAGAAAGAAGAATTGATTCAGATACAAGAGAAAAGAGTTCTTGTTAAGGACACTTGGACCCGGGAGAGGACGAATGGAAGGCGGCACTAAGAGAAACGAAGGAAGAGGCGGGAATTGCTCCGGATGAACTACTCATCCACGAGTTTTGTTCTAACACCCCTCGGCTGTTAATTTTAGACGAAGGCTGCTGTCTTGAGAATGTGATACTAGAAGCGGAGGACGATCAAGCGTAAAATACGCCTGGTCCCACAATGGTGCAGAAGAATCGATGACCATAGGGATTCATGTGGTTTTTCATGCACACTGTAGGATTTGAACACATCTTTATGGGGTAAAAAAAGCGTTACATGGCTCCCCAGTTGAAGCTTACCGGCGAGGGTCAACAATTGTTTAAAAAACGACCACCCATCTGAGCGGGAATGATGATTAGCTTCATTACCGCTTGAATAATGAGAAGGCAGCTATGGATTGAATTTTTTTAAATTTTTTTCTTTTTATTTTTAGGCTTCCTGCTCGGATAAACGGTAGTTTTTGTAAATTTCTAGATAATATATACCCTTTTTTAAATGGATACATTTCCGTTTGAAGCGACTTTTTTTTTAGTTTTAAAGTGTTTTTCTTCGAATATCGGAAGATTTGTAAGTTTTTTCTACGAATTCTTCATGCAAAAAAAAAACTAGTGCGGCTTACAAATAATTGATAGTTTTTATACTCCTCTTATTAACGTGACTTATTTTTTTTCAGGATTGTCACGAGACGTTGTTCTATACAGCGAAAGGAGCACCGAAGACGGTAAAGTATTGGCTGGCTCAGCTAAAAAGCAACGGGGACATCAGATTGAGTAATGAACACCAGAACTGGAAGGTTTATTCTTTTTATCTCCTTGTCCTTATCATTTGAAAAATAAGTTTAAAGGAAGAATAAATTGTAAATTGAAGGGATAATTTAACTTTTTTGTTGCGGAGAATAATTTATACAAGTACACTAATGTATTTTATGTTGTTTTTTTTATAACGAGGGTGGATTACAGGTTGATCAATATATTTGATGAGGGTGGATTACAGGTTGATCAATATATTTGATGAGGGTGGATTACAGGTTGATCAATATATTTGATAACGAGGGTGGATTACAGGTTGATCAATATATTTGATGACACGGATTTTACCGCATATTTTCCTTAGATGCGAGCGAAATTCCACTTTCTTCTCAACAAGTTTTATTATCTGTCATTTGATAATATTCTATAACTTTCACTGGAAATTACCTCCTCCTTTGCGAATGACAGCCTCCAGACGACTGGGGAAGGCAGACCTCCAGACGACTGGGGAAGGCAGACCGCAAAACGAGGGGAATTCGGTCCCATGCTTGCTCAAGTGAAGTCTTGAGACCGGACAACGAGTTGTGGATTTTTGCGCAAGCTTCACTCTCCAGGATGGACCATATAGAGTATTCGATTGAATTCAAATTTGGACTATTAGCAGGCCATTCTTTGGCGGCGATGAAAGAGGAGAAGATTTGTTATATCTACTCTTGTGTCTCCGTGCTGGTATGAGCAGGAGCGCCGTTGGGCTGAAACGTCCAGTTACGTGTATCGAAGTGCCTCTGGACCCAGAGCTTCACATGATGTTCGAGGATCCCCGAGATGTACACTTGCGTTTTATTTTGCCTCTTTTCTGAAGAAAAAGAGGGGAGTTCGACTCGTGGAGCAGATGCCAGCGAAAACCATGATAGATTACGGATGGGAAGAACGTGAGACAGCTCGGCCGGCAGCATCAGCTTCTTCAGAGGACTGAGCAAGCACCCTATCATTTTAATTCTTGAAGCTCGTCTCCACGGAAAACGTCTTCTCATCGGTTAAGAGGGTCATGAGATGCTCTCCAGTCGCGGTCTGAGCAAGGAGAGCAGGGCATTTATCGCACCGTGCTTCCTGATACTTAGGAGTGAGCCAATACGCTTCTGGTACTTGTATGATTTCATACCAAGCTTCTTTCGAACAGCATTCCACATCGTACCGTATGACGTATCCAGTTGAGCAGCCGTTTTTCTGATGCTTCTGCCTTTGTTGGGGTTCAGGCGTTGGTTGGTGATATTTGTGATACGGGAGGTGGCAGCGGAAGTAGGACGACCACAGCGTGGACGGTCAGTGGGTGTACCTCGTTTGCGAGTTCGATGCACAGTCTGGCAGGCGACTCCCAGCCGACGAGAAATCTCCGAAGGAGGGTGTCCAGCACTATTCAGCGTCAATATTGCGAGTTTTTCGCAAATAACGCACCATTTCGCGAGTAACAAATATTAGAGAACGAAATTGTGGTTAGAGGCAGAACAAAAGTTGACGAAATTAATGGTGTCGTTTAAAATCTGCAGGTCGACTCAGCTCGCGTTCGACACGTTCCCAAAGTTTGTCATCAAAGATACTGATCATCCTGTATATGGGACGATTTTAATTACATTGTTGTTGTTGTTGCCGGTGACCTGCTTGAATCGAAAGATAGATTCTTCTGAGTACCTTTGAAGGCGGACTTGTAGCAACATGTTCATGTAATAGGCTTTTGTCTGGGTGTTCGATCCAGCCTAGCATCTTTTTGTTTGAAAGTCGAGGGCTTTAGCATTTTCCGACTGAAAAAGGCAATAAGTTAGTTTATTGGCGTCAACTCATCGTTATAAAGTATAGCTGAGTATTGATGTTTAATCCTGTGGCTTCCCTAAACCAATCTCACATCAACATCCTTTGACGTATACTATAACATTAGTCACTCTCCTTGTGACTACAAAATACTATTTTCAATTTACCATCTTTCAACACATTTCGGTTTTATGATGGCATTCTGTTGGTATATGAGGTTATTCAAAAAATTTGGTTTTTATGTGTTGCAATGTTATTCCGTTGTGGCATGGAACTGCATTTGCTTAATTCGTTGATTGCAGTGGGTGGAGCTAGAAGAAGCAGTGAAGATAGCAGATTATGCGGAAATGGGGCAGCTGCTGCGCAACTTCAGCCAATACTTAGTCGAGAAAAATATTGCTTAGAAGTAAATTAGAATTTTATCATATCATTGTGAAATTTAAAATTAAGATTCAACATGGAATCTATGATCGCTCGGAACTTATTCCGGGTTTACTTATCAGTTTTAACTAGTGGCTTCAATAGTTTCAGCGTATTCCTCAGCAGCAATTTTTTCCATTTATCATTTCTTTAAAATTTAATAACCCTTTTTGAATCATTCTGTTTGAGTTTGTGTTGTTCTACCTGTATGGTTTTCGAGTTTTGAAAGTATTGCAGTTTGCTTGCTTTTTAATATCAGCAAGTTACGATCTGGCTTCTAGCTTTCAATCAGTAAGCATATACACTTTCTTAGCTAAATATAATGTAAAAAGTGAATGTTGATGATAAAAATTTAATTCAAATTATCAACTGAAACATAAACTCTAAGTCAGCACTGAAAACTTTTTCAAATGATTTCATTAAGCCTGGCAAAAAAAAATGAAAGGAACCAAGCTAAAAGGCCTATTTTTGCCCTAAAATTACCAGTTTTTTGCAAACAAAACAACAAAAAACCTTCTTTTTTTCAAATTAAATTTCTTGTGATACAAGATACCTATTTTGTGACTGTGATAATTCAAGATTTCCTAAGAGCGAAAGGATAACTTTCCCAGTGCCAAATCACGATGTTTTACCCACCTCTACAGCTGCGCCACAGCAAAAGAAACGCTTGGAAGAAAAAGAAGACAATCACATCCCGAGAAACACCGATTGAAAGTATAAAAGTATGATGCACTAATCGACAAAGAATGTTTTCGAATAGGATTCTTTGTCTGCTGGAGCGGAACTGGATTAATGCCGAGTAAGAGAAAGCTTCATGCAAAGTTTGTCGCGTAAGGGAAGAGAGAGAGGGGAAGGAGTCGAGAGTTTGTTAAGAGGCACTGCGAAGAGAAGTGAAAGAGGGAAGGAGAGGTGAGTTAGTATCACATTATTTATGTTTGTTTACGATTAGTACCTTTTTGTATTGTGAAATTCACAGAAAAAAGCAGGTGACTACTAACTTTTGATGAGAGCGAGAGAAAGAATAATATAATAGCAAGAGAAAGGGATAATAAGTGCATAAAGACAGAGCGCGGAGTAAAACCCGATAATAAAAAAAGCTTCTTTTAGGTACTCTCTTATTCTCTTCTCATTTGTTCTCTATTCGATGATGTTTTCACATTTCACTCTTTATCTATTTCCGATTCCTTTCTCCTTTTCCTTTATGTCTCTGCCTCTCTCTTTAGTGTCTCAATTCAATTACACGTTTCTCTCTGTTGAACTTTATCTTTTCAGCCTTAAAACCAAACTCAGACGATGTTCCGATGTTAGGAACTTCAAACTTCTTTTTCAATGTGTTTTTCGATGGAAATGAAAATTTATTTCGCTCGATTGAAACGTGAAGGTCACTGCTTATTGGGTACTAGAGGGCATTTAATTTCTTCTGGATGAGATATTTCTTTTCGTTTCAACTTGTTTCTAATCTTCAGGAATTTATTCGAACACCTACTGTGAGGATTTGGTGATGTTTGAGAAATAGGGACAGGCAAGAGAAAATGACTGAGGAAAAACTCGATGAAGAGAAGGACCGAGAGAAAAGATGCATGGCGAAGAGAAGAAAGGAGAGCAGAGTCGAAGAATGATTCATGAAAAGGTGCAAGTAAGGGAGAGAGACGGTAAAAATAGATGCTGGAAGGGTTTGAAGACTAAGAAACGAGCTGCTGCAAGATGGGATGTTGTGAAAAGACAAGCATTTAAACTAAGCGATCCAATAAAGGCCAAGAGGCCGTGCTAATTCCATTTAATGACGACTGCACTAACCATGTAACCTGTGAAAGCATCCCTCGGATGATATAATCAGCCACGCAGCACAACTCGTAAAAAAGCTTTGAAAAATAGTCAATTTTTTTGAAAAGTGGTTTGGGCGTCTGTTATAACTATTATAATATATCTTCAAATTCTAAGTTACACAGTTTAAAGGCAGTGACGCCTGGTTAAGATGACAAATGATTGAACTATCGCACAGAAAAAAGCTAGTCCACCGGGCGGGATCGAACCCAGCCATCTCGTCTCAAAATGGGAGCGCGCGTTACCATTACACCACGGGGACACATTCCAATTCCGTGCGATAGTGTTATATGAAAGGCTCAAATGCCTTGTTCTCTTAGTCACGAAAGCTTTTATATTCTGTGTCACGCAACCTTATTAAGCGATTGCGTCATAAGTGGAG